>OZ012741.1:157447040-157819540 GCA_963859935.3 Lathyrus sativus
AACCGTATGTATTTGTGTTGGTACCACCTGCATTGTGTCGAGTCAGTGAGTCACATTGCATATTTGTATTAGAATATGGGCTATTGATGCCGAGTGATTGAGCTGGCACACGTATGTGCGTTGTATGTGTATGATTATATGTGTGGTGTATAACTACTCCTTAGCATGTGTATTTCACCGCTTATTTATTGAATCTAGTTCTCACCCCTTTTTCTGTTTGTTGCGTCTGTACACCTTGGGGAGTGCAGATGACCACGTGGCTGAGTAGTGCTTGGAGTATGTTGGTATTTGATCGAGTCCTAGGAGTCGCTCTGATACGTAACATGGGATGACGGGATTACGTTATATTTTGCTTATTTTCTTAATTATTTGTTACGTATCTTTTATTTGTTGGGTTACAAATGTATGATCACCTCGTGGTGGAGGTTATGTGTAAACAATTGACTTTATTCCACTATTTAATCGAAAGCTCAATAGCATTGGTTTATTTATGAAAAATGAAGTGACTTAGTGTGACATCCTACTAGTTTTGAGAACTCTGATGTACTTTTATGTAATATTTCCGTATATGTTTTATAATATGCGTGCGGGGTAGAGTGGGGTGTTACAATTGGTATCAGAGAAGGTCGGTCCGTCCGACCAGTGTTGTAGTAGACTCTGACTATAGGGTGTCTATAGTCGTGTGTTTCTTCTAACCTGTGTTTTCATGGATATTGAACAATATGACTAGTAGGAATGATGTTGCGATGGCTGATGTGTTACAAGCTGTTGCCCAGGCAGTGGAGAACTTTAGTCAGAATATTAATCGGAGTATTGGAAACGGAGAGTTTCGTAATTTGGAGAAGTTCCAGAATTACAAGCCACCTAAGTTCGAAGGCAGACATGATCCAGATGTAGCACAGAAATGGCTGAAGGATATTGAGAAGATCTTCAGAGTCACGGGATGCTTAGAGGATCAGAAGGTACGGTTTGGTACTCATATGCTAGAAAGTGAGGCTGAGGATTGGTGGGACAACACCCGTCAGAGATTGGAAGCTGGTGAGGGTCTCATAAATTGGACGGTGTTCAGGGCAGAGTTTCTGGAAAGGTATTTTCCAGAAGATGTTCGCGAAAAGAAAGAGATTAAATTCATTGAGTTGAAACAGGGGAACATGACAGTGGCAGAGTATGCGGTTAAGTACGACGAAATGGTAAAGTATTATCCTCATTACAATACTTATGCAGCTATGAGTTCGAAGTGTATCAAGTTTGAGAACAGGTTGCGTCCCGAGATCAAACTGGGTGTCGGTTATCAGAATATCAGGTACTTTCCTGAGCTAGTGAACAAGTGTAGAATCTATGATGAAGACAATAGAGCTAGAATCGCTCACTATAAGAATCTAATTGACAGAAGAGGCAAACAGAGGCATGGGAATACACCTTACCATGCTCCGGCTGATAAAGGAAAGCAGAAAGATGTTGCTGGAAAGAAACCAAGTAGGGGAGGAAATCTTTCTAATCCTCTGAAGTGTTTCAGATGTGGTGGCGCAGGTCATCATGCGAATGAATGTCAGAATGAGGTGAAGGAGTGTTTTAAGTGTGGAAAGCCAGGTCATGTGGTCGCGGATTGTAGAACCAACATACCAACCTATTACAATTGTGGTAAGCAGGTTCATATCAGCACCCACTGTCAAAAATCGAAGAAGTCTTAGACAAGTGGGAAGGTGTTTGCATTGGTGGGAGCGCAGCCTACCAGTGAGGATCGTTTGGCCAGAGGTACGTGTTACATTCATAACATTCCTTTGATTGCTATTATTGATACGTGTGCAACTCACTCGTTTATTTTGGTGGATTGTGTGAAGATATTGGGACTTGTACCATCCATTTTGAGTAGAGGGATGGTGATTGATACTCCATCTATTGGATCAATCACTACATCTTTAGTGTGTTTGAATTACCCTGTGTCGATCTTTCATAAAGATTTTGGAGTGGACTTGATTTGTCTACCACTCCGCGAACTGGATGTTATTTTAGGGATGAATTGGCTCGAGAGCAACTATGTTTATATTAAATTTTATAGGAAGAGGTTGTTATTCCTGACTCCTGAAGAAGAGGAAATGGCTAGTCTTATATCTACTAAGGAGTTGAGAATCTTGGTAGAAGACGAAGCTAAAGTATTTGTAGTGTTCGCTTTGTTATCTATGGAGGGTAAGTCGTCGATTAAGGAATTACCTATAGTGAGAGAATTTCCTGAAGTGTTCCCAAAGGATGTTGCAAAGTTACCTCCGGAGAGGGAAGTAGAGTTTACGGTTGATCTTGTCCCTGGTACCAGACCTATTTCTATGGCACCATACCGAATGTCAGCGTCAGAACTGGCAGAGTTGAAATCTCAGTTGGGAGAATTATTGGACAAAAAGTTTGTCAGACCCAGTGTGTCGCCATGGGGAGCGCCAATTTTGTTAGTAAAGAAGAAAGATGGCAGTATGCGCTTGTGCATCGATTATCGCCAGTTGAATAAAGTAACCATCAAGAATAAGTATCCACTTCCAAGAATCGATGATCTGATGGATCAACTCGCGGGAGCTCGTGTGTTCAGTAAGATTGATTTGAGTTCAGGCTATCATCAGATCCGTGTGAAAGAAGATGATATCCAGAAAACAGCTTTTAGAACTCGGTATGGACATTATGAATATGCAGTGATGTTGTTTGGTGTGTCCAATGCACCGGGTGTGTTCATGGAGTACATGAATCGTATCTTCCATGCTTATTTGGACCAGTTTTTAGTAGTTTTCATTGATGACATTTTGATTTACTCCAAGTCAGAAGTAGATCATGTAGAGCATTGAGGGTTGCGTTGCAAGTGTTGAAGGGTAATAAATTGTTTGCAAAACTTTCGAAGTGCGAGTTTTGGTTGAGCGAAGTGAGTTTTCTTGGACATGTTATTTCTGGAGGAGGCATAGAAGTGGATCCATCAAAAGTGAGTGATGTGCTTCAGTGGGAGGCTCCAAAGTCAGTGACAGAGATTAGAAGTTACTTAGGCTTGGCAGGCTATTACCGTAAGTTCATCGAAGGGTTTTATAATTTGGCTCTTCCGTTGACCCAGTTGACTAGAAAAGGCCAGGCATTTGTATGGGATATTTTTTGTGAAGAAAGTTTCCGAGAACTCAAGAAAAGGTTAACTTCGGAAAGTGTAATGTTGGGGATGCTGAAAGTGAATAATGAGTTCCTTCGTGAAATAAGAGAAGGTCAGAAATTGGATTTGAAATTGGCAGACTTTACGACCGTAGGCGGAACGGACAAGGAAGAAGGCTTTAAAGTAGATGATTCTGGTGTGTTGAAGTTCAGAGACAATATTTGTGTGCCAGACAGTCCTGATTTGAAAAAAGTAATTTTGCAAGAAAGCCACAGGAGTAGCTTCAGTATTCATCCAGTAGCTACGAAAATGTATCAAGACCTGAAGAAATTATTTTGGTGGCCAGGTATGAAGAAAGACATGTGAGGGCAAAGCCTCAGATACTAGATATGCGTGTTTCGATGATGTCAAAACTTAGCCGCATGGAAGAATAGACATTTGGCGTTATCACTATGATGCATAATCATACCTTAGAGTTGTCAAAATATGCGTCATACGAGTTAAACTAAATTGGTCTATCATATGTATCATATAAGAGAATCAAAAACATAAAATTAGGCCTTTTCTAAAATTGCAGGTCTTTGAGTCGACCAAACCTCTACTCCAGTCGACTCATAATATGTGTCCTAAAACTGCATTTTGCTCGGGTTAGGTATGGTCGACCCACCGGTCGATGCATACTGTTGGCATTTGTATTTGTCTAAAAATTCAGGCTTTGCATCGACGCATACCTTGTTCTGGTCAATGCATAGCTGTGTGTTTTGCACAATCTATTTTGCTCGGGTTAGCTCAGGTCGACCCTGCACTCTGCATGGGTCGATCGCTCGCTGTTTGTTGTATATTTCCTTATTTATCTATTATTTTTGAAAGGTGGTTTTATCAGTTATAACAGTTTTGTATGGTATAAATATTCATTTGCTCTATTCATTTCATATCAATTGAATCAATTAGAAAAACAAGAAAAGTGAAAGAGGTGTCAATTCAAGTTCTCATCATCTTCATCTTCATCTTCTATATTTCATACCACAACAATCACATACAATAATCTTTTTTGTGTGTAACACCCCCTTTCTATACCCCCGAATAAACAATTAAATCAATTAGGCACTTTATAAAAAATTTCATCAGAGTATAAACTAACACATGGTATAAAAGAGGCACGTCACATTATCCAGGAAATTCCAAAACACATATAACACCGGCTCATAAAGATATGCAACAAAGGGTAAATCACCACAAAGGAACTTAGTCCTTAAAACCCACATATCAATATTTAGAATAAAAGCGAAAACATCTAAACATTGAATCACTTCATTCATATAAACATTATATACATCAACAGTTTTAATTCAAGTCATAAGTCGTGTTTACAATCATTCACCAGCAGATACATACACAGATGTATCACAAAAGAATCAAAACAATTCCTAACTACCCGGTGCTACATATCAGAACCAACCGACCAAAAAGAATGAAGCCACGCTTCACAAAAAGACCTCCAACAACCTACTCTGCAATGCCTCATAGAGCATCATAAAACAACAGAAGGGTGAGAAACATTATCATAACAACAATGCGTATAATTATATATCTATATACACCAACATAGAATACACACAACACATTTCTCACCGCAATTCATCACAATTCATCACATACCTCACAATGTATATCTACACAACTAAGCATATTCACCAATCATGCTTCACAATTCACAACATTTCAACATAAACATTTACACTTATGTTTACTTCAACAATTCACATAGACATACACAATTATGTTATTAAATCAATACATCATATGAAGATAATAATGCAACTCATAGAGACCGACTCACGACTCTATGCAGATGCAAATGCGGTACCGACTCATTTAGTAGGTTCAATTGAAGAACCAAATGGAACCATCGCTCATTACCGAAGTAACTCCCCGTCGGGCCTACGATGTTCACCCATCGCTCACACTCCACATGGGCACACGATGTTTCAGGATTGCTCACACCCCACACGGGCACACATTCCGATTGCTCACACCCCACAAGGGCACACAATCGTTCTGCAGATTCTCCACGGAATCAAATATAAACCATCGCTCACACCCCACAAGGGCACACGAACGTTTCTGTAGATCCTCCTAGGTATCAAAAATAAACCATCGCTCACACCCCACAAGGGCACACGAGGTTTCTTCAGATCCTATGCGAGATCAGACACACAAGAATGCAATCACGATGCTTCACATGCAAAACGACTCCACACACTCTTGAAATGCATACATATTCACAAATATATAATCATGCATTCTTCACATCATACAAGTACATACAATTATACACATTCACATCAATCTCATCATGCATTTTCATTCAATTCAAACAAATGCACAAAATTTCCAAACGACCACATTTCACACTCCACGATTCACAATCTAGGATTCACGCCATGCGGCTACCCACAGCATCTCATATCACAACTTACAACCATGCATAATAAGAAAGGATTAATCATACTTGAATCGAAGAATTGACATTGGAGTGAAAACACAAGAAAACAACATGCTAACACGCTCGCTACCTTGCTCGCTTAGCGAGTTCCTAGCGAGTGCTCGCTACCTGTTCGCCTAGCGAACAAGCTCGCGAAGGTCCATACGTCGTTAGAAAAGTCTTCTCCGGAGGAGCTTTGTTGTTGTCCACCATGGACGGTGAAGACTTTTCGTCGCCTGTGAATTCGGACGCAGTTAAAAAAATACTTTGCTTGAAAGTGACCCGTTGGACAGTAAAAAGAGAGTCCAGGCAAAAATGGGGCATCCTGGTGAACCGTAAAAAATGAATAAAGGGTTCGGGCAAAACTTAGGGATAAAATTGAAAAGATGTACATCCGCGAAGTCGAAAACCTGCAAAGGGCGACTTCGGCAAAAAAGGGTATCCCGGTGAATCGAAAACCCGCAAAGGGCGATTCACGCAAAAGTTAGGGATTGAAAAAGCAAATGACTACGGTCTGGATTTGATACAACATTGCTTAGTGGTTTGGGAGTACCTAAGGGTTCGTTTATCCAACACAATCTCTTCAGAAAATTGAATACCGGGAAAGCGCCAGAGTCAGGCGAGTCATAGGAGGATCAGCTCATGATGTTTGTCTGCACCACGTTGCCGACATGTATACAAATATTGTTTTGTATTTTTATGATTTCTGTGCATATATGTATGTGTGTGTGCGTAACTTCCTCTTTTTAGGAGTTGCATCCGATGTACAAAGCTTCGCCTATTCACAGGCTCAATCAATAAAACATGTTATTCAGTATTTGATGTTTGTGCTTTACCGTTTTGTATGCGGAAAACGCCGATGTTTTGATAAACTTGCATTTGCATAATCTGTTGGCCCTTGCCAATAATTGCTAAAACTTCGACTTGATTGAAGTAAGGTCGTGGATACTAACCTGGATAGATTTGGTTGTATAGATTTGTGTTATCTCGTTTGTGTTTTGCAGGGTTCTCACCTTTGAAGCGAACGATCAGAAAATGGTGGCCCCAACCAGAGGCCCTGGACGAAGGACTTGACCTTATTTCCCCACAGGTCGTACCTCATCCCCAGAGGTTGAGACGACGATTTCCCTTTACCGAAGGAGGGATTATTTTCCCCAGAAGAGTATCCTCATGGAAGTTGTCCACAGGACATCCCCAGCAAGGCAAGATCAGTGTCCCATGCAGAGGTTATACTCCCCAGAGAGTCGAAGATGTGTACGTTCAATCCCCAGCTGAGAGGATTTCCACGACACATAACCGAGTCATAGTAAGTTCAGAAGGATTATGATCGTGACTTTCTATGTCTAATACAACCTAACGCAAGTGCACAGTCTATCGCGTAGTAATAATAGATATCAATCCCACAGGGACTCGTAATCAAACTAGTGTTCTCGGGAGTTACTATGTTTAGCTAGGCAGATAATGCTTAAGGGAATAAGATTGTCACTAAAGGGAACTAAAAATGTTACTTAGATTATAATTACGTGAATCGATATGCAGTAATTATGTTCTTCGGGGATTTGACAAGTTACCGGTATATGAAATAATTTTCAGAGTTTATTTAAGCAGAAAACAGTGATCTGAAGACTATCGTCTCACGATGGTTATTGACGCTAATCATAATTCTAAGGGCCAAACGTACGCTTTCGTGTCCCATTCGGGGTTAAAACTATTTTTTGGAAATCTCTAAGTTCTAATTCATTTTAAAGTGCTTTCGCTGTTATTAAAATGAATGACTAGTGTTTACTATCTGGTCTTGCCGCAACTTTCGCTTGTTGGTTCGTACCTTAATTAATTTCCCACTTTCGTGGCAAAACTACTTTTAAATAAGTTCTCGCTTTCGCGACGAAGTTTATTCAGTAAATAAATTTAAACACTCAGACCATAAACAACTTTTGAAAAAAGAGAGTTTTCAACCGGTTATTATCAAATCCCTTCTGAATTTATTATTACATATCGATTACTTTGATTTAGCTAGACATGGATTTGGAAAAGGTAAAACATAAATAAAAACAATAAGTAATAACATGCATCATAATGAAAACTGGAATTACGATTAAAATGAGAAACCTGTAAATATTCCAATTGACCTTTGGGCAGATCCTCCACAAATGTTGGCAGGATTTTGGTCTTTGTGCCAATTGATCGTACACGGGAAATAAGAATTACAGAAGAAATGAAAGGCAACAAAAAAATAGAAAGAAAATAAAACTGAACTTTTGCTCTCGAAATGAAATTGGGCAGCACTTCGTTGTCTGAATGCGGCTCTCCTTCTCCGCTCCCCTCCTTCCCTTTTTATAGAAATGGAATTCTAACGGTTATAACTTGAAGAAGGTGGACTTTGAGGCAGATTTATCAGGGAGTAGTGGTCCACTATTTGGGACTTGGAACTGCTTCTTTCACGTGCATTTGAAGTGGGGCGTTTTTGCCTGCATGACGGTCGTCACGGTGTGTGACAGTCGTCATGGAGCTGTGACGGTCGTCACAGCAGCAAAATCTGCATTCTGCGTTTTTCATGTTGTTTTCATCCGGTTTTTGTCCATATTTCATCTGAGATTGCTTCTTTTCTTCATATTTCCTTGTTTAGACATGATCATCAAATACCTACAAAGTATCAGACAAATAACACGGAAATAACCCGAAATCGGATCGAAAACGGTTAAACATTAGTTGAATTATGCATCAATATATATATATATATACGATTTCGTGTTATCAAACTCCCCTAAGCTTGAATCTTTGCTTGTCCTCAAGTAAAACAGGAAAAAGTCGGCAAGCACGAGGCAACTTCTTCGTTCGCAAAGTTGGGAAAAACCGGGATTCTTAGTAAGAACAAAACGAGTACGGTGACGACACTGGACTATAAGTCTTCGGAGGTCTCCTTCTTATGCAAATCGGTCTCAGTCATGCTACTGTAGCTTGGTGTCAAGGTTCTCGCGGCAAGTTCACCCTGTTTGTTCTAGCGCAATCACATTAAGCCCGTTGTCCATACACTTTCATGGCAAGACGACCTGTTCGTGAATATGATCTCATTTCTGTTTTGATCTTCTTCATTGATCATGAGCTTATATCATTGATTTTTCAATGAGTTTTCGTGCCGTTAGGTTAAATGCTCGGGTGAGGAGCACCTAACTTAGAAGGAAACGTGTCTTTATATTTTTGGCTAAATGTCTTTCTTTTCATGATTTTTTTATCTTTTTGGAGATCATATACTTATTTGCATCGGTCGCTCGCTTAGAAGCGTTTTAGGATGGTGCTGACTGCTAGTATAAACTACTTAGGGCTGAGTTTGCATAGACACTTGAAACTTTGGTATACGTAGGTAGTGAAACCGACTCGCATAAACCAGAGATCTAAGGTGTCAGGACGGTACTGGTTTTGTTAGAATTGTCGTCTCCTCGGAGTTTCAAAACTTGGTTTGAACTCGGGTGCATTCTCGTGATGCTTTTGCTTTTGAGGAACGAACGAAAAATTTTTGTTTACGACGAATAACATGGGGATGTTTGCGTAACGGAAAAAGAATATATAAACGAGCCTTTATTTGCTAAAAATAGAAAATGTTTGAATAGAAATTACGAAAATAAAAGTACACAGGAATGGGAAATAAACGCTCCGCTCCCACACTATCTCAATCAGTGTCCCCACTGATTTGAAAGAATGCGAGAGGGAGATACAACGGAAATGAAAGTACAAAGAAACTGAAAATATAGTAAACAAATAAGGAAAATGATAACTAATCACGGCCTCTGCCTCTGTCACGTCCTCGCTCGCGTCCTCTGGCTCTGGTCGACTCGGTCCTCGAAACTCATGGCTCCGGTATGATAGACATAGTCGCGGAGTCCTTCGAACTGCAAGGTCAGATTCGCCAAGTTCTCAGTAATGGTTTCTTGGCCGGTTTGTAGTTGTTGCATTTGGGTCCGATGCCAAGCTTCGAACTGCTCTGCTCGCTGATTCTGCTGCTGCATCATAGCGAGTATCTGGGCCTACTGGTCGAGAGAGCAGCGGAGGTCCTCTTCTGAGTAGTCGGGCACTGGACGATGGCGGCGGCGGCGGTAGGATGCACCTTCGGAAGGAAGTGGTTGCAATGCCTCCGGTTGCTCTGGTCTGTCCAACTCAGCTTGGATTTCGTCGTCAGAACCTTGGGTGTGGTCCTGAGTTGGAGCAGCGGCAGCAGGAGGGGCAGTGAGGTCAAATAACCAGTTGGTACGATCCTCTGGGTGTATTCGAGTGCGTGATGGAAGGATGATGCTTCAGACGATTTTGCCACGCACTACCGGGTGGTACTTGCCATCGGCTCTGGAACGGATGAGGTGAGAGGCTCTGCAGTGGTCAGTGTCAAGGAACACCGAGGGAGTGGCATGGAGGTGCTGGAGGCGGTCACCGAGGTTCAGCCCAAGTGCAATGGCAGTGACAATCCCGCCAAAGTAAAATGGCTTGGAGCCACGGTTACAGTTGGCCTGAATGTGGGCCAGGAGGAACGGAGCGGCGTTGATAGGCTCGTTGTTGAAGACACAGCGGAGGAAGAAGAGCTCTTTCGAGTTCACCTTATGGTTGCTGTCCCGGGCGAAGATGGTGTTGCTCAATGCTCGGTGGAAGTACCGGATGGTCGGGTTGTGAATATGCGTTGCGTGCAGAGAATCCCAACCATCGGCATTGATGCCGGTCAACTGGTACCAGAGCGTGAAGGCTTTATGCTGGAACTGATCGGTGAGGCGGCGGTGAGCATTGTCGCTACGAGGGAGTTGTAAGATGGCGGCAATCTGGTTCTGGTTCACTTGATAGTTTGTGCCGAACATCCGGAAGCATGCGGCACTGGAGTGTTGGCTGAGGTTGTCGCTGGAAGTGACGTATGTGAACGAACTTAGGAACTCGAGGGTGAGTTGTTCGTACGTCGACAGTGGATTGGTGCAGAGGTTCCAGATGCTGGCTCTTTGAAGCATCCAAGTGACGCCGTCAAGGAGTCTGAGCTCTGTGAGCGATGGGATATGTGGATAATGAGTCGGCTGGAGCGACCGTTGATGGAATGCGATGTAGTTGGCCCACTGTCTCTCACCGGCGTCACCGTCGCTGAACACAATGTTGGTGAGGTCTGGGGTTTCGTTGTTTCTCGCCATTGTTGGAGGATTGAGTGGTTCTGTGGATTTAGGTGGTTCTGTGGAGTGGGGAAAATGTGACAGAAGTGTAGTAGAAAGTTGAGATGGGAGTTGGGATATATGGTGCAAGGTGGGGAAAACGAAAATTGGGAGTGGGGTGTGAGTTTCTGATGATTGGAAGTTGAAAGGAGATGAGTGGGAGAGAAAACGCAACCCCTGTTATATCAGATAATAGTTTTGGGTTCGTGACGGTCGTCATGTATCTGTGACGGGCGTCACCCGCGTGACGGGCGTCAGGCTCCTGTGACGGTCGTCACAACAGCAAAATCTGCAGAACGCAGAATTTTGCTTTGAGGGTGTTCTTGCAGTGACTTTTAGGCCTAGTAATGATATGGCAATGTATTATAGCAGCCAATAAACAAAGAATAGCATAAAAACAGAATGAATGAATAAAGACTATAATTGAAATAACAATTAATCAAAATGATTGTAATGTAATACATAAAGAAATTAACAATGCACAAATCCAAATAATTGAAAACGGACGGAAAGTAGAAAAACTAAACTAAACTAAATCTAATGCTAAAACTAGTATCTAGTCTTTTCGTGTCTTCAACTCATCAAACTTCCGTGCGTAGTAGTCGAGCTGGTCACAGACTAAGTCCATGAAGACTACGAGTTCGCTGTGTATGCCTGCGATGTCGTCTTTTACAGTAGTCAGAGCTGCGTCAACGTTGTCCAATCGGAGTAGAACAATATCCATTTTGTCGGTGGTCTCCTCAGGAATAGGCTCAGGATAGGTGTTGTAATGCGGAGGAGTCGTAGGGTCTACTTCAGCTTCTGATACAGCATCCTCATAGTACATATAATAGTGTGCTTCAGAGATGTGATCACTGTCGTACATGTAGTTCTGTGGTGTTGATTGAGGTGAAGGAGGTCCCATAGGCTCATCCAATTCATAAAGCCAGTTGTCCTTGTTGTGGATACTTGTCATCTGATGATCAGGCAGTGTGAATAGCTGGACAGGTTTTTCATTGATGAGGTACTCGTAAGGTCCAGGTCCCATAGTTCCTAAAATGCGCCTGTTAAAGCAGAACTGTATATTCATGGGTCGGATAGTGCCAAAACTAGTGCTTGCATTTAGGTGGAATCTAAGGCCAAGCTCGTGGGCAATCATTGTCACAAGGCCTCCTATTAGAATAGGTGATTGTGGGTCCTGAGTGAGGCGTCTGAAAGATCTCATCATGAAAGGTACTGCATTCACTGTACGACCCTGAGAAGCACAAAACATGATAAATAGCTCTTCTTTAGATACTTTAGTAATATTTTCTTCTTTCCCGAAAAGGGTGTGAGCTAGTATCTTATGAAAGTATCTAAAAGCTGGGTTATGAATCTCATCATTATACATTCTGTCTGGTTCAGGGTGATAGTCGCCTGTGATTCTACCCCAGAATTGGTTGAGTTCAAAATCAATATCGTCATCTTCTGCACTGATGAACACATGCGGTCCGCTAGGAAATCCTAGGAGGTTGGCTAATGACATCCGGCTATGGGTTTGGTCCATCCCAAACATCCTAAAGGTGATCAGCTCTGTGTTGGATCCAAAACCATAGTTGGGTAAGTACCTGAAGGAACTAAGGAATTCGTAGGTGAGGTCCTTATAGGTAGCAAAACGGGTTTTTAAAGCAGTGTTCTCCCAACCCAGTTGATTAAACAGGTATTGGATGCTATCAGTGATTCCGAGTTTCTCCATGGTAGACTTATCATAATACAGCGTTAAGGCTATTTCTCTTTCAGTTAATGCTGCAAATCTGGCCTTTTGAGCTAGTCCTCCAAAATGAACCTTGGTGAAGTCGTACGCGGCCATACTCGCAGGTAAGTCGGACAAAAACAGGAGGAAGGTTTTGAAGGCTTTTAAAATCCTGAAAAGTTTAAAATAGAAATTTGAAGTCAGGATTTTAAAAAACAAAAAGCGGTAAAAACAAAAGATAAAAGAGAAAAATAAAATAAGAATGTGAAAATAAAAGAAAGTAAAAATAGTGGTAATTTTTTAGTTTAGAAATTTTTTGTTAAAGTTTCAAAGTAGAATAGAAATAAAAATGAAATACAGTAACGAGGAAAAATGCGGGAAAATTGGGTTGCCTCCCAGTAAGCGCTGTTTTTAACGTCTAAAGCCTGACGATAGCTTGGTGACAAGCTATTCGGGTGTTTGAGCTGGAAGCTCAAGCAATGCTATACTGCAGACTTGAGGGCTGTTTTCGTTCTTATTATAATGTTTCAGACGTTGCCCGTTTACGATAAACGATGCATTCGTCTTATCGGTAATTTCAACAGCTCCACTCTGAAGTACTTTAGTCACTTCATAAGGTCCGGACCATCTAGATTTTAGTTTACCTGGGAAGAGTTTTAATCTTGAATTGAATAGCAATACGATGTCTCCCACACTGAATTGTTTCTTGACTGAACGTTTATCATGCCACTTTTTAGTTCGTTCTTTGTAGATACGGGCATTTTCGTAAGCGTCTAATCGAAGTTCTTCCAATTCATGTAAGTTCAAGATTCGCTTTTCTCCTGCCTCAGTGTAGTTGAAATTGAGTGTTTTAATGGCCCAGAAGGCCTTATGCTCTAATTCTATAGGGAGATGGCAGGATTTACCGTAAACTAATTTGTAGGGTGTAGTACCTATTGGTGTCTTAAAAGCGGTCCTATAAGCCCATAAAGCTTCATGTAGCTTTGATGACCAATCTTTCCTTGAGGTAGCGACAGTCTTTTCCAATATCTGTTTTATTTCCCTGTTCGAGACCTCTACTTGTCCGCTAGTTTGCGGATGATAGGGTGTAGCTACTCGGTGTCGGACTCCATATTTAGAAAGAAGTTTATCAAATATTCGCGATATGAAGTGAGATCCGCCGTCACTAATGACGAGTCTGGGTACACCGAATCTAGGAAAGATTGTGTTTTTGAAGAGTTTGATTACTACTCGTGCGGCGTTTGTTGGAGCAGCAATGGCTTTTATCCATTTAGACACATAGTCCATAGCGACGAGTATGTAGTTATTACCAAAAGATGGTGGGAATGGTCCCATGAAATCTATTCCCCATACGTCAAAGATTTCTACCTCTAAGATTCCTTTCTGAGGCATTTCATCGCGTCGTGAGATGTTGCCAGTTCATTGGCATCGATCACATTTTAGCACAGCAATGTGAACGTCTTTCCAGAGGTTAGGCCAGAATAAGCCTGCTTGGAGGATCTTAGCGCACATTTTGGATGTACTAGCATGACCACCATATGGTGCTGAATGGCATTGGGAAATGATATTTTCTATTTCTTCCTCTGGGACACAGCAACGGTATATGTTTTCGGCCCCTCTCTTGAAGAGTAGAGGTTCGTCCCAATAATAGTGTTTCAGATCGTGGAAGAATTTCTTCTTTTGCTGATAAGTGAGATCCGGTGGAAGCACGCCTGCAGCGAGGTAATTAACGATGTCAGCATACCAAGGTAATGTGACTTGGGCATAGACGGCTTCTACAGCTTTCCCAAATTCTAGATCTTCCGAGATTGAGTTGGGCATGTCACTTTCTAATTTGGCTATCAGACGTTCGTACGGGAAATCGTCATTTATCAGTACTGGTTCATGTTTGATGCCTTCTATTCTGGATAAGTGATCTGCAACAACGTTCTCGGTTCCTTTCTTATCTTTGATTTCTAAGTCAAACTCTTGTAATAACAGGATCCATCTTAATAATCTTGGTTTGGCATCCTTTTTGCTTATTAGGTACCTAATGGCAGCGTGGTCTGTGTATATGATAATTTTTGCTCCTACTAAGTAAGAACGGAATTTGTCAAGCGCAAATATAACTGCTAGAAGTTCCTTTTCTGTTGTAGCGTAGTTCATTTGGGCAGGATCTAAGGTTCTACTGGCATAGTAGATGGCATGGAATTTCTTGTCCTTCCTTTGTCCTAGAACTGCGCCTACGGCATAATCACTCGCATCGCACATGATTTCGAACGGTAGTCGCCAATCGGGTGGTTGCATAATCGGTGCGGTGATAAGGGCTGATTTTAATGTTTCGAATGCTTTTATACAGTCGTCGTCGAAGACGAACTCAGCATCTTTCATCAACAGGCCGGTCAAAGGTTTTGTGATTTTTGAAAAATCTTTTATAAATCTTCGGTAGAAACCGGCATGTCCTAGAAAACTCCGTATTTCTCGTACGGATTTTGGAGGTTGGAGATCTTTTATAATCTCTATTTTAGCTTTGTCGACCTCAATTCTTTTATTTGATATGACATGTCCTAGAACTATTCCTTGTCGGACCATAAAATGGCATTTTTCCCAATTTAGGACGAGGTTCACTTTTACACAATGTTCTAATACCATTTCTAAGTTTTGTAGGCATCCTTCGAAACTTTGTCCACATACCGAGAAATCGTCCATAAATACTTCCATGATGTCGTCTATGAAATCTGCGAAGATTGCCATCATGCATCTTTGGAAGGTTGCTGGAGCATTACAGAGTCCGAACGACATTCGGCGGTAAGCAAAAGTACCATAAGGATAGGTGAATGTAGTTTTTTCTTGGTCATCAGGATGAATGGGAATTTGGAAAAATCCTGAATAACCATCTAGATAGCAGAAATATGAATGTTTGGCTAATCTTTCCAACATTTGGTCTATGAAGGGTAACGGGAAGTGATCTTTTCGTGTGGCCTTGTTAAGCTTCCTATAATCAATGCACATCCTGCTTCCAGTCACGACTCTTTTTGTTATTGATTCGCCTTTTTCGTTCTTAACTACTGTGACTCCTCCTTTCTTCGGTACGACATGAACTAGGCTAACCCATTCACTATCGGAGATTGGATAGATGATTCCTGCATCTAGCAATTTCTTTACTTCATGTCTGACTACAGTGCTTAGGATGGGGTTCAGTCTTCTCTGATGCTCTCTAGAGGTTTTAGAGTCTTCCTCTATTGTAATTCGATGCATACAGATCGAAGGGCTTATACCTTTTAGATTACTTATGTTATAGCCTAACGCGGTGGGGTACTTCTTTAGGACTTCTAATAGCTTTATGGTTTCTGGTTGTCCTAAGTCGGCGTTGACTATCACTGGTCTTTTTAGTTCATCGTCTAGGAATTCATATCTAATGTTTTTGGGTAGTGTTTTAAGTTCTAAAGATGGGTTCTTCGGACCTGGCATATGGTTTGGGGTCAGTGCTAAGCTTTCGCTTAGGCTGTCGTCTTTATACGGTCTACGCCAATCATCGTCTTCAGAAATATCGGGTATTTGAATCTTTATTATTTCTGAATACGTGGTCTCTTCATTTTCAAGTTCTCTTATGCATTCGTCAATTTCATCTACTAAATAGCAGGTATCGTCTATGGCTGGTGCTTGTAAGAACTTGGTGAGAATGAACTCTATCTTTTCTTCTCCTACTTCGAATGTTAGCCTTCCTTTCTTCACGTCTATAATATCTCCGGCTGTAGCCTTCCTTTCTTCAGGTCTACAAATTTCTTAAACTGTCCTGAAGTTTTGGAGTTTATTAATCTTTGAGGATAAGGGATAGGTGGTTTATATGGCGCTGGAGGTGCTTGAGTTTTTTCACTTGCGGTATCCTCCTTCTCGTTGTCTTCCTTCTTCTCTAACTCGGATTCCTTTTCTGCTTGTTCAGTTGGTTTTTGTTGCATGGCGGAGGTTTCGGTCCTCGGATCGATCGGTTCGTCCAATTCTTTTCCACTTCTTAATATGACAGCATTTGCTTGACCTTTTGGATTCTGTTCGGGTTGTCCAGGAAATGTGCCAGCGGGTGCGGCAGCAGAGGCTTGTTGTTGAGCCACTTGTGATATCTGTGTTTCTAACATTTTGTTGTGGGTGGCTAGAGCGTCTACTTTTTCGGTCAACTGTTTAATTTGCTCGCTAGTGTGTATGTTTTGATTCAGGAATTCTTTGTTTGTTTGAGCTTGAGTAGCTATGAATTTTTCCATCATCAACTCAAGGTTTGATTTCCTAGGTGCAGTCTGAGCAGCAGCTGGTTTCTGATATCCTGGTGGAGCAGTAGGCATTTGCAATGCATTTTCGCTTTTGTAAGAAAAGTTGGGATGATTTCACCAACCTGGGTTATAGGTATTTGCGAAAGGATTTCCTTGAGCATAATTTACTTGGTTTGGTGGGATTCCGGCTAGCAATGGGCATTCGGGCGCATTATGAGTGGTGCTTCCGCATAACTCGCAATTTGGAGTTACGGTAGCGACGGTTGCAGTGGGGTTAACGGTCAGGCTGTCAATCTTCTGTGCTAGAGCATCTACTTTAGCGTTGAACTTTTCAAGGCTGCTGATCTCGTACATCCCACCTTTCGCTGTGGTTTTCTCTGTTGGAGTGCGTTCACCTCCCTATTGGCAGTGGTTCTGAGACATGTTTTCTATTAGTTGGTAGGCTTCGTCGTATGGCTTATCCATAAGTGCACCGCCCGCGGCAGCGTCTATTGCTAATCTAGTATTGTATAAAAGTCCACTATAGAAAGTATGGATTGTCACCCAGTCTTCTAGACCGTGGTGAGGACATGTTCTCATCATATCTTTGAATCGTTCCCATGCTTCGTAAAGAGATTCAGTATCTTTTTATCGAAATCCGTTGATTTGAGCTCTAAGCATAGCAGTCTTTTTTGGCGGAAAATATCTCGCTAAGAAGACGTTCTTCAATTGTTCCCATGTCGTAACGGAGTTGGATGGTAAGGATTGTAACCATGTCCACGCTCTGTCTCTAAGAGAGAATGGGAAAAGACGAAGTCTTATCGCGTCTGGAGTTACTCCATTTGCTTTCACTGTGTCTGCATATTGTACAAACTTCGTTAAATGTTCGTTTGGATCCTCAGTTGTGTTTCCTGAGAATTGGTTTTGTTGTACAGCTGACAGCAATGATGGTTTCAGCTCAAAATCGTTTCGAGTAATAGCTGGGGCAGCAATGCTACTTCTAGGCTCCATCTGAGAGGGTGTAGCGTATGCCTTCAGCGGTTTGTTTGGAGGTCCTTCATCCATGTTCGATTCTTCTTCGGATTTGGGAATGGGAGTGAGAGGATCGGGTATGTTATGTTTGAGTTGGTACTCAATGATTCGGCTTCTTAGATGTAAGAAGCGTTCTAGTTCTGCGACTGAAGGTTTTAAGATATCGCCTTGTGGGTGATTACTTGGCATGCAATCGACAGCACTAGTAAAGGAAAAATGAAAATAATTAACCTAGTCTATACGGTGTAACAGAAGGTTACACTATTGACTAAACGGGTCCCCGGCAACAGCGCCAAAAACTTGATCGCGACTTTCTATGTCTAATACAACCTAACTGGAAGTGTACAGTCTATCGCGTAGTAATAATAGATATCGATCCCACAGGGACTCGTAATCAAACTAGTGTTCTCGGGAGTTACTATGTTTAGCTAGGTAGATAATGCTTAAGGGAATAAGATTGTCACTAAAGGGAACTAAAAATGTTACTTAGATTATAATTACGTGAATCGATATGTAGTAATTATATTCTTCGGGGATTTGACAAGTTACCGGTATATGAAATAATTTTCAGAGTTTATTTAAGCAGAAAATAGTGATCTGAAGACTCTCGTCTCACGATGGTTATTGACGCTAATCATAATTCTAAGGGGCAAACGTACGCTTTCGTGTCCCATTCGGGGTTTAAACTATTTTTTGGAAATCTCTAAGTTCTAATTCATTTTAAAGTGCTTTCGCTGTTATTAAAATGAATGACTAGTGTTTACTATCTGGTCTTGCCGCAGCTTTCGCTTGTTGGTTCGTACCTTAATTAATTTCCCACTTTCGTGGCAAAACTACTTTTAAATAAGTTCTCGCTTTTGCGACAAAGTTTATTCAGTAAATAAATTTAAACACTCAGACCATAAACAACTTTTGAAAAAAGAGAGTTTTCAACCGGTTATTATCAAATCCCTTCTGAATTTATTATTACATATCGATTACTTTGATTTAGCTAGACATGGATTTGGGAAAGGTAAAACATAAATAAAAACAATAAGTAATAACATGCATCATAATGAAAACTGGAATTACAATTAAAATGAGAAACCTGTAAATATTCCAAGTGACCTTTGGGCAGATCCTCCACAAATGTTGGCAGGATTCTGGTCTTTGTGCCAATTGATCGTACACGGGAAATAAGATTTACAGAAGAAATGAAAGGCAACAAAAAAATAGAAAGAAAATAAAACTGAACTTTTGCTCTGGAAATGAAATTGGGCAGCACTTCGTTGTCTGAATGCGGCTCTCCTTCTCTGCTCCCCTCCTTCCCTTTTTATAGAAATGGAATTCTAACGGTTATAACTTGAAGAAGGTGGACTTTGAGGCAGATTTATCAGGGAGTAGTGGTCCACTATTTGGGACTTGGAACTGCTTCTTTCACGTGCATTTGAAGTGGGGCGTTTTTGCCTGCATGACGGTCGTCACCCGTGTGACGGTCGTCATGGAGCTGTGACGGTCATCACAGTAGCAAAATCTGCATTCTGGGTTTTTCATGTTGTTTTCATCCGGTTTTCGTCCATATTTCATCTGAGATTGCTTCTTTTCTTCATATTGCCTTGTTTAGACATGATCATCAAATACCTACAAAGTATCAGACAAATAACACGGAAATAACCCGAAATCGGATCGAAAACGGTTAAACATCAGTTGAATTATGCATCAATATATATATATACGATTTCGTGTTATTAGATTATCCCCGCCGAGGATGGTTTTCTTTCTCCCCACAGGTCGTCATGCTTTCGTCAGGATGATTATCCCCAGTAGAGTGGTAGTTCCGAGTTTGCAAGCTATACCCAGACAGTTTTCCCCCAGAAGGGTTGCTTCTCCCCCAGCTGGATTAATTTTCCTAGCAGGTGTTATTCTTTCCTCCAGTGGAAATCGATGTGTAATCTCTCCCCGGCAGGGTTGGTTATATTTCCGGCATTTATTTTTGCCAGAATACTTTACGATGCTCGTTCATACCCAACAGGGTGGTATTTGTCCTCAACAGCAGTGTTGAAGCAAGCTTGTCAGAGCTCCCCAGCAGCCTGAACCTGCATTTGCATTTGCATACATTATCATGTTTGCATCTACCCACAAACGCGTAGCATTTCCATGCCTTATGGAGCATTGCGCCATTGCCAAACATACGCATTATGAAACATAAATCAGGTTGGTTAACCTTTTGCTTTCAGGTGTGTTTCTCAGTCGGAGTATGAAGTTATAGTTCAGATCTATTACCAGACGATCGAGGTCTCGCCGTGAGACATGTGATGACACAATTCTTGTTATCATTCCCCACAGAGTTACTGGTCGAAGTTTCTCTTATCCGACCAGCGGAGTGTTTTCTTCAGGTTTGCTGTCGCGGCAGCATTTCAGGGTTCCGTGATTCAGAATTTCAGAAGAGGTCACTTGTTGTCGAAACGGGTGTCGGACAGTTATTTCCAGAATATCCCCAGTGGAGTAAGCTACTGCCAAGAATAGGCAAGGAAGCTATATCCAAGATGTATTTTCCCGTATGAAGCAGGCGGATGAACTTTCCTGTATGAACCAGGTAGATGTGTTATGTTTTCCCGTAAGAATCAGGCGGATGAACTTTCCTGTTTGAATCAGGCAGATGTTTTCCCGTAAGAATCAGGGGGATGGACTTTCCTGTATGAACCAGGAAGATGTGTTATGTTTTCCCGTATGAAGCAGGCGGATGAACTTTCCTATATGAACCAGGCAGATGTGTTATGTTTTCCCGTAAGAATCAGGCAGATGAACTTTCCTGTTTGAATCCGGCAGATGTTTTCCCGTAAGAATCAGGCGGATGAACTTTCCTGTATGAACCAGGCAGATGTGTTATGTTTTCCCGTAAGAATCAGGCGGATGAACTTTCCTGTATGAACCAGGCAGATGTGTTATGTTTTCCCGTAAAAATCAGGCGGATGAACTTTCCTGTATGAACCAGGCAGATGTGTTATGTTTTCCCATATGAAACAGGCGGATGAACTTTCCTGTATGAACCAGGCAGATGTGTTATGTTTTCCCGTATGAAGCAGGCGGATGAATCTTCCGGTATCCAAATAGATAATTCTCCCGTGATAGACAGAGTATGTGAGTGGTGTTCCGATATTTGGCAAAAGTATTTTCCCCAAGGAAGTCGCCGTGATTTCCTCGTGTTACTGTCCCCAGTAGAGTCCTCTTCAAATTCGTTTGTGGGTTGGGACCAATGGAGTTGGCTACTGTAGAGGTAGGCAGAGAAATGGTGTTCAGATGATTTTCCCGTATGAAGCAGGCAGATGGATTTTCCGGTAAACAGACAGATGGATTTTTCCCGTAGGAAGCAGGCAGATGAACTTTCCTGTAATCAGGCAGATGACTTTTCCGGTATGAAGTATACGGATGAGGTTTCCTGTGTTCAGACAGATGACGTGCCTGTAGGGATGGGCAGATAAATTTCCTGTGATTAACAGAAGCGTTTCCCCGGTGGAGTCATCGGGATTTTTTGTGTTGACAGAATATAGCGTCCTAACGTAGACAAAGTTCTATCCCCGCGATGATAGAATCTTTTTCGGGTCGATGAAAATGATCCCTAGCATGGTCACTAATTTTTTTTCTCCGTATTAACAGACAGCGGAGTGCTAACATGGACATAAAGCAGGGTAATTTGGTAAGAGGGAGTTCAAGGCCTGTGACGTCACACAGGTGGTTGGCGTTGAAATCAGATTTCTGATATCAGCTAATTGATCAGTTTGTTGCCGTAACAATCGGATTCAGTTAGTGGATGTTGTTATCCAAGCAGATTGTGCAGTTTATTTTTGCAGTTGGCAAATTTCTGGGTTCTTGGTATTCAACCGTCTCGTACCTCGATTGTTCGAAGGCCGTTCGCTCTTCACCCAGTCGGGTCCAAGCCGTTTGAATAGGGGCAGCTGTTGCACCCTAAAATTTGCCCAACATATTTCACCTGGTTTATGTTTCAATTGCATTGTCATTTGCATAGTAAATCATGTACATAATCTAATCATTTGCATAGCATAGCATAGCAAGGAATCCAACAAGGGATCAAGTGCCATTCTTATCTAAAGAAGCACATTAAGGGTTTTTATTCAAGCTTAAGACCATCCAAGTCATCAAGAAATGTTTGAAGCTTTGAGAAGTTTGAGGGCCAACCAGTGGACTTCTCTCCTAAGTTGAGGTGTATTGAAGGTCATCAATGGGGGTATGAGCTATGAATTGAGGGCATGGAATGTGTACAAAGCTTATGAAATGCCTAGAGGGTCATATTGAAGATGAGACAAGTCATTGGTTCAAGTACAAGAGCCACAGTTGAAGTGCAGTCAACTAGGGTTTCATTTGGGTCAACCCTAGGTCAACTGAGTGATTGAAGAGCATCAAGGCTTAATTGGAGGTTTTGGGATTCATGAATTGATATGATGATGCATGTGTGGTGTTGTGCCAAGGATAAATCAAAGAGAATCAAGAGTGGGAGGAGTTGCCAAATTAGGGTTTCAGTGTAAAATCCCCTAATTTAGGCCTAACTTCTAAGCCAGATAAGTCAAAATGCAAGTTTCAAATGGATTCTTGTCCAACATGAAACTTGTAGAGCTTCTTAATACCTTTAAGTTTAGTACTAGAAGTCTTCAAGAAGATTTGTAGAACTCAAGTTATGGTTCTTGCAAGTTATGGGTCATCAGAGGACACTGAAATTTATCTGTGAAAGTCACTTGACTTCCAAGCAACTTTTTCCCATCAAGGAGTTTTCAAATGGGTTCTTGGCCAACATACGAATTGTAGGGCTTGATCTTAGATTTAATTTGAGTACTATAAGTCCTCAAGAAGATTTGTGGAACTCAAGTTATGGTCTTGGCAATCCAGGGGTATTTTGGGAAAGTTGAATTATAGGTCATGTTCCAACATAGGTCAAAATCTCTATCTTCCACTCCTCAAATGGAAAAATGTTCAACATGAGATGTGCTTAAAATGATGTTTTTAGGCTAGGTAATAAGTCATGAGAGCTTGGAAGGGCTTGTATCACAAAATTGCAAAAATGGCCTAAAATAAGGATGGATTTTAAATGAACCAAGGAGGAAAATTGTGATTTTTGAGCCATAGGTCCAAACCAAGCCATATGACATGCCAAATTGATTGGAAAACACATTTTGGACACAATGACATTTACACATTTTTGAGTTGAGGGTTAATTTCATGACTTCCTTTGTAAAGTGGTTACTTACATTATAAGTCACATATGCAAAACCATTCTTTAGAGCATAACCAAGGCCTTAACCCTTGCCAATCCATTCAATTTGTCATTAGAGGAGAATTTGGATCAGAATCAAGTGTTACAACAACCTTAGAACTCAGCTGGCACATACAAGCATGAGATGGTAATTTCAAATGCAAAGAGATATTGAATTTCTCATTGGATCAATCCAGAAGGTTCTAGAGCTTTCATACATGCTTTATATGAGTATTAGAAGAGGTTCAAGGCATTGGTTGGTGCAGATTGAGAGAGATTGGAGAGATTGAGTTTTGAGTTTTCATCTTGCAAATCCAAATTGGTTACAAAAATTGGAGAGGTTTCAATCCAAACTTTTGCATTCAGAAGCTTGATCATGTGTTGGTGATTGATTCCAGATAGATTGCTGATCAAGAACTATGAAGAATCGTGAGATAGCACTTTGAGTTCATCTCTTGCAAGTCAGAATCGGATTTGGCAATTCAAGAAGATTCAACTCCAATTGATGCATATAGAAGCTTGGTAATTGATCATAGATCGTGTCTGGAGGATCTTGGAGCTTGATTTGAAGCTTTGCTCGTTCTGTTCATCCAAGATTTGCAGGTATGTAAACTTCATTATATGGCTTGATTCATGTAGAATTATTAGGTTTTAATAGGTTAGATATGATGTAGAACATGGCTAGGTGCTTTTTGGTAACTAAATTCAATGTTTAGAGACAATTTTAGGTCGAGCACATTTTCTGTTGGTGGATGTATCTTGCAGTTCTTGGTGATTTAATCCTAGTTAGATAGTGGAATTAACTCAGTGTAGCATGGTGATGAATCTAGGCTTATCAATTTTAGGTTTAGTGAGGTTTGAATCTTGAGCAATTTCTGAAAGTTGCTTCGTGATTTAAAATGGAGGAGGTTTCAGTATTAATGAAGGGCATGGTTGAGTTGCTCGTGGGAAAACGAGTAGGACGATGTGTTTAGTGTTGAGTTTAGGTGAAGATTGATGATGGTGATGATTGGGGACGACGGTGGCGCCACCTCCGGCCACCGTCTGATAACCTTTCCCTCCAACCTTTTGAATTGGGGAAGACGACCTAGGGACCCTTAGATCTTAGGAGACCTTAGACCAAATCCTGATGTAACGGCCAAGATGCGTGGAATATTTGTGAAGGAATTCTGAGAGAGGATGATACGCAGCGTTTCATTAAACGCTTGCTTTGGGCCTAAGTGTATTAGTTGCTAATCCCACCCCAGTTTGAAGGCCCATTGAGAAACCAACGTAGCTGAGTTGCTATTTACCACAAGTTTTTTCCATTTTCATTATATTTTCATTTTATTTTCTGACTGGGTTTGGGCTTGAGAAGCGCTTTGATACTACCACCCCACCCTGGGCCCATCCTGGAATTTGTACTGCGTATCATTGCTATTCTACACACCTCTTTTCTATTTTCTTTTACTTTCCTTTTATTT
Source organism: Lathyrus sativus (assembly GCA_963859935.3). NCBI lineage: Eukaryota > Viridiplantae > Streptophyta > Magnoliopsida > Fabales > Fabaceae > Lathyrus > Lathyrus sativus. The sequence goes on from OZ012741.1 coordinate 157,471,480, forward strand.
TCACATTTCCTTTAGGTTAATTAGAAAATTCATAACTAATTGAAAAATAAACATTTTTGGATGGGAATTTTTTCTCTGTTTTCCTTAGGGTTTCTAGAATTTAATAAAATAATAAAAATATCAATTCATGAATTTTTCATTTTTTGGCATATTTTACATTTTTAATTGCTTTTATTTTGCATTTATTTGATACTCCCACTTTTTGATTTTTGTATGAGCATTTCATTTTGAGTTTTAAGGGGATTCTTTTTGCTCTAGTTAGAGTAGAGACACATGCTCCATTAGTGATTTTTCTCATATTTTTATGATGAAATTTAGGTTAGTTTTGAATAATGAACTTTAGGGTGCTAAGATTAGGGTTTTACAACACTTAGGTGTAGTTTAGGGAATAGTTTGGAGACTTAGGGTTTGATTAGGCCTTGGGGTTTATCTGGGGTATAGGGTACATAGTTAGGTTCCCTTACAAATTAATCTAGGATTTTATGATGAGTATTACTATTTTATTTGATTTTTGCAACTTGTATGATGTTTGTGTGTTTCCGCCTTAGGCATTTGGCTTGTTTGCTTGGTTTGGGCTATTCTAATTGGGCTTGGGGTTTGAGTTTTGCTTGTTGGAGCTCATGAAGACATTGGAGATGATTGGAGATAAAGGATGGAGCTTGGAGCATGAAGATTCTTATCCTTGAAGTTTACTTTTGAAGACTTAGGAGATAGGAGATATAGGGAGAGCTTTAGATTATACTGATTTCTTCTTTCAAACATAGAGAGCTTCTTGTGCCTCTATTCCATCCCATGACACAAGGTCCCCCAAAGAGGTTCCATCTCTCCTTAGGAGGGATGTAGAGCATACTATGGTTGGGTAGAACCTTGAGGATACATTTCACTTGCTATGTTAAGATCTTAGTGGTTTCTTGGGTTGTTACTGAGCCTCTTAACATCTCAACTTCATCTATTATTAATTGAATCTCTTTTGGAGTGTTTGCATTGAAGATGGAGACCTATTGAGGGTAAGATTCAGTGGAGATTGGTGAAGATGAAGCTTGTGCCTGTCAAAGATAGTTCTCTGTTGAAGACTAGGGTTTTGCTGCTGATTGAAGCTGTCTACTGGTTGGGGTTCATGCTTGCTAGAGCTAGGGCTTATTGAAGATAGGAGCTTATCTAAAGCTTGAAGATGGTTGAAGATTGAAGGTGGGGTCTTACTTGAAAGGGTTATTGTCAACTTTTTGCTGTTAATCAACTGTAGCTGAAAGAGCTGGTGTTGCTGTCAGAGCTGGTGTTGGGTTTTATGTCTTTTTCTGTATTGTTTGTTGGCTTGTTCAACTTGCCCTTTAGGTTTGAAGTGAAGCTGTTTCACCTTGCCTATTGTCTTCCCAGGTTCGAGGTTGAATGAGGCTCCCTTGCCTCCCTTGTACTGCTGCATCTCATGCATGTTTATTGCTTACTATATATCTGTTTCTTTTGCTGTTTATCCCCTAGGATCTCTGATTTCCTCTGTGTAGGAGGGAATTATGACAGACATTAGGTTGTAATCCATGCATGACAACATTAGGGTAGTTTTGATTCCCCTTTCAAACCCTAGGTTTTTATAATTTCTTTCTCTTCTATCTTAAAACAATTCAAAGCACAGTAATAAGGATAATCAATGACGTACGCTACGAGCCTTAAGCTATTTGAGAGAGGATTGCTGGAGGGTCACTCTTCAATAATCTGATTGCTTAGTGTGTTACCCTTAGGGTGACATACGACGTAGTCACCCTCAAATCATAGTCTCTAGTGCGTCAGAGATTGTGAACACCCTAAAAAACACTTCTTTCGTAAAAGACTGAAAACCAACATCAAAGTGTCATTTTTTGTCCGCTTGGACTCTTAATCAGAAGAAACCTCTTTTCAGAAAGGTAAAAAACAGTCAGACAAATTTGTGTCTTCCGTAGCCCGAACTACGTTTGCTCTGATCTTTCATGTTGTATGAAAGTATGTAGGCATAGGATGTCGTATCCTAGCGAGCAACCTTCCCCTCCTTTCCCGTAGGTAGGCGAACTACGTTGACTCTGATTTCTCGTTCCAGACGGGAATACGTAGGCATAAAGTGCGATACTTTGCCGAGTCCTTTTATTTTTCTTTTAACCCCATACCTGTAGAGTAGATAGAATAACAATCCGTACTAGAAAACAAGCGCGGATCCCGTCGAGTACGACGGACATGAGGGGTGCTAATACCTTCCCCTTGCATAACCGACTCCCGAATCCAGGATTTGGTTGCGACGAACATTCCTTTCCCGTTTTGCGTTAGGTTTACTTCGAGCGTTTCCTTTCCCTCCCTTGGGATAAATAACGCACGGTGGCGACACTTCTGTCATAGCCGCCGATTTTCGCAGTAGCGACACCTACCACCAAAAGGATGATAGAGAACACACAATATCTGGCAGCAAAGAGATGACAAACCTATCTCTAAAAGGATGATAGGTAACACACCTTCAACACCAAAAGGATGACAGATCTATCACCAAAAGGATGATAAAGAAAACACGCACAATCTGGAACCAAAAGGATGACAAACCTATCACCAAAAGGATGATAGTTAACACACCTCTAGAACCAAAAGGATGACAGACCTATCACCAAAAGGATGATAGTTAACACACACAAATAACTCCAACACCAAAAGGATCACAGATCTATCACCAAAAGGGTGATAGAGAGCTCACACACACAATCTCGACACCAAAAGGTTGACGGGTCTGTCACCAAAAGGATGATATAGAACTCACACAGAATCTGGAACCAAAAGGATAACATACATATCACTAAAAGGATGATAGTAAACTTTTGTGACACCAAAAGGATGACAGATCTATCACCAAAAGGATGATAGAGAACACACGCACAATATTTGGCACTAAAAGGATGACAAGCCTATCACCAAAAGGATGAGAGTTAACACATCTCCGACACCAAAAGGATGACGGATCTATCATCAAAAGGATGATAGACAATTCATGCACACAACATTTGACACCAAAAGGATGACAGACATATCACCAAAACGATGATAGTTAACACACCTCTAACACTAAAAGGATGACAGATCTATCACCAAAAGGACAATAGAGAACACACACACAATCTGGAACCAAAAGGATGACAGACCTATCACCAAAAGGATGATAGTTAACATACTTCCGCCACCAAAAGGATGACGGATCTATCACTAAAAGGGTGATAGTAAGGCAATTGACAAAAGAACAAGTTTGCTGGAATATGACGAGTGAGGCTTATTTGAGGATATCAACAAAAGGTTGAAGTACAAAAGGTCACCGAGGAACACCATCCTTATAAACAAAAGGTTGAAAGGAGTCAACTCGCTGGGGAACTCCTAAGAGGAAAATTAAATTGAAACAAATCAACGGGGAACACCTACTGACTCGGAGAAACGCTACTTGCTGAGCTGGGGTTGACAACTCCAGCAACAAAAGGTTGAAGATCAAAATTCAATGAGGAACACCCACTGACTTTCTTGGAGATCACAGCTTTATCAACAAAAGGTTGAAAATAGACTCCATGAGGAATGCTCATGAACTTTGGTGAAGATGCCCCTGGCTGGGCTGAGTTTTGCTTTATATCTTGTCTTGATCAACAAAAGGTTGAACAACTTCCTAAGGAACACCCACATATTTGAAAGAGATGCCCCTGGCTGGGCTGAAGGTCACTTGGAGTCATGGATTGATCAACAAAAGGTCTATACAACTTCGTGGGGAACACCCACGGTCTTGAAGAAGATGCCCCTGACTGGGCTGAAGATTTTCTTGGAAATCTCAAGATTGATCTTGGATTCATGTGATGTTAGTGATGTTTTTGTAGTTTATGTCCGTGTTTTGGCAAGGTCTGCATAGTATGATTTTGTGTTGCTATGATTTTTTCTTTGGCAAGATTTGTGAATGGGGGGAAAGGTGGGGTCGATTAGTTTTGGACTGATATGTGTTTGGCTTGCCGTGAATTGCATATGTTGACTCTTACTGCATTTGTTTCATTCTTCATTTTGTGTGTGAGTCATGGGAAAGTATCTGCAACATTGTAGCATAATGTGTGAATGTAACATGCAGGTGATCAGGATTAGCTCTCTTGGTGCGTGAAAATTAGCCTTGAAGTATTTCAGTTATTTCTGTTGATTAGAGATTCTTGCTCTGATATATAACATCGGGTCAGGACGTTTGAGTCCAACCATTATGTTCTTTTGTTGTTGACCTCAGGATACTATGAATTTCTTATTTTAAGACTTTTGAGGTATAATCGATGTTGAAATGTGATTTTCCGCTGCGTAGTATTTGATTTAATCTGTGTCGACAGAACCCGTGCTATGGGGTAAGACTTTAATGTGATTTTATGACGAAATGTGGCACTCTTGCAGTGATACACTCTGATATAATTGTTTATATTTATCGTGAGTGTTTTTTTGGTGTAGAAGGGTGTTACACTATTGACTTGGGCGTCCAAAATAAAGATGGCGACCGCCATCTAGGGGTGGCGAACGCTATCCTCACTAAGTCTCCAAGAATTGGTCTTTGTGACCGTTGGCACGTGGGACACATCATTTTCCACATGGCTACCTCCATGGCAAACGCCATCTTGGATGTCGTGTGTGCAAATTGCTCCTTTTTCAACATTTTTCCTCCATTTCGCTTAGTTTCTTCAAGTATGGCTCTCTCTTTGCTATGTACCTCAAAACCATACAAAATACCAATATAACACTAGAAATAACAATAAAACAATGGTAAAACATGTTCAAATCGAGCCAAATATGTGGTGTATTTCAGTGTCATCAAAATCTACCACACTCGAACCATTGTTTTTCCTCATGCAAACATCATAAGAAAAACAGCAAGGCAAGTAATCATCCTAGTCTAAAAACTCCAATTTGATCAAGGTCACATCGATAGGCACTAACTCGCAAATTAATGATATCGTCGTAACACGTTCCACAATTACGGTCATGAGTCTACCTTCTATACAAACCAATCCGCGTCATGTTATTATACCTTGGCCTAACTTACTCATCCCATCTTTCTGTCCTTTTTTGTTCAAGCACAATCACATTAAGCCTGTTATCTATTACTCACATGGTGAACAAACTTGTTAGTGATCATGACCCATATCATCTCAATATTCAACAATTTTGATAATTCAATACAAGCGCATATGCATTTTTTCTTAAAGGTTTCTCCATCGTCAGGATAAGTAACCGAGTGAAGATTACCCAACTTAAAAGGAAGATTCCTTTTTAATCTTCTTCTTAATATTTCTTTTTTTTAAAAGCACGAGATCATTCACCTATATGCATTGGTCTGTTCACTTAGCGGTAATTCAGATGGCATTGACTACTAGGATAAACTCCTAAAGGGCCTATTCAAGGGTGAAATTTCAAGGCCATGGCATAATAAGCATCTGGATCGATCTCTATAATTTGGAGACTCACGATGTTAAGATGATACTGATCTTTTGGTAATTTTCCCAAGTCTATGCAACCTATCCTAAACTTGTCTAAAAGCCGTGGGATTTCAAAATAAACATTGTTATCTTTTTAAAAAAAAATTGGTATGGCTTAAGAAATGGGGGAAAGTAAAGATAGCATAAAACTACACATAATGACTCGTCTCACACATGTAAAGATGAAATACTAAAACTAAAAATAGTAATAAACCTAACTAAAAAGCAATAAAAGCATAAAGCATAAAACAAAAATAAAAGAAGTCAAGATCCTCTCCCACACTTAAACCTAACATTGTCCCTAATGTTTTGATAAAAGGTGGAAAAAGGATAAGTAAAACTTGGACGAGTACTACTCATGGCCACCACTTCCACCTTCTCCTTGATCTGGGTGTCGCTTGTGACGACTCCAGCTTCAGCGGCGAGAACTCTGAGATATCTCGAGCTCTTGGAAACGTTCTAAGAGTGTGGCATTTGAATCCCAAAGCCTAGAGAGGTTACCTAGTATGGCCCCCTAGTTAGCATGCACAAGGGTGAAGACATGTATCTGCATGGTCTAGAGGCGCTGTTGTATGGAGGCTATAGTGAGTTGAGCTTCCATCACTGATCGGAGGGTACCGTTTGTCTGTCGTTATGGTTCTCGCATGAAATCTATCATGTCTTGCTATTGTTCGTACATAGCATAGAACAAACCATCCATATCTTCCTCTTGAGCTCTCTGCTCTCGTATCACCTCCTCATCAAAATAGAAACCGGAAGAAGTGCCTGCAAAATGGTTAGAAGTACCAGGTACAGTGTGTACGGATGAATCATGTGGGCGTACAGGGTCATGAATGGGGGACGTGTCCCTCCAACCATACTCATCATCAGTACCATCATCCCCTGTATAATCTCGTGGTACTGGTCCAGCAACAGGTGGCACATTTAAATCAAAAGTCCAATTTCTTTGATTTCGTACATTAGTACGATTAGAACAAGGTAAAACAACACCTTATATCACGACATTATGAACATGAGGTGGTAACCTCCTTCTCTTCTAACTTTGCACAACCGCATATTTCTTAAGAATTTCATGCCAATGGTGCGGGGTGCTAACGGTTCCAAAGTCGCGAGCTTAACGTCGAGCCTAAGAGCACGAGCTATGGAGGTAATCAACCCTCAAAATGATATGGTCCCTTTCTTTTCCACAACGACACACTGTTGCACCCGAATTTTTGACCCCTTAGATCCTCACCATCATTTTAGGATCATATTCATTTGATTAACTAACCTTAACCCATTTCAAGTTTATCTTTGTAAAGATGCAAATGAATCAGGGTTCCGTACCGTCAAAATCGAGACTTCGGTGGATTTATTAATCAAAGTTTTGGATTGATTCAACTTCAAACAAGATCAAGAATACTACATTGGGCCAAGTATGAATTCAATTTGAGGAGGTCACCCAAGAATTGAGAACAGTGCAGTTCAAAATACCCGATTAGGGTTTTCGATCGGGAAAAGTGAACTGTAGTTTGACTTTTGATTTGAAAAGTTCCTATGGCTTAATAAAGTCTATCCAAAGAGTTTCAACTCCTCAGAATACCCGGAATCCTAACAGTCGACTCGGTAGTCACCGATTGATCGAACGGTTGACCGAAAAGTCAACTCTTCAACAATAAGGAATTTTACTTCAAGATGTGAATCAAAAATGTTCTTTATGTAATATTACACCTTCCCATAAAATTTCATGACCATTGGATCAAGGGTTAAGAAGTAATTGCAAAAATCGGGAATTAGGGTTTTGAAAGGGCAAGACCATAACTCCTCAACCACACATCCAATTGAAGTGGTTCAAAGCTCATTGGAAAGCTCTTGACAATTCCTACAAAAGCCTCAAAGTGGTCCATGATCAAAAAAGGCATAGATTTGTAGTTATGACAAAATTCATTTTAAGAAGGGAAATAACTTAGAAAAATTCTAAGTTATTTAGCCTTTTAAGTGATTTTTTTCAGCAACTTGGAAGGGTTTTTCAACCTAGTTCCATCTAGAATTTGGAAATCTCAAAAACATGAAAGTTATAGATCTACTTAAGGGCTTTCTAAATTGTGGTAGAACTCCTCAATAGCATGTGTGAGCAGAAAGTTATGGACCATGAAAATTAGGGCTGCCACACTTGAGATTACCAATCCAACACTTTTCAAAATTCAGAATTCATCAACTTGCGCTACCCTCAGCCATTGGATCTTGTTCCTTTCTAATATTATGAAGTTTGGATGATGCAAACACCAACATACCATTTTCTGTTCCAACTGATTTGTGTTCTATCCACATACCTAAAATCATTGTTCTACTTGTTTTAAACTTGTATGTGATGCTAAATTGCCCAAACTGCCATGAATTTGTTTGCTGCCTAAATGAGTTGTTCTTTTGCATTTCATGAGCTTCAATATGCCATATTCTGTTTGGTGATGATTTGATATGTTTCTTGAGTATAATCTCATCTATTAGCATATTTATGGTATGTGTATGTCATTTGTTTCATCATAAATCTCATTGCCTTGAAAATGCCCTGCTGTACCAAATTCTGTTTCAAAATAGCTTTTTCATAGCCATTAGCATGTCACATCTCATTTCTGTTTGCATATGCCTAAACTTTGAGTTAAAACTCATCCATCCTCATTATTATGATGTATGTATATTGTTTGTTTGATATATTCCTATTTGGTTCATCATCTCACCTTCAAATTGCTTTTTCAAGCCAAAATATGCCATGATTATACCAGGTTTTGTTCCAAATGCATAATGCTTGAAACTCCTTCATTGTTATATTTATGATGTGTATGTGCTATGTTTGTCAACATGAGACCACCTATTTTCTACTTGACCAGTTTGTACCACATTGCTGCCAAAACTGATTTGAAACCACAACTGCACTTCATCATGCTATTTGTTTTGATTTATTCCATGAAGCATTAGACCTCTAAATAGTGTTTTGGATTTGTATGTGTATGAATCAAACATCTTTGTGAATGCTTTGCTTTTCTGCCATGACAACCTGCTACCATAGATGATACAATTGCAACTTGATAGCCATTTTTTTGTTATGTGCATTTCATGATCAACTTGAGGTATAGACTCATTCATAATCATATATGAGACTTGTGTGTGGTATATTTTTGACCTCAATCTGTTCCAACCAAGTTTTGGTTTCAATTATGCAATTTTATGTGTTAAATGAGCAGTTGGTATGTGACTTTCATTTCTATGTTGTTTGTGACCAATTTTGAAGTATATGCACACTTTATATTATGTTTATGGTTTGTATGTGAGGTCAGCTCAATCTAATTGTACCTGTTTCTTAACTTGGCTTCCAACTTGCATTTTTTTTTTCAAATTTCACTTAGCAACAGATGACAGTTGGATTTTGTGTTAGATCTAGCATGTTGATTTGTTGCTATCTTGTTTCTCATTGGTTTCTAATTGTTTTGTTTGAAGTTTCATGTCCTTCTTGTTCTGTTCTGGTTAAAAGTTTGATTTCTCACCCATGACTGCCTTGTGTTTGAGTTCTGGGCAGCAAGCCCACTTTGGCCCTGGCCTGCAGCTTGGCTGCTATGTTCATCAGCCTTGCCCCTTTCATACCTTTTGAGGCCAGCCACATCTGTGTGTTGATATAACTGTTTGCTTGTTTAGTCCTTGACAACTTAATTTTGTTTGAAACCATTTATTATTGTTTGAAAGCAAGTTCAATGTTTTGCCAAGTTTCATCCAATATGCTGTCATGCTGCATCCTATCTTCTTTTTTCTGCCTAAGTTTTGGTGTTTGATTTATAGCATGTGAGAGCCTCATCAATAACATGTTTAGAAATGTTAGTCTATGTGTCTACATGATCACAACTTCCATCTTCCCTTGACAGCCTGTTCTCATTTTCACACCACATTTGCAATTCATGTGTAACTTGCAATTCTTTTGATCTATGCCTGAGCCCTAAGTGTTTAATCTCTCTGTTATCACATTTATGACTTGTGTGCAATGCCTATGTGATGTGTATGAACTATGAACTGGTGTGGTTTTTCAAAATGCAACTCATTTGCCATTTATGCTTCTTCAATTGTGTTTCTTGTTAGAGACATCATTTCATAATTTTGTTGATACCATCATGATCCTTGTTAAAAAACAATCAGTTTAGGCTTACGTTTTGTTAAAATTGGAGTTGTTTTGATCAAGTTTGATTGCTTCACGTTTTTGGTTTGTTTGGCTTGCCTCTTGCCCAGAAAATCCACCATTTGTAGCCTTATCTATTTATGGGGTGGCTTTATACTTGGATGTATATCCACCTCAGTGGTAAGACACTTGCGCGCCTTTGTACCTTTCACTTGCCAGTCCTGGGTTCGATCCTTGGTGATCAACCCTTTTTGGCATTTTATTTTCATTTGTCATGTTTAGTCTTTTTTCTTCTCTCCTTGCCTTTCCTCACACACGCGTGTGCTGTGGCTGAGTGGTTTGTGTGTTGCATTTGTGAATACAAGGGCGTGTGTTCAATCCCTACCCATGCCACTTATTTTTATGTGCTTGTTTCATTTGTTTATTTTATTTTCATAAAAACTTTGAACTTCAAGAATTCATAACTTATTCATCGTTCATTATTTTTAACCCGTTCCTTTTGCAATTTGCTTATGGTGATGTCTAGTTTCATTTAATGGATTGAAATTTCAAATTGTGTGTATTTACAATGCTTTTTTCCTACTTGCAAGTTGATTCGTTTTTAGGTCGTTACCTCACGTCTTGATAAATTCCCCTTATACCATGCTTGACTTATCTTGTGAGACTTATTGATATTTAATTTCTTTATGTTTGTTAACATGTTGAGATTTCATTTCTTGTTGGTTGATAAATTGTTGTTCTCTTCCTGAGTATCTTGAGTTTAATTGTTGTGATCATTCCTTGCGTATTTGATTGTCATCAATGCCTAAATGTTGTTACATTTGAAACACTTTGAATTTATAACATGATCATCTTAAAGTTTGTGACTTACTTGCATGATTATTATTTCCATCTTTGTTAAGATATTTGGTTCTCGGTTGTAACCATTTGTATTATTTAATCCTCGCCTATTGTGATATGCATGCTTACTTGGTTGTAACCATATGCCTTATTCTTCATGCCTTATGTGTTTATTGCTTTGTTAAGTATTTCTTCCCCAAGTGATGGAACTTTTTAGTTCTCATCCAAGTTACCCCTCCTTCTCCTTCCAAAGGAAAAGTCTCTCCATTGAGACTTGTGTCATGGACAGCTCATTACCCCTTCCCTTGACTTTGTGAAGTCATCTTGAACCATAGTATAAGCCATTAGACTTTGCTTTAAGTCTAAAATACCCGCCTTTATTAGGAGTGCTCTTCAACTAGAACCCTAGGATAGAGTTTGTAAACTCTATGTAAGAATCATAGTAATGGTTACTTACTCTCCTTTTGAGTGTTATAACATAGATCTAGAGAGTTTTGTTAAACTCTATACAAACCTTGTTATGTTTGTCCCCCTTTGAACCTTGATCATAATCAAGTGTTCTTCAACCCTAGTGAGGTGAACTACGATTGCTCTGATTCTATCCTAGTTAGGATACATAGGCAGAGGACGTGATGTCTTTGCGAGCAAGCTTAGAAACTATCTTTAGGTCTTTACCTTCACCTTTTACCCTATCCCAAACCTTAGCAAACATTTACCAACTTAGCATGCAAACAAATAAAAGGTTCCTGTAGAGTACTACAGATGTTTAGGATGCGAAATACCTACCCTAGGCATAACCAACTCCCGATCCCCGAATCTCTTAGCATTGTAGTTACATCGCGAAAAGGGTTCTTTCTTTCTTTAGAACTTTCCTTTGGATAAATTAAAGACCGGTTGTGAATTTATGATTTAAAGATTCAAATTAATTCAATAGCTTGGTATCACGATTCTCACCGCAATAGAAATGACGACTTCACTGGGAACTGTACTTAACTTGAGGGTTTAGCCTATTTTGTTTAATTGCATGCTATATTTGTAAATATTTGCTTAACATGTATATTTGTCAATATATTTGTTTGATGTTGGGTATTGGGTGCTTTGAGTGGTGAGACGGTCCTATACCCGGACTCGAGTGCACTTATGATAGGATGGTGGTATATTCAAGAAGGCTTATAGGGAGTTGATTCCCGACCAAGCTAACTTGAGAAACCACCGCTCAGTGTAGGCCCTCTTGAGAGTTTAGTATTGTTGATCGAGTATTCGTGAAAATAATGCTACGTTCAACGAAGGATCCCATGACACTGTGGACTTTTAGAATACATTCTACCCCACTTTGGCCTTATTAGGACGTAGTGCGATGGCTATAAGGAAGTATTTCCGAAATAGTTGATACGCGATACTACACTCAGACGAGATTCTCTTGAGAATATTATCGATTACCAAGTGATTTGGGAAGTTGATAATATCCGAAAGATGGGTTGATGACTCTGGGAACTCTGTAGAACCCGTTCGGCAAGTACAAATTAATCCATAGTGCAAATCCTTGGGGATGGGTAGACCTTGGATCCACGCTCGTCCTTTAAACCTAGGCTTGTGTTGTGTGCATATGTGTGGTCTTTGCATTTGCCTGTGTTTGTGCATCTTGCATTCATAACATCATATCATCATATGGTCTCATGGAACTCAGACTTTTTTGTTCATAAACATCAGAGGTCGTTATGAATGGTGAAAGAAAGAAAACTTTGAAGTACACTTACAAGGGTTTTAACCTAGATGACTTGAGAAGGTTGAGTACCTTGGTGACAGATCCAGATGGATTTCAAAGCAGGTATGAGAAGTTGTCGTTACTACTAAATATAAATATGGATGGTGGACTCCTTTCTACTCTTCTCCAGTTTTATGATCCGCTCTACCACTGTTTCACTTTCCCCGACTATCAGCTAGTGCCCACACTAGAAGAATATTCTCAGTTGCTTGGATTGCCCATTCTTGAAAAGTCTCCTTTTCCGATCATGGAGGAAGACCCTAAAGAACAAGATATTGCCAAGGCTACACGTTTAGGATTGGTTGATATTAAAAAGAATCTGATTACAAAAGGGGGAGTTTTTGGGCTAAAAGCAAAGTTATTGGTTGAGAAAGCTCAGTATTATGCGGATCATTTAAGCATGGATGCATTCGAGGCCATCTTAGCCTTGCTCATTGATGGCATCTTTCTGTTCCCTAGCTTCGAGAATTTTGTGGACCTCAATGCCATTAAAATTTTCTTGAAGAAGAATCCAATGCCTACCTTGCTAGCAGATGCATACCATTATGTTCATCTGAGGAACTTTCACAATGGAGGGATGAGTACTTGTTGCGCTCCCCTGTTATACAAATGGTTTACTTCACACTTGCCCAAAGCTAATGCTTTTTGGGATCCGAAGAAAGGATGGTGGTCGCAAAAGATCATGGCTCTCACCCGCTCCGATATTGATTGGTATAGTCGTGACTATGATGGGACAATGATCATTGACAATTGTGGGGATTTTGGCAATGTACCTCTTCTCAGTGCTAATGGAGGAATCAGTTACAATCCAATCCTCGCCCGTCGGCAATTAGGATACCCTTTGAAGGACAAGCCCAATGGTGTTCAAGTGGAAAACATTTTCTTCAAAGAAGAAAAGGATAGTCAAGAGCTAAAGGAGAAGAATCTAGAGGCTTGGAAGTATCTGCACAAGAAAGGGAAAAAGGATCTTGGAAGCCTCAACTGTGTCTCTTTGGAACCTTACCTCCAATGGGTTCTAAAGAGAGCTATCACACTAAGGATGCCTTATCCTAAGCAAGAGCCTATGGTTTTGAAGGAAGAACGCCCCTTGGTCTTCATGTCTGAAGAAGAAAAGTTGAAGATTGCTTTGGTCAAAGCACAACAAACCGAAGAAGCTTGGAAGCACAAGTATCAAGTGGTTGTTGAAGAGAATGCAGAGCTCCAAAAACAGCTCCAGTTGAAAGACGGAGAAGTACTCTCTTGTAAGAAGAGGAAAGCACAAGAAGAACCTTCTAATCCTCAGTCTACTCTGTTGAAGTTAATTGTGGACAAGCTCATTCTTGAGAAAGCTCAGATGGAAAAAGAAATCGAGAAGCTCAACATGAGACTGCTAGGGGAACCTTCTTAGGATTCATTAACTGTTGTTTATGTTTAAAACTCTTGTAAGAGGAAACAATATTTTGTAATCCCATTTTGTTGATCAATGAAATGACGACTTTTGATGTCTGAGTTCCATGACACCATGTGCATTTGCATTTGCATTTTTTCTAACCATTCAAGGAAATTCAAACTTTTCTTTTTGCAGACAACAACATGGTGAGAAGAGACATGCTTCCTTTCCCGGATCTGAGGTTGGGCCGTCTTAGGATGTTGGCAAGACTTGTCAGAAACCCCGCTGCTTTCATTGCCAAATATGGAGATCTCCTACCACTGATAAATGCCCAAGTCAAAGAGCCCATGTTGCAGGCTCTGGTCGAGTTTTATTCTCCAACCTACCACTGCTTCGTCTTTCCAGACTTTCAGCTACTCCCGACCATAGAGGAGTACACTGACTATTTTAAGATTCCATGGACTTTCACACTTCCTTATGGAAAACCTAAGAGAAGGGATTTAGCCAAAGCCCTACATCTCAAGCAAGAGGATTTACCACCAATGAGAGCAAAAGGAGGATGGTATGGAATGGAAGCAGGACCTCTAATGGAGATGGCCGAATATCATTATGAAAATAAAAATCTGGGCATCTTTGAAGCAATTTTGGCATTTCAAATATATGGGTTGTATCTCTTCCCAAGCCGTTATGACTTCATCAGTGAGGAGGCAATCCGTTTCTTCATCATCAAAGATCCAGTAAACGAGATACTGGCAGATACTTATGTGGTCATCCACCGCTTCATCTTATATGATCTCGGCCAATTTTCATGTTGCTTTGCACTGCTTGACAGGTGGTTTACCTCTCATCTACCCAGGACTCACATCCTTTGGAGGCTTCCTAGCAAAAGCGCATGGGTTTCTAAGCTCATCACTCTCAGGCACTATGACATCATCTGGTACGACATCAGCCTTGGTAATCTAGTCATGATTCCCATTTATGGAGAGTTTCCCAATGTGCCTATCATCGGAACGAAGGGGGTTATCACCTACAATCCTGTTCTTGCCCAGCGTCAATATGGGTATCCAACCGGGCCAGAGCCCAAGCCGGAACTGCTGAGACCTTGCTTCTGTGAAACTGGTCGTAACCCTGAACTGGAAGCCCGCACTCAATATGCTCAGAGAGATCTTCACCTCTTGGGTGTAACTCCAATGGAGAACGTAAGTTGTTTAACTACTAGAGGGTACTTGCTTTGGTCGAAAGAAATAGCTTTCACTATGTTCTATACTCATGATTATGAGATAACTATGGAACCAGAGGTCCCCACGACTAGGGAAGAGCTGAAGTACGCTTTGATCAAAGCACAACGAGAGAATGAAGACCTGTGGGAAATCATCCGCCAGGACCAAGCTCATGTTGAAGACCGAGAAGGACAAGGATCATCTTGTTAGAATGATCATTATTTCACCATTTCCTGCTTTCCCTAAAAGGATTGTAATCCTATGTTGCATTTACTTTCACTTCTTGTAAGAAAGGTCTTGCTTTTTAGCAAGAGCCATCTTTTATAATAGACTTCAAATTATCAATAAAAAACGCTTTTTGAGCATGTCGTTACATGTTGTTCCAACTTTTTTGTTTGTAAACAAAAATTTGCTTTTCCTTGAATGGTTTGTGCATTTGAATTTACATTTGCATTCGCATCTCATTCTGCATTGGTCTTGCATTCGAGTTCCGCAACTCATCCTTTGTTCTTGTAGAGAAAGAGAGAGAAGGAGTCACACTGAATACTCACAAACACAACACTCGATCCAGAGCTCAGAAGAAGATGGCTGATAATGAACAGAGGTTCGACCAAATGGACAACGACATTGAAGGAATCAAGGGTGACGTCATCCAGATTATGGAAGTTCTCAATATAATCAAGGCCAAGATGGACACACAGTCTATGGTAATCTCCGAAGTCGCCACGGGAACGGCCAATGTCACAGTAGCTCCGGTTACCACTGCAGAATTTCCCTATGGCATGTCTCGGGATTTTGTGCCACCATTCAGCAATATACAATCTTCAAGTCTTAATCCACTATTTGATTCAACAATCAGGAATCCCATTTTCACTCAGGCGGGTGGACCCACTACAGTGTGACCTGTCTTCAACAATCAACAACCGATCTTTGACATACCAGACGGTTCTGAAGTCAAAGATGAAAAGCACGAAAAATTGAGCGTAGAGATGGATATTATGGCTAAAAGAATGAGAGCCATCGAAGGAAGCAATGTTTTCGGGTCTGACGCCAAAGACCTGTGTCTGGTGTTTGGTTTGGTATTTCCCCAGAAATTCAAGATTTCAGTCTTTGACAAATACGAGGGGACTACTTGTCCCAAGGTGCACCTGATCATGTACTGCAGGCGGATGGCTCCGCATATTGAAAACGACAAACTGTTGGTGCATTGTTTTCAGGACAGTCTTAAAGGAGCATCAACTAAGTGGTATCTCAGCCTGGATCAAGCAAAGATACATGATTTCCAAGATCTTTCAGATGCCTTCATTCAACAATATAAATACAACATGGACCTAGCTCCAGACCGTCGTCAGCTTCTCAGCATGACACAAAAGAGCACTGAAACCATTAAGGAATACGCACAAAGATGGGGCGGAACTGCAACTCAAGTGGAGCCACCCCTTACTGAAAAGGAATTGGCAGACTGGTTTGTAGATACGGTCAGGCCAGAATTTTATGAGCGACTAATCAACAGTGTCACGACCAATTTCTCTGATATCATGGCAGTGGGGGTCAAAGTTGAAGCCGGTTTAAAAAGTGGGAAAATGGCTACTCCAAATACTAACTCAAGCACCAGTGTTGCGAAGAAGCCGGCCAACAGTTTTCATAAAAAGAAAGAGGGGGATGTAAGTATGGTAACATACAAAAATAAGGTGCAAAGTTCCAGGAACCATCGCCAGCAGTATCATCCACCATCATACATAGCAGCTGTGACTCCAGTTTTTCAACAGTCATCACAGTAGGGTCCTCAGCATGGGGCATCCAGTAATCAGCCACAATATCATTCCGACAATCAGCAATAATATCATTCTAACAATCAACAATAGTATCATCAGTCGCAGGATCAACAGCCTCAAAACAGGGCTCCAAGGGAGAATTATCAAGCAAATCGACCAAAAATACAGCCTATTCCGATGAGCTACACTGATCTGTTCCCCATGTTGGTAGAAAGAGGTTTGGTCAAGACAAGAAAATTGGGTGTTCCACCTAATCCACTCCCATTCTACTACAACGCCAACGCTCGCTGTTTATTTCACGAGAACGCATCGGGCCATGATCTTGAAGGTTGCTTCGCACTTCAGCACCTCGTCCGAGAATTAATTGAAAAAAGAATTCTGACCTTTGAAGACAATCATCCGAACGTAAAGAATAACCCTCTGCCAAACCATGGTGGAGTAAATGCTATTACTGAAGAAAGGGAAGGATCTGAAGATAAGACAGTTACTACTATTTGTTGCACCCCAAAATTTTACCAACTACTTATCGCAATTTGGCTCATGTCTCGACTCATTTCATTTCGCATTTGCATACCACGTACATTGCATTTTTTCCAGTCAAATTGGTTTATCGGGATCGTAGCCCTCTGATAGCATTTCAGGCCAATACGAGGACGTATTTTGAGAATCGGTGCTCGTCCCGGTGTTTTCAGCTCTCGTTGTTGTTTTTGAGGACATCTCGGTGTCCGAATTTTTACCGTTTATTTCGATATAGTTCGCTAATCGATTTAATCGGCTTCCTCGGTAGTTTTAGATTTTTTCCCTTATTTTTCTAGAATTTTTAATAGATTTAATTTGATTTTTCTAGTTAGTTAGATTTTTTTAATAGGTATTAATTGATTTTAATAGTTTAGTTTTAATTCCCCTTTTTAGGAATTTCTTTAAATAATTTTTAGATAATAGGTTTAGAATAAATCATAGATATTAAGTAGTGATTTTTAAATAGTTTTAATAGAATATTCTTTTAATAGAATTTTTAATAGAAATTATTAGAGTTTTTTCTATTTTCATTAGTATAGAAATTAATAGTAATAGATTTTTTAGATTTAATAGAGTTTAAGTAGATTAATTAGGGCTTTAATCATTTGTTTAGATATTAATTAGAATTTTAATTAGAGTTTATTAGATTTAATTAGGATTAGATTAGTCTTAATTTTCATTTAGGTTAATTACTGTTTTTAATTTTCGTTTTAAGTCTTAATTTCAGTTTTAAGTCTTAATTAGCTTTTAATCAATGTTAATTCCAGGTCTAATTGTTCATTAATCATCATCATTAGTTCAATCCATTTTTGCTGGGCCGTGTGGCAGTTTTTGGAGGCCCAATCCCCATATCAGTCCCAGAATCAGCCATGTGTCATCCCTATATAATGCCACGCGTGCATTCAGAATTCTTCTCCAATTCACCACGTTTCACTCCAGTTTTTGTCCACGAGGTCCCACTTCAGTTTTTTTTCTCCACGTTTCATTCCCTCAGTTTTCTTTCCACGTTTTTCACTTCATCATGGCCACGTTTCACTCTCACATTCATCCACGTTTTGACTCCACCCTTTGTCACGTTTCACTCTAGCACCACGTGTAATTCATGCAGCTTCTCCCTCTGCCACCAACACTGCCACGCGTCCTCCCCTGAGCTTCACCGGTTGCATGGCCGCCGGCCATGCAACCACCGCAACTAACTATCGTCGGCAGCCCTAACTACCTCCAACCACCTCCGACCACCGTCAAACTCGCCGGAAAACCCTAAATTCCCAGAAAATTCATATGATCATCGTCTCTTCATCCTTTCCGCTTGCATCTTCATCTTCTCTGTTCGAACCTTCGTCGTCAACAACCGTTTTTTCCAGAATTCATCACCATCCCAAATTCTTTACTCCGTTCACCATCATCCAACCTTCATCCGTTCTATGATCCGTGCAACTTCATCAAGATTCATATGAATCTTCACCAACAACATGCTCCGATCATAGTCAATAATCTTCTCAGATCTTCAATGGCGTTCATCAGCATTCAAGAACTTCATGTGTTCTTCACCTGTTTCCAGAAAACCTTCAAAGATTCGTACCAGAATCATCATCATGCAAATCGTCCACGAAGAACATTCATCCATCTTCAACGATTTCCAGAGTATCTTTCCCAGATCGTCACCGGATTCATCAACATTCAACTCAGTCAGCTCCAATCTCTTTTCAACAACGAACCACAAGATTGCCAGACACACAGATCTTCAACAAAGCATGCATCAGTGTTCAAATCTCCATCAAGTTCCTCAGCGAATCTCCAGAAATGCAAGAATCTTCAACGTCTTTGTTCAACCTTCAAAGCGCACTCATCCACTCCAGATTCGTCGCCTTTTTCCAAGTTTTTTCCAGATTCGCATTGTTTTTCGCTTCATCGCCTTTCCAGAATGAACTTCCCTCAAGAATCCTCAACAAGCAACAAATTTCATCATCAGAACTCTTGATGCAAGAGTTGAATGAAGGCGTGTGGGAGATCGTCTGAGAAGAAACTTGGTTTGAGCAAGATTGGTAAGGAAGGATGATGGAGGTGTGAATCTGTGAAGAGTTTTGAGAGAGAGAGCTGAATGAGAGAAAGTTCAGTGGCGGCGTGTGAACAGTGAAAGGGAGAAGGAGAAGAGGATCTAGGGTTTTTTCTGAGAAGTTGGAACGAGGGAGAGAGGGCTGTCAATGGATTGGGCCTTGGGCCCAGTGATTTCATCCGCACACCCCCCCATTATGGGCATTCACCCTCAGTTTCCATTCTTTTTGTTTTTTTTTGGTTGTTCTTTGATGAACATGGGCTAGGCCCACTACGAACCATTTCTGATCACACCGTCCGTTTCCTTCTGCACCCCCTCCTCCGTGTGTAAAACGGGCTGAGGCCCACTACTGGTTACACCCCTCCGTTTTGGCCTTTCACTCCCTGGTTTTTTTTCTTTGCAGAATTTCTTTAGTGGGCTGGGCCCAGTTTTTGTTCCTTTTTTGCTGGCTGCACCTCCTAGCAGCAGTTTTGCACCCCTCTTGTGTTTTCTTTGTTCTTTCTTTATTTTCTTTTATTTTCTTTGTTTAGATTTTTTAAGGATAAAGGATATGTAATAGAAAAATATAGTGAATATAAAGAGTATAAAAAAATATGGTAATATTATATTAGCTCATAGTTTTAATATTTTCTTTTTAGGATATATTTTCTTTTAGAGTTTATTTTTCCCTTTTCTTTTAGAAGTAGATTTACAAGTCCACTTGTTAGGGGACTATTTTCCATCAGATTTTCCATATTAATTGGATAGGATTTTTAGGAGTTTATTTTCCTGTACTCAATCATTGTAATTTCTTTCAGAATATTAATAAAATGAGATTGATACTGTGGTCTCCGTTCTACCCGTAGTTAGGCTGAACTACAACTGCTCTGACTTTCTCTGATGAGAATATGTAGGCATAGGATGCGATATCCTAGCGAGCACACTAACAACTAACTTTTTGTTCTCCTCGCTGCTGTGCGAACGAGACTTTCCCGCTGACGACTGATAATATCCTTTTCTCCTGCCCAAGTGCATTTGAGACCAGACCATAGTTTTAGTTCTCGTAGGTTCCCATACCTCGAAACCCGACATACTACGTCCGTTCTACCGCAAACAGGTACGCCTAAGTCTCCAATGGTCAAGCAGCGTCCACCTAACTGCTAGAATGCGTACGCTAGTATCGTCAACTTAATCTCTCACCCCCGTGTGGCCGAGAACACCCTGTCTAGCCGTAGTTAGCCTGAACTACGTCATGATCTGATTTCTCTGATGAGAATACGTAGGCCCAAGACGCGACGTCTTGCCGAGCAACCCTAACCCGTAGTTTCCCGAACTACGTCGACTCTGATTTCTCGTTCTCTGATGAGAATACGTAGGCATAGAGTGCGACGCTCTATCGAGTAAATTTCTTTCCCGTTTAGATTTAGCAGCCGTAGATAGATTGTTTTTCACCCGTCCAAGTAAACCCAACAAGCGAGGATCCCGTCGAGTACAACGGACGTGAGGGGTGCTAATACCTTCCCCTTGCGTAACCGACTCCCGAATCCAGACAATGGTTGCGATGACCTTGTCTTACCCTTTTTCGTCAGGTTTTTCCGATCGTTTCCTTTCCCGCTCTGAGGGATAAATAACGAAAGGTGGCGACTCTTCTGTTGTGCCGACACCTTATTTTCGCGCAAGCGACAGCTGGCGACTCTGCTGGGGACTCTGATGGTTTCCTAGGGATCCAACGTCCCGAAAGCGAGTCAGTTTGGGAATTCTACGGTTCCCTGCGAGAGTCAATCCTAGCGCTTGTATGTTTACTTGTTGGGTTGTAGTTATTTATCGCATTTTACTTCTCGCACTTTATTTCCCGCATTTTATTTCCAGTTTGATATGATTATCTGTGCTATTGTGGGATGGGAGTTCTGATGAGGGAGAAGCCAGACCCAGGCTTGAGTGCACCATAGAATTAGAGTGGAAATTAGTGGGCGCGTGCTTGCTTTGTAGGCACTAGTGTCTCATGAAATCCACGCTCAGACGAGGTTCATCCGGTTGGCTTCTCTTTCAACCCTTTGGGTTGAGACGGTTGCTGGTTTGGTGGATTGTCGAATCTGGGGACCGATCATTTGTGATTCAGCTAAGTGAGGCCGCTTCATGAGCTGGTGATGCCACACCTTCTGGGTATCGTATCACCCCTCTTGAAAGTCTGTGACGCTGATGAACGCATAGGATGCCGAACTTGAGTCAGTTTAGGTCCATACCCGTGAGTGGGAGGGTTTTTTTTGCAGGAAACTTGACTTCCAGCCTACCCGATATCTTGGTTTTCTCTCGTCAGAGCAGACTTATCCCGTCAGCAGTGCAGCAGCAATCAGAGCTTTGTGGGGGGTTGCGATCCCGTGTTTGCTGCATCTTGCATTGCATTTGCATGAGCATTTCTGCATCATATTGCATATCGTTCTCCAGCTATTCAGAGCTCTTATCCGGCCGTTGTTTTGATTCTGAAGGCGAGTGTTGAAGGCGACCAAGAGGTTGAAGCAGATTTGATCAGAGTCAAACAGTGAAGTCAGTTGACAGTTGTTGGTAGCCATATCAGAGAGCAGCTTCCAGTTTGTTGACATCTTGTCAGGTTTCACTGTGACGTCCAATCCTTTGTATGG
Organism: Lathyrus sativus; assembly: GCA_963859935.3. NCBI lineage: Eukaryota > Viridiplantae > Streptophyta > Magnoliopsida > Fabales > Fabaceae > Lathyrus > Lathyrus sativus. The sequence continues at coordinate 157,493,263 of OZ012741.1, forward strand.
ATCTACGCATGACGAAGACTTTCCGCAAGTGAACAACCTTACTGCAGCTCAGCTTGTACAGCCTTCTGTTGAAGACCGAGGTCTACGTGAGCAGGTTGTTATCCGAGGTGAACGTTCTCCTTTTGTTGATATCTCAGACTACCAGGGTTTTGTCTTCCCTGTGCCAAAGTCCCGAAGAGAGGTCCCGATTGCAAAGTTTGAAGACCCATTAGCTCCCGTGTATGCTGAACGGTTTCGTGCATTGGATGAAAGATTCAAAGCCTTGAAAGGTAAAGATGCTGTTAACCCTAGTGCTGCAGACATGTGTCTAGTTCCTGGCCTGGCGTTACCTCCGAAGTTCAGAACGCCGAGGTTTGAAAAGTACAAAGGAGATAGTTGCCCGAAGCAACATTTGGTGATGTTCTGCCGAAGAATGACGTCGTTTGTGCACAACGACAAGTTGATGATTCATTGCTTTCAAGATAGTCTGACTGGGGCATCTCTGAGTTGGTATATGCAGTTAGAGAGTAATCAGATCCGATCATGGGCGGATTTAGCCAATGCTTTCCTGAAGCAGTATGATTACAATCTTGATGAAGCTCCTAGTCGCATGCAGCTGAAAGAATTGTCTCAAGGGAACAATGAACCTTTCAGGAAGTATGTTTAGAGATGGAGAGAATTTGCTGCTAGAGTGCAACCACCGCTTCTAGACCAAGAGCTAAAAGGCATGTTCGTAAACTCCTTGCAGAGCCCGTACTTCGAAAGAATGCTTGGAGCTGCACCAAATTTCTCTGAATTGGTAAAGGCAGGAGAACGCATCGAGTATGGTGTAAAGACTGGAAGAATCCAGAATGTTTCAGGCGGTCAGGCTAGTGAAACTGAATCTTTCTATAGCTTTCAAACTGAAGAAGGAATTGTGGTCAATACAATCATGAATAATGTTGGGTATCCTCAAGTCGAATCGGTGAAATCTGTTGGTTCTCCGTCTTCTCAGCGGTCAGTATCTTCTGTGTCTCGTTATTCTGGACAGACAATTGTGCCTAGGGCACCACATCGGGAACTTTATGTCGCTCATCTTGCAAATCCACGAGCCCGTGGCCGAGGTTATCAGAATCAGCATCAGAATCAGAACCGACCTCGTAACAACTTGGAACGAAGGAATGCTCCTTCTCATCCAGTGCCTGTGTCGTATAGCCAGATTCTTCCACAGTTGATTCAGAATTCTTTGGTGGAACCGAAAGCTCTTAAGCCCGTGCCAGAGCCTTACCCTCCAGGGTACAACCCCCATGCTCAGTGTGGTTACCATGGTGGATCTCCAGGGCATTCAACTGAAGATTGCAAAGATTTTCAGGCAAAAGTGCAACAGTTGATCGACAAAGGGTGCATTTCCTTTCCAGATGGAGTTTTGGTTGTGCATGACAACCTCTCAGCTGTCTGAGCTCGCAGATTCAAAGGGTTATTTCCAGAAGCCAGTGGTCCAGACGGGCAGACGTCCTCAGCATTGGCAGTCCTCAGACTTTTTATCATTTGCATTTGTAGTTTCTTTTCTGTTAGTTACTACTTGCTGTTAAACATTGTATGTTTCGAATGGTAATGTTAATAAAGTGACTATGCATTTTTCTGAATTAATCATGTCGTTGTCACTCATTTACTGCATTGCACTGACACTTGCACTTTATTCACTCCACTTTATCACTATGATTAGCAATGAGTGGAGGGAGGATGATGAAACTGAATACTCATAATCGATGATCGTATGCTTTCAGATAAAACCTTGCCGATGACGTACAAGGCATTGTTTCAAATCCCCTAAATACTAGAGAGATAAGGAAGAGAATCCCTTGTTAACCACTTCGAGCTGAGAAGTAGGAGTTTCTTTCGGACTGTTGAACCCTCACATCTTAACTCGGGGCAGGATAGTTGTCAATTAGCTTGATCGAGCGTTCAAGTGTTATAGAGGAGTGTGTCTTTCGAAGACCAATCACATCGTATTTTCCCCAGAGGTCGTACCTCGTCAACCACAATGGTTGAACCTCACCAATCAGGAGTGAAACAGTTATAAACCTCTCGGATGAATCCAGACAGCCAGTGTCGCACGACTTGTTTCGAAAAAAGAAGGAATAAGAAAGCCCGCTAAGTAAAAAGAATAGCTGGAAAGCAAATACTTAGGCAAAAATCAGGGCATCCCGCTGGACTTCAAAAGAAAAATCGAAAAGAACTCTGAAGAGTCAGTCCAAGAAAAAATTAGGGAATCAAAAGAATGAAAAAGAAAGGATATAAAAAGAAAAATCCTCAAACAAGGACAAGGTCGTGTAGATACAGACACCGAAACGGAAAAGGGGTAACTGTCACCCCGAAACACCTTGTGGATTCTTTAACCAGTTGTTCTCAATATTCAACATACCTCTCGAAGAGGCAAGCGCTCGAGCTAAGTTAACTGAACTTTAGGATCGGAGATCATCACGTAGAAGGGGTGGGTACAAATCATAATTTGAGCCAAATATCCTTTGTTTCATGAACCGTGAACCCGACCACGGTACAACCCTTAAAAGACCTAATTGAGGCAGGGTTTATTCTGAAAGCGCATTACGATAAGGTTGAGTAACCTGACTCCCGCATGATTTGCTAATCATATCCTTGTTGCATTTTTCACTGATCGAATCAGCACTACGTTTGAACTCTTTGGTTCATTCGTCACTCACTAGCATGACACGTAAATGAGTGACAATACTTTTTTTCAAAATCTGCATGAACACTGCATTAAAATTACCATTCGTGAATAGACAATTTTAATTGCAGGTCAGTAGTTGATACGAAGGAAACTCCAACAGGGAATAGTCAATCAGGACTGAATCGTAGTAGTCTGGATAAGAATGGTATGCTGTGAAACCCTGTGAATCTGGGGCATTGACTTCCAGTGAGTTTGGAATCAGTTTGTCTGAGGACAAGTCCCAGAGCATCGGTTGATTATGGGACAGTTTATTCGAGAAGCAGTTGATCAAAGATGAGTCTTCTCGGGACCCAATCAGGGGCAGTTATCCAGAACTCTTGTGATTTGAGGGCAGATCCCTCCAGTGTTCAATCAGGGCATGTTGAGTCGCTCACCGCTCGTTCAGGGGCAAGATACTTCAGAGATATTGAAACCAACCATGATGAGAGTTGATTGATTGAGGATGAATCCTTCCGTTGTACAGATGTTGGGGCAAAGCCATCTGAAGATTGTCTCGTTGCCAGCTGTTTTCTGTTCAGAATGAATTTTCCCAAAAGTCGGATTGGGGTAAGTTGAATTATACTGGGGCACGCTGTTCAAATGAGTTTGTTCACCCTAGCAAGAGTTGAGTGTCGGGGAATCATGTCATTACCCTACCAAAAACCTAAGCCTTCTGAAGAAGCCTTGCTGTCATTGGATTGTTATCATACAGCCTAACCTGTTACTTGGCTGAACCTTGTAACCGAATCGTTTTAAAGTCCAGTTCTCGTCTGGAAAACTGGAGCTCAGTTCTCGTGTGAAATCCAAACCAGAAACCAGCCCTGTCGGGTCACCTTTTCTGTAACCTATTGATCAACCAGTTCTCGCCTGGCCAGCACAGTTTTAAAGCCCAGTTCTCGTCTGGCAAACTGGAGCTCAGTTCTCGTGTGAAATCCAAACCAGAAACCAGCCCTGTCGGGTCACCTTTTCTGTAACCTATTGATCAACCAGTTCTCGCCTGGCCAGCACAGTTTTAAAGCCCAGTTCTCGTCTGGCAAACCAGAAATCAATTCCCGTCCGGCAGTCCACCTCGGATGCTAGTTCTCGTCTAGTATTTCCCCTTCAAATCCATTTTGTTAATAAACCTATTCCTAAATTAGAAGAAACCTAATTGTACCTGGCCCGATGATTCCTAGTGACTCGTATGTTGTCACATTCCCCGACACAAGGCTCGAGTGATCCCAGCTCCATGATTGGTATTATGTATTCCCTGTGTTGATATTGTTGAATCAGGAGTATTTTCTCAGCAGAGACGTACAGTTTGAGATTGTTTTCCTTGAGCAGTTTGAGACTGCAGCAAATTGAGATGGCATTTATCCCTTATCAGAGTGAGGTCAAGATTATCCTCAGTAGGGCGAGATTGATATTCCCGGCAGAGTATGGCCATCCCAAGCATTGAACGTTGATTAGCCTGATGTGCTACTTTCCCAGGTGGGTTGAGACTGAAGCTTTCCCTGACCGGCAGATTTGGGTTTATTTCTCCAGCAGTGGGACTGATGCAATGTTGTATCCCTACAGAGTCCGAGTTTGACTCATTTTCCCTCCGAGTCCAGGTCATTGACTCATTCCTCAAGCAGAGGTCGACGTTGATTCCCTCATTGAGTAATCTCTAGACGGGTAGATTTTGATGTCAGCCAGAGAAGAGTTATTTCTCAGCAGATTGCTTCGTACCCTATAAGGACTTAGGATGTTCTAAAAGGACCGTTCAGGGTTGTTTTCCTCAGTGAAGTGAGATTCAATTTCAGTGGTCGATTGTTATCTTCCGCAGACGCCAGAGGTGTTTCCTTGACAGGATCAATACCTCCCCATCAGAGTGGTACCATGAGTAGCTAAGGATTGATATCCCCAGTAGTGTTGATACACAGGTATTCCTCGTCAGACTTGATAGTCCGGCAAGTGTTACCCAGAAGGGTCAGTCTCCGTAAGGCGTATGCAAGATTACTCTCAGCAGATCAGGATTGATATCCCCGATAAAGTTCAGCAGTCTCTCCCCGCAGAGTCTGAATATGGGACCAGGAGCATTGATATGTATCCCCAAGCAGAGATGATTCTCTTCCCCAATCAGAGGTATCCTGAAGGATCACCATCCCCAGCTGAGTCAGGCGCCGAAGCATGAATTCATTCCCCCAGCACCGGGTCACAAGTGCAGGTCTCGTAGGAAACTATTCGTACGCCGAAGTATGCAGCAACTGATAGTTCAGACTGAGGTCTCCAGCGGAATTGAAATTCCCCACCAGAGTCGTACTCTCCCCTGAAGTCGGATGATTCCTTCTTCTCCAGCGGAATTGAGATTACCCATAGAGCCGTACTCTCCAGCGAAGCAGAATGATTCTCCTTCCTCAGCCGAGTTTGCAGATACCCAAGAGAGCCGAGTCCTTGGAAGCAGCTGAAGCCATGATTGGTTTTTTCCCCAGTAGAGTGTTGAACAACTAATGCTGTATTTCCCCATCGGAGTCGTTATCTCCAGGAGAGTTTAGTCGCGAAGGTCGCGCAGTTTATTTCTGCGATTGATATCGTTTCCCTCAGCAGTTGTGGTTTGAATACCCAGATGAGTATGGTCAGGTTCTCGTAGAGCTTCGTTCCCCTGCAGCAGTCGACTGAAGATCATTTCCCCAGACGGAGATTGATGGTTCTTCTCCTTGACAGGAGGCTTCTCCCTTCAGCATTTATTTTGCTGATGGGGCCATAGCATGTTGCATGATTGCATATCATTTACCCTGAAAACGCATAGCATTTCCACCGTGTGGAGCATTACGTCATTGTCAAAGCATATGCATACGAGACATGAGCCAGGTCGCCACCCTTCTTAGTTTGCAGATGTTCCTCCTCAGAATGGTTTGATCAAGATGATTCTTGAAATTCTCCCCAGCGAAGTCTTCAGTTCAAGATGATTCTTGAATTCCTCAGCAGGGCCGTTTGCTTAAGACGATTCTTAAGCTCCCCAGTAGAGTCCCTAGTGAAGGTTGCCCAGGATGATTCCTGAAGCCCCAAGAGAGCCGAATCCTTGGAAGCTGCTCAAGTTATGATTGGTTTGTCCCCAGCAAGAGTGCCCATGATGATTCCTAGAATCCCCAACAGAGTGTTCGCTCAGGATGATTCCTGAAAGCTCCAGAATGGTTATCGGTTCAAGATGATTCTTGAAGTCCCCGGCGGAGTTATTTGTCCAAGATGATTCTTGAAGTCCTCAGCAGAGTTGATTCATCCAGAATGATTTTTGGACCCCCGGAGCGGAGTTACTTGATAGTTCTCCAGAATCCCCAGCGGCGAAGCGTCATCCCCAGCAGGTTTCTAACGGCGAAGTTGAAATCTCCCTTGAAGACTCCATGATTGAAGTCCGACCGTGTTAATGAAGCAGTTCTCTCAGCTGATGCGGAGTGCCTGATGGCAGAGGTTTAGATATTCCCAGTTGGCTCATGATTGACCAAGAATTCTATTCCCGACTTGCTGATAAAGTCCGGCTGATGCCCGACAGTAGTGCGGAGTGCCCGATGGCATGGTCAACCTGATGGTTGAAGTCCGGCTGATGCCCGACAGTTCTTTGAATTCCTGATGGCATGATCAACCTGATGGTTGAAGTCCGGCTGATGCCCGACAGTTTTCTTGGCATGGCTGATGGCATGATAAACCTGATGGTTGACCTGACGAGTCCCGAGGATTTCTTCTGCTATGACACAGAACACCTGACGGTGTAATCAACCATGTATTACCGGTTACCGAGTGACCAGTGACCCCTTGATGAATTGAGGACAAATATCTACAGCAAAATTAGATGATCATCCTGACGGAGATTGAAATCAGACTTTTCCCCGGTTATCGCGTGACCAATTCCCCAGTAGGGTTGCCGTGCAACTGTTATGCTCAGTGTCGAGGATGTTCCTGCCGACCAGAGTATCGTTCACCTGTGTGTGGTATCCAGACCTCCGGCAAGATTATTGGCACGTGTTCACCTGATCATTCTCTCCAACAGAGCCTATTATTCAAGTTCATATTTTCCCAATGGATTTCTTCACCCTGACGGCGAGGTCAGACAATGTTGAGAGTTGACGGCGAAGTCAGAAGATTATTTTTGAGAACTTGACGGCGAAGTCAGATTATGTTAAGTACTTGATGGCGATGTCGGGTGTTTCTCAGAGTTATAGTGGGCTGGCGGCGATGTCAGATAGTTTGGTTTCCCAGCGGCGAGGTTGGATGTTTGTTTCTGGCGGCGATGTCAGGTGATTTAGTGTTTCCGGCGGCAATGTTGGATGTTTGGTTGACGGCGATGTCAGATTCTTCAGTTCTCCAGCGGCAATGTTGGGTGTTTGTTTCCGGCGGCGATGTCAGTTACTTTTGTTTCCAGCGGCGATGTTGGGTGTTTTGTTTCCGACGGCGAGGTCAGGTGATTTAGCTTTCCAGCGGCGATGTTGGGTGTTTTGGTTGTCCGACGGCGATGTCAGACGCTTATTTTCATGAATGCCTGACGGCGAGGTCAGGTGTCTGATGACAATGTTAGAGGAATTTAATGTGGATAACTGATGACAAGGTTCAGATCAGTATGTCTCCAGCTAGTTGCCGTGCAACTATGATTTCAGCTTTCCGAAGATTTGTTCTCACCAGAGTACCGTGTACTTATGTAGTTGGCAAATTTCCGGGTTCTTCGGTATTCAACCGTCTCGCACCTTGATTGGCTGAGAGCCGTTCGCTCCTCACCCAGTCAGGTTCAAGCCGTTTGAATATGGGCAGCTGTTGCACCCAAAAATTTGACCAACTACTTATCGCAATTTGGCTCATGTCTCGACTCATTTCATTTCGCATTTGCATACCACGTACATTGCATTTTTTCCAATCAAATTGGTTTATCGGGATCGCAGCCCTCTGATAGCATTTCAGGCCAATACGAGGACGTATTTTGAGAATCGGTGCTCATCCCGGTGTTTTCAGCTCTCGCTGTTGTTTTTGAGGACATCTCGGTGTCCGAATTTTTACCGTTTATTTCGATATAGTTCGCTAATCGATTTAATCGGCTTCCTCGGTAGTTTTAGATTTTTTCCCTTATTTTTCTAGAATTTTTAATAGATTTAATTTGATTTTTCTAGTTAGTTAGATTTTTTTAATAGGTATTAATTGATTTTAATAGTTTAGTTTTAATTCCCCTTTTTAGGAATTTCTTTAAATAATTTTTAGATAATAGGTTTAGAATAAATCATAGATATTAAGTAGTGATTTTTAAATAGTTTTAATAGAATATTCATTTAATAGAATTTTTAATAGAAATTATTAGAGTTTTTTCTATTTTCATTAGTATAGAAATTAATAGTAATATATTTTTTTAGATTTAATAGAGTTTAAGTAGATTAATTAGGGCTTTAATCATTTGTTTAGATATTAATTAGGATTTTAATTAGAGTTTATTAGTTTTAACTAGGATTAGATTAGTCTTAATTTTCATTTAGGTTAATTACTGTTTTTAATTTTCGTTTTAAGTCTTAATTTCAGTTTTAAGTCTTAATTAGCTTTTAATCAGTGTTAATTCCAGGTCTAATTGTTCATTAATCATCATCATTAGTTCAATCCATTTTTGCAGGGCCGTGTGGCAGTTTTTGGAGGCCCAATCCCCATATCAGTCCCAGAATCAGCCATGTGTCATCCCTATATAATGCCACGCGTGCATTCAGAATTCTTCTCCAATTCACCACGTTTCACTCCAGTTTTTGTCCACGAGGTCCCACTTCAGTTTTTTTCTCCACGTTTCATTCCCTCAGTTTTCTTTCCACGTTTTTCACTTCATCATGGCCACGTTTCACTCTCACATTCATCAACATTTTGACTCCACCCTTTGTCACGTTTCACTCCAGCACCACGTGTAATTCATGCAGCTTCTCCCTCTGCCACCAACACTGCCACGCGTCCTCCCCTGAGCTTCACCGGTTGCATGGCCGCCGGCCATGCAACCACCGCAACTAACTATCGCCGGCAGCCCTAACTACCTCCAACCACCTCCGACCACCGTCAAACTCGCCGGAAAACCCTAAAATCCCAGAAAATTCATATGATCATCGTCTCTTCATCCTTTCCGCTTGCATCTTCATCTTCTCCGTTCGAACCTTCGTCATCAACAACTGTTTTTTCCAGAATTCATCACCATCCCAAATTCTTTACTCCGTTCACCATCATCCAACCTTCATCCGTTCTATGATCCATGCAACTTCATCAAGATTCATATGAATCTTCACCAACAACATGCTCCGATCATCATCAATAATCTTCTCAGATCTTCAATGGCGTTCATCAGCATTCAAGAACTTCATGTGTTCTTCACCTGTTTCCAAAAAACCTTCAAAGATTCGTACCAGAATCATCATCATGCAAATCGTCCACGAAGAACATTCATCCATCTTCAATGATTTCCAGAGTATCTTTCCCAGATCGTCACCGGATTCATCAACATTCAACTCAGTCAGCTCCAATCTCTTTTCAACAACGAACCACAAGATTGCCAGACACACAGATCTTCAACAAAGCATGCATCCGTGTTCAAATCTCCATCAAGTTCCTCAGCGAATCTCCAGAAATGCAAGAATCTTCAACGTCTTTGTTCAACCTTCAAAGCGCACTCATCCACTCCAGATTCGTCGCCTTTTTCCAGGTTTTTTCCAGATTCGCATTGTTTTTCGCTTCATCGCCTTTCCAGAATGAACTTCCCTCAAGAATCCTCAACAAGCAACAAATTTCATCATCAGAACTCTTGATGCAAGAGTTGAATGAAGGCGTGTGGGAGATCGTCTGAGAAGAAACTTGGTTTGAGCAAGATTGGTAAGGAAGGATGATGAAGGTGTGAATCTGTGAAGAGTTTTGAGAGAGAGAGCTGAATGAGAGAAAGTTCAGTGGCGGCGTGTGAACAGTGAAAGGGAGAAGGAGAAGAGGACTTAGGGTTTTTTCTGAGAAGTTGGAACGAGGGAGAGAGGGCTGTCAATGGATTGGGCCTTGGGCCCAGTGATTTCATCCGCACACCCCCCCATTGTGGGCATTCACCCTCAGTTTCCATTCTTTTTCTTTTTTTTTTGGTTGTTCTTTGATGAACATGGGCTAGGCCCACTACGAACCATTTCTGATCACACCGTCCGTTTCCTTCTGCACCCCCTCCTCCGTGTGTAAAACGGGCTGAGGCCCACTACTGGTTACACCCCTCCGTTTTGGCCTTTCACTCCCTGGTTTTTTTCTTTGCAGAATTTCTTTAGTGGGATGGGCCCAGTTTTTGTTCCTTTTTTGCTGGCTGCACCTCCTAGCAGCAGTTTTGCACCCCTCTTGTGTTTTCTTTGTTTTTTCTTTATTTTCTTTTATTTTCTTTGTTTAGATTTTTTAAGGATAAAGGATATGTAATAGAAAAATATAGTGAATATAAAGAGTATAAAAACATATGGTAATATTATATTAGCTCATAGTTTTAATATTTTCTTTTTAGGATATATTTTATTTTAGAGTTTATTTTTCCCTTTTCTTTTAGAAGTAGATTTACAAGTCCACTTGTTAGGGGACTATTTTCCATATGATTTTCCATATTAATTGGATAGGATTTTTAGGAGTTTATTTTCCTGTACTCAATCATTGTAATTTCTTTCAGAATATTAATAAAATGAGATTGATGTTGTGGTCTCCGTTCTACCCGTAGTTAGGCTGAACTACAGCTGCTCTGACTTTCTCTAATGAGAATATGTAGGCATAGGATGCGATATCCTAGCGAGCACACTAACAACTAACTTTTTGTTCTCCTCGCTGCTGTGCGAACGAGACTTTCCCGCTGACGACTGATGTTATCCTTTTCTCCTGCCCAAGTGCATTTGAGACTAGACCGTAGTTCTAGTTCCCGTAGGTTCCCATACCTCGAAACCCGACATACTACGTCCGTTCTACCGCAAACAGGTGCGCCTAAGTCTCCAATGGTCGAGCAGCATCCACCTAACTGCTAGAATGCGTACGCTAGTATCGTCAACTTAATCTCTCACCCCCGTGTGGCCGAGAACACCCTGTCTAGCCGTAGTTAGCCTGAACTACGTCATGCTCTGATTTCTCTGATGAGAATACGTAGGCCCAAGACGCGACGTCTTGCCGAGCAACCCTAACCCTTAGTTTCTCGAACTACGTCGACTCTGATTTCTCGTTCTCTGATGAGAATACGTAGGCATAGAGTGCGACGCTCTATCGAGTTAATTTCTTTCCCGTTTAGATTTAGCAGCCGTAGATAGATTGTTTTTCACCCGTCCAAGTAAACCCAACAAGCGAGGATCCCGTCGAGTACGATGGACGTGAGGGGTGCTAATACCTTCCCCTTGCGTAACCGACTCCCGAATCCAGACAATGGTTGCGATGACCTTGTCTTACCCTTTTTCGTCAGGTTTTTCCGATCGTTTCCTTTCCCGCTCTGAGGGATAAATAACGAAAGATGGTGACTCTTCTGTTGTGTCGGCACCTTATTTTCGCGCAAGCGACACTATTGATGAGATCAAGGTACCATTGGCGGACTTACACAAACGTCTTGCTCAGGCATGGGCGCTCAAAACATCTCATGAAGACTGCGAACAATGCATGTTGAACCCAAAAGGTTGTGACATTGTGAAAAAAGACATTCGAGCGATGATCGAACAAGGGATGATAGAAATTGCTCGCAGGAAGAAAGGGGAAGATGTGGCGATCATTGAACCCGTGTTTAACATGCCTGAAGAGCCTAACAAAAGAGCTGTGTTCAGAAATAATAACAACAACAACTACAAAAACGTTCGGCCAGTGTTCCGCGACGATGCACCCCCGAAATTTGGGAGAGGACAAGCCAGATTTGAACCAAGGGGAGGATCCAAACCTCACCCAAGGGTTGTGACGCCAAAGCAGGACCATTCATGGTGCGAGGGAATTTTCAAAGAAAGGAAGCCAACAAACGTAGCTAACATTGCCGGTGGGAGCAAGATAACCCGGAGTGGTCGCATATACCAACTGCGGACAAACAATGTGGCTCCTCTGCCAACAGTTCCCATTCCAAAAGCTGTTGTTCCTCCAAAATCCGTTCCAGAGGCAGTTGTCACTAAAGAGCCTTTGGTCAAAGGAAAAGAAAGCCTCAAAAATGATGAAGAAGAGTTCCTGAGAATCATCAGACGAAGTGACTACCGGGTGGTAGACCAAATGAATCAGACACCATCTAAGATATCAGTCATGGAATTACTCTTAAGCTCTCCGGTGCATCACTAAGCTTTGTTAAAGATCTTGACACAAGCCCATGTTACCAAAGATATCACAGTGGGGCAATTCGACTCTATTGTAGCAAACATCACGGCCTGCAACACGCTAAGCTTTGATGACAAAGATCTGACAGCTGAGAAACGCAAGCACAATCGTGCTCTGCATGTGTCGATCAAATGCGAAGAAGATACATTGTCCAGGGTTCTTGTTGACACAGGGTCCGCGCTCAATGTAATTCCGAAAATGACACTAGCCAAGCTGGCTTACCAAGGTGCTAACATGAGGCCAACATCTCTCATAGTGATGTCATTTGATGGGTCTAGAAGAGCTGTGATAGGGGAGGTTGATCTTCCTATCATGATTGGACCACAAATCTTTGAAGTCACCTTTCAGGTGATGGATATCAATCCGGTCTACAGTTGTTTACTGGGAAGACCATGGATCCACGCAGCTGGCGCTGTTACTTCTACTCTGCACCAGAAAATGAAGTTTGTTGTGGACGACCAGTTGGTCATTGTTCATGGAGAAGAGGATTTAATGGTAAGCAACTTGTCTTCATTTTGGTATATCGAAGCTGACAAAGATTCCCTTGAGACAGCCTTTCAAGCGCTAGAAATAGACCACGTTGTTCTAGTCGATGAATCAGACATAAATTGCGGTCCATCCTTCACCTTTGTTCAGAGTATCAAGGCGGCGCTAAAAGCTGGAGTCCCGTTGGGATGGGGAGAGGTCATTGAAGTCAACGCTCGGGCCAAGAATGATAGACAAGGGTTGGGTTACAAACCAACTCTAGGAGACGAGCCAGAGGAAAGCACGATGGAGAAGAAGTCTTTGAAAGAAATATTCACCAGTGGCGGAATACAAGTCAATGCCATCATTGCTGAGGATGAGGATTGCAATCTAGATCATCTGATAACTCGGGGAGGAGCATCTTTACACAACTGGGAGGCTGTGGAAATTCCCGTCTTTTTACCTTTAGAGTAATTCATTTTGCTTGTTAGCTTTGTGTTTTCCTTAAAATTCCTGGTCTTGCCCAAGGCCTGCGAATTATTTTGTATTGGGCCACTTTGCAATTTGAAAATCTATGAATGAAAAAGTGTTTTTGTTAAAACTCTTGTTTATTTTCTGCGCATCATTTTCACTCTTTTTGTTAAAAGGAAAAATGGCAATCTTTTTGAAAAAATAAAAGCAACCCTTCATCTGCATGTCTGTGTGTGTGTCTAATTGTTCCCAAAAATAAAACATGCAGAAATCCTCCATTCACCACAGAATCCTATGATCCTTTGATTCCTTCTACTAGTGGTTCATCTGTCTTTCAAGCTGAAGAAGAGAATGATGAAGAATTAGAAGTCCCAGAAGAGTTGAAGAGGATGGCTGAGTATGAAGATGTGTATCTCCAACCGTACAAAGAGCAGACTGAGGTCATTAACTTGGGATCAGAAGAAGAAAAAAGAGAAGTCAAGATTGGGGCGTCTTTGAGGCCAGAGATCAAAAGCCGGCTGATAGCACTCCTCAGATTATGTTGACATATTCGCTTGGTCTTATCAAGACATGCCAGGGTTGGACACCGACATTGTTATCCACAAGCTCCCCCTGAAGCCAGAGTGTCCTCCGGTCAAACAAAAACTTCGCAGATTAAGACCAAACATGGCTCTTAAAATCTGAGACGAAGTCAAGAAACAGATTGATGCGGGCTTTTTAGCGGTATCCAAATATCCAGAATGGGTGGCAAACATCGTACCAGTACCAAAGAAGGATGGCAAGGTCAAAATGTGTGTCGATTACAGGGATTTAAACAAAGCAAGTCCGAAGGACGACTTCCCTCTACCACATATCGACACTTTGGTGGATAATACAGCAAGCTTCACAGTATTCTCATTCATGGATGGATTTTCTGGTTATAATCAGATAAAAATGGATCCAACCGACATGGAGAAGACAAATTTCATCACACCTTGGGACACCTATTGTTATAAGGTCATGCCTTTCAGTTTGAAGAATGCAGGGGCAACGTATCAGAGGGCCATGGTCACACTCTTCCATGATATGATGCACAAAGAAATTGAAGTATATGTAGATGATATGATCGCAAAATCTCAAAGGGAAGAAGACCATTTGGATCATCTGTTGAAGCTATTTGAGAGACTCTGAAAGTATCAACTAAGGTTAAATCCAGCTAAATGCACCTTCGGGGTTCGCTCGGGCAAATTACTAGGCTTCATCGTTAGTCAACGAGTAATTGAGGTAGACCCCGACAAAGTTAAAGCAATCCAAGAGATGCCTGCTCCTAAAACAGATAAACAAGTCAGAGGTTTCCTCTGACATTTGAATTATATCTCCAGGTTCATCTCCAATATAACTCCTATTTCTACGCCGATCTTCAAGTTGTTACGAAAAGATCAGACGGTGGTGTGGAACGAAAACTTCCAGGCCGCATTTGAGAAAATCAAGCAGTATTTACAAGAACCTCCGGTGTTGATTCCTCCTGTACCCGAAAGACCTTTGTTCATGTATATGACAGTACTAGAAGATTCAATGGGTTGTATCCTAAGCCAGACTGATGAGTCAGGAAAGAAAGAGCACGCAATCTACTATCTAAGCAAGAAGTTCACCGATTGCGAGAGTCGTTACTCTCCCTTGGAAAAAGCCTGTTGTGCCTTAGCATGGGCCGCCAAGCGTCTGAGACAATACATGATTTGTCACACCACAATGCTGATTTCTAAGATGGACCCCATCAAGTACATCTTTGAAAAGCCAGCTCAAACAGGAAGATTGGCCAGATGACATATGCTCTTATCAGAGTACGACATTCAGTATGTTGCTCAAAAATCTATCAAGGGGAGTGTCTTGTCAGAACACCTTGCAGAGCATCCCATGGAAGATTATCAACCACTCAAGTTTGATTTTCCTGATGAAGATGTGATGTATATTCAACGCACAAAACCAGAGCCTGGTCCGGAAGAAGGTCCCGAGCCTGGATCTCGATGGGAAATGATGTTCGATGGAGCGTCAAACAAGAATGGACATGGCGTGGGAGCTGTTTTGAAAAACCCAACCGGAGGGTACACTGCCGTCACAGCCCGACTTTGTTTCTCGTGTACGAATAACATAGCCGAGTATGAAGCCTACATCTTAGGGTTGGAAGTGCTATCGATTTTCGCATCAAAATCTTAGAAGTGATCGGTGATTCTGCTTTGGTGATCTACCAACTCAAAGGAGAATGGGAAACCAGGGATGAAAAATTGATCCCTTACAAAACTCATATCTTGGAGATGGCTGAATATTTTGATGAAATTACCTTCAAGCATGTACTCAGAGCGGAAAATTACATTGCTGATGCACTGGCCATGATGGCATCGATGTGGAAGGTCCAGTTTGTCAACGAGGCGCCTCTGATTCTCATTGAAAGAAGGACAGTACCTGCATATGTCATGACAATAGATGAAGAAACTGATGAGAAGCCGTGGTTCCACGACATCAAGAACTTCCTTCAAAATCAAGAATATCCAGTTGACGCATCTAGAATTGACAAAAGAGCCATACGAAGATTATCGGCTAAATTCTTCATCAGCAATGGTACCTTGTACAAAAGAAACCATGACATGGTTTTACTCCGATGTGTCGATGAAAAAGAGGCAAATCTCATAATGGCCAAAGTACACGAGGGAACATTCGGTACCCATGCCAACGGCCACGCCATGGCAAAGAAAATTTTAAGGGTAGGCTACTTTTGGTTAACTTTGGAGACGGATTGCATACTCTTCGCCCGAAAATGCCATAAATGCCAAGTCTATACCGACAAAGTGCATGTCCCTCTGCATCCTCTCAATGTGATGACGTCACCATGGCCTTTTGCAATGTGGGGAATAGATATGATTGGCGCAATAGAGCCAAAAGCTTCCAACGACCATCACTTCATCCTTGTTGCAATTGATTACTTCACCAAATGGGTGGAAGCAGCGTCGTATGCAAACGTGACAAAACAAGTGGTTGCTCGTTTCATCAAAAAGGAAATCATCTGTCGATACGGTATTCCTGACCAGATCATTACTGACAATGGGTCGAATCTAAACAACAAAACGATGAAGGAACTCTGTGACGATTTCAAGATCAAACATCACAATTCGTCTCCTTACAGACCCAAGATGAATGGCGCGGTTGAAGCTGCAAACAAAAATATCAAGAAGATAGTACAAAAAATGGTCATAACCTACAAGGATTGGCACGAGATGTTACCATTTGCTCTACATGGATACCAAACATCCGTGCGGACTTCAATAGGGGCAACTCCCTTTTTCTTAGTATATGGGATGGACGATGTGCTACCCATCAAAGTCAAAATACCTTCTCTTAAGATCTTGAGGGAAGCCGAGCTTGAAGAAGACGAATGGATAAAAGAAAGGTTTGACTCATTGAACCTCATTGATGAGAAAAGAATGACGGCCATGTGTCATAGTCAAATCTATCAACAAAGAATGATAAGAGCGTTCAACAAGAAGGTTCGTCCCAAAGAGTACAGGGAAGGAGAGCTTGTGCTTAGAAAAATCCTACCAACTCAAAAGGATATGTGTGGCAAGTGGATGCCCAAATACGATGGCCCCTTCGTTGTAAAAACTGTCTTCTCTGGAGGATCTCTAATTCTTGAGACCATGGATGGCGAACAACTCAAGTATCCCATCAACTCAGATGCAGTGAGAAAGTACTATACCTAAAAGCAGAAAACCTAGAAAGGGAATTCCAGCGCTTCAACAAGACGGAAGTCTAGGAATCAAAAGCTGACAAACGCCAGGGCAAAGTCTTGCACAAGGTGTTAGAAGAAAGATCAACGTCTGTCATTCTCGTCAGAAGCAGCGAAGCAAGTGAACGAATAGTTAAAAGGACCGAATTATTATGAGATTCTGTAACCCTTTCTGTTTTCCATTTTTCAAAACGTATAAAGTTCCCGAGGCTTTGCCCTTTGTAAAGTTCTTGTCTATCAATAAAATCAGATTTTGGCCAATCATTGTTATGATCTTCTGTTTTTGTTATGCAATTTCACTTATTTGTTAATAAAGATTTCTCGAAAGCAAAGTGTTTGAAATTTAAATTTTGATTTTAAAAAGAAAACACAATTTGACAAAATGATTGAAGAACTCTAGAGGTAATCTGATAACATTACACAGTTCTCAAAGTCGTGAAGGTCTGCTGTCGCCTTTGACCAAACTAGATGCGTCTGACAGCAATTCTGGCTCTTAAGCCAAGACTTCTCCTCTAAAGGATTACGACGATTATATCTGGAAAGATTTTTATCTACACCAAAAGAAAGTGTCGCCTAACTCGAAGCATTTGAGACTCAGCGTGACGAGTTCCCTCTGTGTTTTCCTTGTTTTGTTTTCCTTTGTTCCTGCGGGTCAGTCTGCATTTTACATACAGCATCATACCAGCATACACACTTGTTTGCATTTGGTTTCGGTCTTTGTTAGTGTGGTTGTCGCCTTTGAGCTCCTTTGGTCGTTACCTCTATCTTTGATCCTTTACAGCAAGTTGCGCTTCAAAGTTGACATCCTAGGATTACCTATCTTCTCTGGGAAGCTGGTGGGGACTAGCAATATCCGATTTACATAGATGGTTGGTTGTTACCAATGCTTATCTCTGGTTTGGTCGTCACCAATAATCTTTGGAGGTCTAGTAATCACTAGCATTTTGTGCAGAAACAATTATGTTCGGTGTCTTGATTTGGTCGTCACCAATAATTTTCCAAACCCAGTTGTCACTGATTCTGGTATTAAAGCCAACCAATTGTCATTGGAATCCCTTTGATTCAGTTATCACCAATCTTTGCTAAAATTTAGTGGTTACTAGTATTGCCTTTAAAACCATTGGTCATAGGTACTTGAGTTGATTCTTACCAAAATTCCCTAAAAGTCCAATAATTATTGGCATCGCCTGGAACCAGTTGTTATTGGTACCTTTTGATTTGGTTATTACTGATCTTTCTGAGTCTAGTAGTTACTAGTATCGCCTCCAAATCCAATGGTTATTGGTACCTTTTGATTCGGTTATTACCAATCTTCTTGAACCTAGTAGTTACTAGTATTTCCTTCAGATCCAATTATTATTGCTACCTTTTGATTCGGTTATTACCAATCTTTCTAAAGTCTAGTGGTCACTAGCATTGTTTGGAAAGTCTAGTGTTTACTAGCATTATCCAGAACCAATTGTTATTGGTGTACTCTTGGTTTGGTCGTCACCAATTGGCCTAAGTCCAATAGTTATTGGCATCACTTAAATCAGATCATCATCATCACGTTGGTCTGGTCGTTACCAAACTCTTTGAAAATCCAATAGTCATTGGTCTCCTTGGATTTGGTCGTTACCAATTTCTCCATTTAAATCTAGTGGTTACTAGCATTATCTAGAACCAATTGTTATTGGTATATCCTGGTTTGGTCATCACCAGTCCCCTCTAAGTCCAGTGGTTACTGGCATTGCTTGAAAACTAATCGTTATTAGTACCGATAGTTGATTGTTACCAATTTCCCCAGTCGAAGTCCTGTTGTTTTATCAATTTTGTTTGGAATTCCCAATTATAATTAGAACATTGATTTGGTCGTCACCATATTCCCAGGAAGTCTAGTAGTATTTAGCACTTTTTGGGAATCGAACTTCGAGTTGGTCATCACCATCCTCCCCAGTAAGTCTAGTTGAGGCTAGCACCACTTGAAACTATTTGTTGTTCTGGTCGTCATCGATTTTCCCGTTGAAGCTTTTGCTTTCCCAATCGAGTCTCGAAGAATTAGTGGATACTAATTCCCCCGGCACGTCCGGTCTTGTTTCTAACCTTTTCCTGAAGATCCCGTTTGAACTCTTTGTCATAGGAAATTTCTCGCCTGGTTATCCCCATTGAGGTTCGTGTTACCGTTCTGTCTTTTCCCCCGGTGAAGTTGTGCTTCCCCAGTGGATTTGTTCCCCAGCAAAGTTTTCCCCAGTGGTTTTCTTCCCCAGTGTGGTTTGCATTTCTTTTCTTCCGTTTCGCCAGTGAAGAATTGTCATCTTCCCCGATGGGATTCCTCGTCTGGTTATCCCCAGTGAGGTTTGTGTCTCTTTTCATCAATGAAGATATGTCTTCTCTGTTGGAATTTGTGTCCCCTGTGTGAAAGATTCCTTCGAACAACATCTTTAGTCATGTTTGGACTATCTTGCTTACTTTGCCTTGAATCTTTCCCCAGTGTGTTGGGTTTCCGTGAGTGGTTACTCGTTGTATTACTGTTCTTTTATATTTGCTCGTGTGTCTGCATCTGTCTTGCATTCAAGCATCATAAAGCATCATTTAGATTCATGGCATATTTGCATTCGTCCTTTTGCATACCATCGGATCTAAGGGACACAATTTCTGGTTTGCTATATTTAAATACCTTTCACTGCGATTCTATGACGATTGTCATCTCTCATTACCATCTAGTGAAGATATTTAAATAGGGGCATCTGTTGCACCCCAAATTTTGACCCCTTAGATCCTCACCATCATTTTAGGATCATATTCATTTGATTAACTAACCATAACCCATTTCAAGTTTATCTTTGTCAAGATGCAGATGAATCAGGGTTCCGTACCGTCAAAATCGAGGCTTCGGTGGATTGATTAATCAAAGTTTTGGATTGATTCAACTTCAAACAAGATCAAGAATACTACATTGGGTCAAGTATGAATTCAATTTGAGGAGGTCACCCAAGAATTGAGAACAGTGCAGTTCAAGATACCCGATTAGGGTTTTTGATCGAGAAAAGTCAACTGTAGTTTGACTTTTGATTTGAAAAGTGTTTCAATAGTGGTATCATGGTCCATTAAGTTCCTATGGCTTAGTAAAGTCTATCCAAAGAGTTTCAAGTCCTCAGAATACCCGGAACCCTAACAGTCGACTCGGTAGTCACCGATTGATCGAACGGTTGACCGAAAAGTCAACTCTTCAACAATAAGGAATTTGACTTCAAGATGTGAATAAAAAATGTTCTTTGTGTTATATTACACCTTCCCATAAAATTTCATGACCATTGGATCAAGGGTTAAGAAGTAATTGCAAAAATCGGGAATTAGGGTTTTGAAAGTGGCAAGACCATAACTCCTCAACCACACATCCAATTGAAGTGGTTCAAAGCTCATTGGAAAGCTCTTGACAATTCCTACAAAAGCCTCAAAGTGGTCCATGATCAAAAAAAGCATAGATTTTTAGTTATGACAAAATTCATTTTAAGAAGGGAAATAACTTAGAAAAATTCTAAGTTATTTAGCCTTTTAAGTGATTTTTTTTCAGCAACTTGGAAGGGTTTTTCAACCTAGTTCTATCTAGAATTTGGAAATCTCAAAAACATGAAAGTTATAGATCTACTTAAGGGCTTTCTAAATTATGGTAGAACTCCTCAATAGCACGTGTGAGCAGAAAGTTATGGACCATGAAAGTTAGGGCTGCCACACTTGAGATTACTAATCCAACACTTTTCAAAATTCAGAATTCATCAACTTGGGCTACCCTCAGCCATTGGATCTTTTTCCTTTCTGATATTATGAAGTTTGGATGATGCAAACACCAGAAAAAATGAAGAATTGGAGAGTTTGTTCAACTTGGAGCAGGTGGACATTATAATATTCATTTAAAAGCCATGAAAGAGAAACTTTTCAAGGAGAGTGGGCAGCTGCAGTCCCCTACCTTCCTAGACTTCCATCCTTCCCATCTCAATTGATTTTGGCTCAGCATTTGTCCATGTAGCTGATATGAAGAGCTGCCACAAAGATCTTGGCAAGATTCATTTCAAAAATTCCATAATCTCCCTCCAAAATATGGAAAAGCCAAGGCTGCCCTCACCCTTGCTTTCACTGTAAATAGAGGCATTCTCTATGATGTTAGACACACCGGAGCACTCTTAAAAACCAAGAGAAACAACGGCTCTCAACTCTCCACCATTTTCTCAAAAGCCTCATTTTTCAAAAACTTCAAGTTTTCACTAAAAAACTGTCTTGAGTAAAACTCTGCTCAAACTCAGTGCCACCACTTCCAAACCACCCAAAACCATTTACACAATCCATAAACATTGTTTAGAAGGTGTTCATACACTCAAACCACCCAAAAACATCATTTTCTTAAAAGTCAACCTTCATACCTTAGTATGTTGACTTTCATGCACTTTGGAAGCCAAATCTTTACTTAAGGCATTTCCCACCATTCCAACACTCCCAACACTTCATATATATCATATCTCAACTGTCCAAACTCTTAAAAACCAGCTGGGAGGTTCACAACTCAAACTGTCTTGAAAGATAGCTTGTTGCTTCAAGAGGAAGAAAGCTCCACATCTTTGCCAAAGAAGAAGATCTTTGGGTTTCTTAGCTTTTTAGCTTGCTCAAGACTTGTATACAAGAGGTATGTGATGCCCAACCTCTTTATTATTCATTCATTTTCATGTTTTACCAATTTGAGATGCTTGTGAAATATAGCCATTACTGTCCCATTTTGGTTCTTTATCAAGAACTTATGTTTTGTGGTCATGATACTTGCTTTTGTTAAGATATTTCATTCATGAATGATATGTTGATGATGTGTTACCAATATTGAGCTTTGTTATTTTGTATAACTTGTTTTTGAAGATTTTGTCTATATGGTAGTTTTAAGGATCCAAACATTGAAATGTTGGTGTGCTTGCCCTAGATTTGTCAATCTTAGTGTATTGATGATATTTGGATAGCTTGTAAGTTGTTTCATGAGATCCCCTAGCCCTAGATCATGTTTGAATCTAGTGTGGCTCTTGTTTTCACACTTATGTTATTTTGTGTCATTTTGCTTTATCATTACCATGAGTTTGGTGTTAAGAGGCTTGTGCTTGCCATGTTGTGTTTTAAGTGTTCTAAATTATTGGTTTGAGTTTATATGATCTTGTTTGCCTAGTTGAACTTGTTGAAAATGATGAGAAACTTGAGATTTGTTCATTGAGGCTTGTTATGAGATTTCATGTGTTTTGCTGTCAAAAATATCTGAACTAGCACACCAGTTTTCATTTTGTTCAGCCAGTGTGGTTTTTAAGTTGTGAAAACATCATCTAACTTGTTTTGAGGTTGTATGTGGTATGTGTATGTCCAAACTGCCCTTGCTTTCTCAAAAAAACAACTTGTCACTTCCAACTGCATTTTCAAAACCTTATGATACTACCAACATACCATTTTCTGTTCCAACTTATTTGTGCTTTATCCACATACCTAGAATCATTGTTCTACTTGTTTTAAACTTGTATGTGATGCTCAATTGCCCCAACTGCCATGAATTTGTTTGCTGCCTAAATGAGTTGTTCTTTTGCATTTCATGAGCTTCAATATGCCATATTCTGTTTGGTGATGATTTGATCTGTTTCTTGAGCATAATCTCATCTATTAGCATATTTATGGTATGTGTATGTCATTTGTTTCATCATAAATCTCATTGCCTTAAAAATGCCCTGCTGTACCAAATTCTGTTTCAAAACAGCTTTTTCATAGCCATTAGCATGTCACATCTCATTTATGTTTGCATATGCCTAAACTTTGAGTTAAAACTCATCCATCCTCATGATTATGATGTATGTATATTGTTTTTTTGATCTATTCCTATTTGGTTCATCATCTCACCTTCAAATTGCTTTTTCAAGCCAAAACATGCCATGATTATACCAGATTTTGTTCCAAATGCACAATGCTTGAAACTCCTTAATTGTTATTTTTATGATGTGTATGTGCTATGTTTGTCAACATGAGACCACCTATTTTATACTTGACCAATTTGTACCACATTGCTGCCGAAACTGATTTGAAACCACAGATGCACTTCATCATGCTATTTGTTTTGATTTATTCCATGAAGCATTAGACCTCTAAATAGTGTTTTGGATTTGTATGTGTATGAATCAAACCTCTTTGTGAATGCTTTACTTTTCCGTCATGACAGCCTGCTACCATATATGATACAATTGCAACTTGATAGCCATTTTTTGTTATGTGCATTTCATGATCAACTTGAGGTATAGACTCATTCATAATCATATTTGAGACTTGTGTGTGGTATCTTTTTGACCTCAATCTGTTCCAATCAAGTTTTGGTTTCAATTATGCAATTTTATGTGTTAAATGAGGAGTTGGTATGTGACTTTCATTTCTATATTGTTTGTGACCAATTTTGAAGTATAGGCACACTTTATATTATGTTTAAGGTTTGTATGTGAGGTCAGCTCAATTTAATTGTACCTGTTTCTTAACTTGGCTTCCAACTTGCATTTTTTTTCAAATTTCACTTAGAAACACATGACAGTTGGGTTTTGTGTTAGATCTAGCATGTTGATTTGTTGCTATCTTGTTTCTCATTGGTTTCTAATTGTTATGTTTGAAGTTTCATGTTCTTCTTGTTCTGTTCTGGTTAAAAGTTTGATTTCTCACCCATGACTGCCTTGTGTTTGAGTTCTGGGCAGCAGGGCCACTTTGGCCCTGGCCTGCAGCTTGGCTACTATGTTCATCAGCCTTGCCCCTTTCATACCTTTTGAGGCCAGCCACATCTGTGTATTGATATAACTGTTTGCTTGTTTAGTCCTTGACAACTTAATTTTTTTTGAAACCATTTATTGTTGTTTGAGAGCAAGTTCAATGTTTTTCCAAGTTTCATCCAATATGCTGTCATGCTGCATCCTATCTTCTTTTTTCTGCCTAAGTTTTGGTGTTTGATTTATAGCATTTGAGAGCCTCATCAATAACATGTTTAGAAATGTTAGGCTATGTGTGTACATGATCACAACTTCCATCTGCCCTTGACAGCTTATTCTCATTTTCACACCACATTTGCAATTCATGTGTCACTTGCAATTCTTTTGATCTATGCTTGAGCCCTAAGTGTTTAATCCCTCTGTTATCACATTTGTGACTTGTGTGCAATGCCTATGTGATGTGTATGAACTCTGAACTGGTGTGGTTTTTCAAAATGCAACTCATTTGCCATTTATGCATCTTCAATCGTTTTTCTTGTTAGAGACATCATTTCATGATTTTGTTGATACCATCATGATCCTTGTTAAAAAATAATCAGTTTAGGCTTAAGTTTTGTTAAAATTGGAGCTGTTTTGATCAAGTTTGATTGCTTCACGTTTTTGGTTTGTTTGGCTTGCCTCTTGCCCAGAAAATCCAGCATTTGTAGCCTTATCTATTTATGGGGATGACTTTATACTTGGATGTATAGCCACCCCAGTGGTAAGACAGTTGTGTGCCTTTGTACCTTTCACTTGCCAATCCTGGGTTCGATCCTTGGTGATCAACCCTTTTTGGCATTTTATTTTCATTTGTCATGTTTAGTCTTTTTTCTTCTCTCCTTGCCTTTCCTCACACACGCGTGTGCTGTGGCTGAGTGGTTTGTGTGTTGCATTTGTGAATACAAGGGCGTGGGTTCATTCCCTACCCATGCCACTTATTTTTATGTGCTTGTTTCATTTGTTTATTTTATTTTCATAAAAACTTTGAACTTCAAGAATTCATAACTTATTCATCGTTCATTATTTTTAACCCGTTCCTTTTGCAACTTGCTCATGGTGATGTCTAGTTTCATTTAATGGATTGAACTTTCAAATTGTTTGTATTTACAATTCTTTTTACCTACTTGTAAGTTGATTCGTTTTTAGGTCGTTACCTCACGTCTTGACAAATTCCCCTTATACCATGCTTGACTTATCTTGTGAGACTTAATGATATTTGATATCTTTATGTTTGTTAACATGTTGAGATTTCATTTCTTATTGGTTGATACCATGAATTGTTGTTCTCTTCCTGAGTATCTTGAGTTTAACTATTGTGATCATTCCTTACGTATTTGATTGTCATCAATGCCAAAATGTTGTTACATTTGAAACACTTTGAATTTATAACATGATCATCTTAAAGTTTGTGACTTACTTGAATGATTATTGTTTCCATCTTTGTTAAGATATTTGATTCTCGGTTGTAACCATTTGTATTATTTAATCCTCGCCTATCGTGATATGCATGCTTACTTGGTTTAACCATATGCCTTATTCTTCATGCCTTATGTGTTTATTGCTTTGTTAAGTATTTCTTCCCCAAGTGATGGAACTTTTTAGTTCTCATACAAGTTGCCCCTCCCTCTCCTTCCAAAGGAAAAGTCTCTCCATTGACCCTTGTGTCATGGACAGCTCATTACCCCTTCCCTTGACTTTGTGAAGTCATCTTGAACCATAGTATAAGCCATTAGACTTTGCTTTAAGTCTAAAATACTCGCCTTTATTAGGAGTGCTCTTCAACTAGAACCCTAGGATAAAGTTTGTAAACTCTATGTAAGAATCATAGTAATGGTTACTTACTCCCCTTTTGAGTGTTATAACATAGATCTAGAGAGTTTTGTTAAACTCTATACAAACCTTGTTATGTTTGTCCCCCTTTGAACCTTGATCATAATCAAGTGTTCTTCAACCCTAGTGAGGTGAACTACGATTGCTCTGATTCTATCCTAGTTAGGATACGTAGGCAGAGGACGCGATATCTTTGCGAGCAAGCTTAGAAACTATCTTTAGGTATTTACCTTCACCTTTTACCCTATCCCAAATCTTAGCAAACATTTACCAACTTAGCATGCAAACAAACAAAAGGTTCCTTTAGAGTACTACAGATGTTTAGGATGCGAAATACCTACCCTAGGCATAACCAACCCCCGATCCCCGAATCTCTTAGCATTGTTGTTACATCGCGAAAAGGGTTCTTTCTTTCTTTAGACCTTTCCTTTGGATAAATTAAAGACCAGTTGTGAATTTAAGAATTAAAGATTCAAGTTAATTCAATAGCTTGGTATCACGATTCTTACCGCAACACACACATGTGAGAAATCATGAACGGGAAACGAATTCACTGGCCTTCGTGTAAGCGCTACCTGTAAATAAAGAAACTCCTTGGGATTTAATTTATTAGAATTTTCCCAGCCGAAAATATTATCTGCCAACATTTGGCAAAAAACATGGATGGTCAGGTTGTGGATATTAGAGGCCACATTTCCTTCAAAAGAATCAGTGGTGTGGCCTATTAATTCTCTCCAAAACTGACCTGCCTCAACTGCCCAGTTAGTATTCATCGGGGCCTCACATAAAACACATTCCCTGTAGGGAAATCCCAATATACCTGCAAGCTCATCAGTGGTGTAACAGTATTCCACATTAAACATGCGGAAGTCAACTGTGCCTACATTGCTTGCGCTATTAGGATTAACAAATTAAACCAGTGAACTTAAAAATTCTCAAGTCAAACTCGCATTTATGGGTTCCCTAAGGTCGAATATGTTTTGCAGACCTAAGTTCCCTAACAAGTAATAAACACAATTGTAAATGCCTAGACTATACAAGCAAGAGTCGTCGACATATCGGGTGGAAAAAACTTTGTGAGTCAGTAACTCTTCGAACTTCCTCCTTTGGGTCGTACCATCCTTTCCTTCATGGAAAACAACTCTATTGTCTCCCATTCCTTCCATTTTTGTTGTTTGTGTGAAGAAAAATGGGGTATTTGGTGAAATTCTTAGAGATGGGGTATTTGGTGAAATTCTTAGAGATGGGGTTTTTGGGGATTTAGAGTTGAAAGTGGGGTTTTTTAAGTAGTTAAAGGAAGGATTAATGGTGGGGATAATGGGATTTTGAGTTATTGAGTGTGAATGTATGTAAGTGGGATTTTATGTGAGTCAATGGGAGGAAAATAGTGAGTTGAAGATGAAGAAGGTAGGTTTAAAATGGGGGAAAATTGAAGCTTTTCGCTTATGCCCTGTATTTCCACCTTCAATACCCGTGGCGGGCGCCACCCCTAGATGGTGAATGCCATCTTTGATGGATTGGCTGATGGGCCTTGGTCATGGGTCCTGGGTCTTAGGGGGTATTTGGTGCACTTCAGAAGGTGTATAGGCCTCATTTTGGGGCATTTTGCTTGCTAGAATTTCAATATTGAAAAATGGATACATCTAGGTTAGTAATAACACTAGCGTAGCTTTCGAGAAAAAAATTAAAATTTGGTCAGAAAAATGATTTGGCCTAAAAAAACAAATAATAATAAAACTAAATGAAATAATGAATGACTGAAATAATGCTTGAGAGAAAAAATAAATGTCGCTTATAATGGGAAATAATGAAAATAAATGTGATGGACAGAAAAAAAAAACTTGACGGAAATAATAGATCTAACATGCAATTAAAATAAATCTAATAATGATAAAATGAGAAAAACCGAGTCTAATGACAGTGAATCAGATAAATAATATAAAGCACCAAATCCTTCCCCACACATAAAGTAAGCAATGTCCTCAATGCTTCCAATGTGTTTGAGGTGAAAGAGATCGGCATAGCGTCTTCTAAAGAGATTGACGTCGAGCACCTTGGTTCTGATGAGGGCAGGACGCCGGGACTTCTACGAGCTAACGACGAAGATTGTAGATCTCATGGTAAAGTAAGTCTATCTCTGAGGCATTAGTGGCGTCAGTCACTTCCATCTGTAAAGTAAGATCGGTAAGTCCTTCATGAAGAGAAATCATCTCCCAACACATGGTAATGAGCTCGTGGTCAAAGTTACATCTCTACAAATTAACATTTGAGGAAAGCATAGTGGTCCTTTTTGAGGGGGGGTTAAGGATGGTATTCCAGAATAGGAGGTGTGGTAGGTCTTACTGGGGTCTCTCCTTGGTCTTCTAAGGAATAGGTCCAGTTTTATTTCTCATGGATATTGGTTCTTCCTAGGTGTGGTAAAGCAAAGTGGTAGGCTGTTTCATTATTGATTAGTAACTTATAATGCTCAGTGCTAAAGAATACTCTTCTCACCAAGCCGCGGTCTAAACAATGGTTCAAATTAATAAGGGGTAAGGTGAGAAAGTTGGTTCGGGGGGCCTAATGCATATGAAATGTGGGTCACTTTTCCTCCTACATGTATAGGTGCTTCAGTTGATTTGGCAGCACAATGTAAGTTCTCTATAAGGAAAGTTCAGGACTCGACAGGATGGGACTAGGTGGTGCAAAAGAGAATGAAAATCTCTTCCGCACTAACATGCTCACAATGTTCACTCTTTCCAAAAAAATGTTTGAGACTGTATCATCTGAAAGTATCTAAAAGCAGGGTTATGGATATGGTTGGAAAGTTGGGTGGATGGGTCAGAGTTTCCTCCACCTGTAATATCACTCCATAAAGTGTCAATCTCTTCTTGCATAAAATCACAATTAGGTACTTCAGAAACAACATCTATGCCTCTCTGAAATCCCAGAAGGTTAGCAAAATCTTTGTGGGTAAACATGTATTCATGACTAAACAATCTGAAAGTAATTGAAACCACGACCATGGTAAGGCTCGTAGTTAAGTGAACTCAGGAATTATGGGGTCAGGTTGCGATAAGTGAATGGCTTCAGAGTATTCATTCCATTGGAATTGGTGACATAGGTATCTGACACAGGCTTCGAGCCCGAGGGCTTCCATGCAAGTGAGGTCAAGGTATCTCGTGGGTAACAAGGTCGCTCAGATAGGACCACATAGCTCTTCATATGGGCTTCATCCCTAAAATGTACGTGCATATTATTAAAACTCTGCATCCTAAAAATATAATTAGTGTGAATGGAGAGTGAAGAGATCTAAAACCTGAAATATAAACATCAAACAAGTCATTCCTGCTAAGAAAGTAAACAATTAAGTAATTCACCATTTGTAAAATGGAAAATATACAATAAAATAAAATAGATCGTGGGTTGCCTCCTACGCAATGCTTTGTTTAATGTCGATAGCTCAACGATTGTTTTAATTCATGTTGTTGAAGTAACAAGGGGTGGTTCTATCAAAGTGTGGCCATAATAGTATGGAGGAACATCCCTGCCATTATAATGTTTTAGCCTTTTCCTGTTCATAATGAAAGGACTAGATAACTGAATTCTAATCTCAACTGCACCAGATTTCATGACTTTGGTGACTTCGTACAGACCAGACCATCTGGAACGTAATTTACCTGGAAAAAGTTGTAATCTGGAGTTGAATAAAAGCATGGGATCACCTACTTTGAATTCTTTTTTAGCTATCCTTTTATCAGGCCATGCCTTAGTTCGTTCTTTGTATATTATAGCATTCTCATTGGCATCGCTATAGAGTTCTTCTAGTTTGTGGATATCAAGTACGCGCTTGTTACCATTCGTTAGATAATCCATGTTAAGGGCTTCTATAGCCCAATATGCCTTATGTTCTAATTCGAAGGGTAAGTGACATGATTTTCCATAGACTAATTTAAATGGGGTTGTTCCTATAGGGGTTTTATAAGCAGTCTGATAGGCCCACAATGCATCTTGTAGCTTAGAGGACCAATCTTTCCTAGAGGTGAAAACTGCTTTCCCTAGGACTTATTTGATTTCCCTATTTGACACCTCTACTTTTCCACTGGTTTGTAGATGATAGGGTGTAGCTATTCTATGTTTCACACCGTACTTGTTTAAAATGTTTTCGGAAATTCTTGAGATGAAATGAGATCTTATATCGCTTATGACGAGGCGAGTAACTCCAAATCTAGGAAATATGTAGTGCCTAAACATCCTAATCACTACTCGTGTGCCGTTAGTAGGTGAGGCAATAGACTCGATCCATTTAGATACGTAATCGACAACTGCGAGAATATACTTGTTTCACGTGGATGATGGAAAAGGACCCATAAAGTCGATTTTCCAGACGTCAAAGACTTCCACTTCTTGGATATTACTTAAGGGCATCTCATTGTAACACCCCATTTAGATTATTTAGTCATTTTATACTTTGTTGTGTGTGTATTTGTTGTGATGTCCTTAATTAAGGGTATGAGGTTAGGAGCGAGAGTGAGAGCTGAGCTTAGTTGGGGTAACGTGGACCTAGAACAAGGGATAATTTAATAACAAGATTAAGAGCATTATGATTATTAAAATTATTATTTCAGTTATTATCATTAATAATATTAATAGGATTATGGTTATAATTATTATTATTATTAGTAATTAATTTAAATGAATTAAAAGTTAGATTAAGGGGGCTAAGAGAGGGTTAGTGGAGGAGTTAGTCAGTTAACAAGTGAAAGAGGAAAAAAGTAGAGAAAGGAGAGCTAGGACAAAAAGGAACCAATTCTCCATTATTGTCAAGGAAAAAGCTATCCAAGGTAAGGTGGGAGAATGGATTTCAATATGGGTGATTTAACATGAGAGGGTAGTGAGAGGTCCTTTCTCTCGTAAGAATTTCTATTAGTTCTTGTTCATTGATCTAATTTCGTAACTTTGTGATGTTTCTTGTGATTGCTATCATTGTTGAATGTTCTTGTCTGATGTGGGATGAATGAATTCTAGAACTGATATAAAACTTGTGTGAAAAGTTATGAGCACTGTGATGAATTTATGACAGATGTTAGATTTGAGAATTAAGGGTTTAACAGTAATCGAAATTAGATCTAATAAGTAGAATATTGGAAGAATAGAAGATAGGATCAATGGAATCGATCAAAATTTGAATTTTAAGATGAATGGGAAGGTAGAATGATGGATCTTGAGTAGAAACTCGTGAGAAAGATGAGATCTGAGTTTTTGATAGATTTGTTGGTCATACGCATAATGGGGGTGTCATTATGCGTATGGGGGACTTCCCAGGGGGCCGTACGCGTAGCAGACGTGCCCTGTCCCCAAGCCTAACATGGCCCTCTGATGATACGCATACCATACGCGTATGGTCTTGGTCAATACGCGTGTGAAGGGTAGTCATACGCGTAAGGGGTTGCATGAGGGAATTGGGAGAGGTGTCAGCCTCTGCCATTACACGTAAGGGAGTGTCCATATGCATATTCCAGCAGGGCAATACACGTATAGGGAAGGTCGTTACGTGGAGGGCAGAAGGGGAGGACTTTTCCCCAATTTTGGCAATTTTGGTCCAGATTTCGGTAGGAATGCAATGTCGTTCAATCGGTAAGACTAATAGGGCTTAACTGAACTTAAGAATTATTAGTAATGAATTAAATCGAGGGGATGTGGAATTTCATATGGGTGTCCTTAGGGGTGTGTTTTGATGAGTGTGAGTTGTGATTGTCGAATATGGATAATCTTGTGCAATTTTGGTAATTCCCGAGAGGATTACGGTGAGCAGATGGCTCGTGTGGATCACTGATGATCGTGAATTATGCTTAAAATTATTATATTTGCATAATTGTGTTGTCATGCATTTCATGTCATGTGTCTTGTGGAGATGGCTAGGTGGGAATCCATGATGGATGTCTAGTTTCATCCAGACTTCATGTGGAAGTCGTTGTGGAGATAAGTTGTAGTTCAGAGGAACGTATACGACTTATCTGGATTCCGACGGGAATCAGGTTCTAGGGTGAACCGTATGTATTTGTGTTGGTACCACCTGCATTGTGTCGAGTCAGTGAGTCACATTGCATATTTGTATTAGAATATAGGCTATTGATGCCGAGTGATTGAGCTGGCACACGTATGTGCGTTGTATGTGTATGATTATATGTGTGGTGTATAACTACTCCTTAGCATGTGTATTTCACCGCTTATTTATTGAATCTAGTTCTCACCCCTTTTTCTGTTTGTTGCGTCTGTACACCTTGGGGAGTGCAGATGACCACGTGGCTGAGTAGTGCTTGGAGTATGTTGGTATTTGATCGAGTCCTAGGAGTCGCTCTGATACGTAACATGGGATGACGGGATTACGTTATATTTTGCTTATTTTCTTAATTATTTGTTACGTATCTTTTATTTGTTGGGTTACAAATGTATGATCACCTCGTGGTGGAGGTTATGTGTAAACAATTGACTTTATTCCACTATTTAATCGAAAGCTCAATAGCATTGGTTTATTTATGAAAAATGAAGTGACTTAGTGTGACATCCTACTAGTTTTGAGAACTCTGATGTACTTTTATGTAATATTTCCGTATATGTTTTATAATATGCGTGCGGGGTAGAGTGGGGTGTTACAATTGGTATCAGAGAAGGTCGGTCCGTCCGACCAGTGTTGTAGTAGACTCTGACTATAGGATGTCTATAGTCGTGTGTTTCTTCTAACCTGTGTTTTCATGGATATTGAACAATATGACTAGTAGGAATGATGTTGCGATGGCTGATGTGTTACAAGCTGTTGCCCAGGCAGTGGAGAACTTTAGTCAGAATATTAATCGGAGTATTGGAAACGGAGAGTTTCGTAATTTGGAGAAGTTCCAGAATTACAAGCCACCTAAGTTCGAAGGCAGACATGATCCAGATGTAGCACAGAAATGGCTGAAGGATATTGAGAAGATCTTCAGAGTCACGGGATGCTTAGAGGATCAGAAGGTACGGTTTGGTACTCATATGCTAGAAAGTGAGGCTGAGGATTGGTGGGACAACACCCGTCAGAGATTGGAAGCTGGTGAGGGTCTCATAAATTGGACGGTGTTCAGGGCAGAGTTTCTGGAAAGGTATTTTCCAGAAGATGTTCGCGAAAAGAAAGAGATTGAATTCATTGAGTTGAAACAGGGGAACATGACAGTGGCAGAGTATGCGGTTAAGTACGACGAAATGGTAAAGTATTATCCTCATTACAATACTTATGCAGCTATGAGTTCGAAGTGTATCAAGTTTGAGAACAGGTTGCGTCCCGAGATCAAACTGGGTGTCGGTTATCAGAATATCAGGTACTTTCCTGAGCTAGTGAACAAGTGTAGAATCTATGATGAAGACAATAGAGCTAGAATCGCTCACTATAAGAATCTAATTGACAGAAGAGGCAAACAGAGGCATGGGAATACACCTTACCATGCTCCGGCTGATAAAGGAAAGCAGAAAGATGTTGCTGGAAAGAAACCAAGTAGGGGAGGAAATCTTTCTAATCCTCTGAAGTGTTTCAGATGTGGTGGCGCAGGTCATCATGCGAATGAATGTCAGAATGAGGTGAAGGAGTGTTTTATGTGTGGAAAGCCAGGTCATGTGGTCGCGGATTGTAGAACCAACATACCAACCTATTACAATTGTGGTAAGCAGGTTCATATCAGCACCCACTGTCAAAAATCGAAGAAGTCTTAGACAAGTGGGAAGGTGTTTGCATTGGTGGGAGCGCAGCCTACCAGTGAGGATCGTTTGGCCAGAGGTACGTGTTACATTCATAACACTCCTTTGATTGCTATTATTGATACGTGTGCAACTCACTCGTTTATTTTGGTGGATTGTGTGAAGATATTGGGACTTGTACCATCCATTTTGAGTAGAGGGATGGTGATTGATACTCCATCTATTGGATCAATCACTACATCTTTAGTGTGTTTGAATTACCCTGTGTCGATCTTTCATAAAGATTTTGGAGTGGACTTGATTTGTCTACCACTCCGCGAACTGGATGTTATTTTAGGGATGAATTGGCTCGAGAGCAACTATGTTTATATTAAATTTTATAGGAAGAGGTTGTTATTCCTGACTCCTGAAGAAGAGGAAATGGCTAGTCTTATATCTACTAAGGAGTTGAGAATCTTGGTAGAAGACGAAGCTAAAGTATTTGTAGTGTTCGCTTTGTTATCTATGGAGGGTAAG
Source organism: Lathyrus sativus (assembly GCA_963859935.3). NCBI lineage: Eukaryota > Viridiplantae > Streptophyta > Magnoliopsida > Fabales > Fabaceae > Lathyrus > Lathyrus sativus. The sequence goes on from OZ012741.1 coordinate 157,526,759, forward strand.
TCGTCGATTAAGGAATTACCTATAGTGAGAGAATTTCCTGAAGTGTTCCCAAAGGATGTTGCAAAGTTACCTCCGGAGAGGGAAGTAGAGTTTACGGTTGATCTTGTCCCTGGTACCAGACCTATTTCTATGGCACCATACCGAATGTCAGCGTCAGAACTGGCAGAGTTGAAATCTCAGTTGGGAGAATTATTGGACAAAAAGTTTGTCAGACCCAGTGTGTCGCCATGGGGAGCGCCAATTTTGTTAGTAAAGAAGAAAGATGGCAGTATGCGCTTGTGCATCGATTATCGCCAGTTGAATAAAGTAACCATCAAGAATAAGTATCCACTTCCAAGAATCGATGATCTGATGGATCAACTCGCGGGAGCTCGTGTGTTCAGTAAGATTGATTTGAGTTCAGGCTATCATCAGATTCGTGTGAAAGAAGATGATATCTAGAAAACAGCTTTTAGAACTCGGTATGGACATTATGAATATGCAGTGATGTTGTTTGGTGTGTCCAATGCACCGGGTGTGTTCATGGAGTACATGAATCGTATCTTCCATGCTTATTTGGACCAGTTTTTAGTAGTTTTCATTGATGACATTTTGATTTACTCCAAGTCAGAAGTAGATCATGTAGAGCATTGAGGGTTGCGTTGCAAGTGTTGAAGGGTAATAAATTGTTTGCAAAACTTTCGAAGTGCGAGTTTTGGTTGAGCGAAGTGAGTTTTCTTGGACATGTTATTTCTGGAGGAGGCATAGAAGTGGATCCATCAAAAGTGAGTGATGTGCTTCAGTGGGAGGCTCCAAAGTCAGTGACAGAGATTAGAAGTTACTTAGGCTTGGCAGGCTATTACCGTAAGTTCATCGAAGGGTTTTATAATTTGGCTCTTCCGTTGACCCAGTTGACTAGAAAAGGCCAGGCATTTGTATGGGATATTTTTTGTGAAGAAAGTTTCCGAGAACTCAAGAAAAGGTTAACTTCGGAAAGTGTAATGTTGGGGATGCTGAAAGTGAATAATGAGTTCCTTCGTGAAATAAGAGAAGGTCAGAAATTGGATTTGAAATTGGCATACTTTACGACCGTAGGCGGAACGGACAAGGAAGAAGGCTTTAAAGTAGATGATTCTGGTGTGTTGAAGTTCAGAGACAATATTTGTGTGCCGGACAGTCCTGATTTGAAAAAAGTAATTTTGCAAGAAAGCCACAGGAGTAGCTTCAGTATTCATCCAGTAGCTACGAAAATGTATCAAGACCTGAAGAAATTATTTTGGTGGCCAGGTATGAAGAAAGACATGTGAGGGCAAAGCCTCAGATACTAGATATGCGTGTTTCGATGATGTCAAAACTTAGCCGCATGGAAGAATAGACATTTGGCGTTATCACTATGATGCATAATCATACCTTAGAGTTGTCAAAATATGCGTCATACGAGTTAAACTAAATTGGTCTATCATATGTATCATATAAGAGAATCAAAAACATAAAATTAGGCCTTTTCTAAAATTGCAGGTCTTTGAGTCGACCAAACCTCTACTCCAGTCGACTCATAATATGTGTCCTAAAACTGCATTTTGCTCGGGTTAGGTATGGTCGACCCACCGGTCGATGCATACTGTTGGCATTTGTATTTGTCTAAAAATTCAGGCTTTGCATCGACGCATGCCTTGTTCTGGTCAATGCATAGCTGTGTGTTTTGCAAAATCTATTTTGCTCGGGTTAGCTCAGGTCGACCCAGCACTCTGCATGGGTCGATCGCTCGCTGTTTGTTGTATATTTCCTTATTTATCTATTATTTTTGAAAGGTGGTTTTATCAGTTATAACAGTTTTGTATGGTATAAATATTCATTTGCTCTATTCATTTCATATCAATTGAATCAATTAGAAAAACAAGAAAAGTGAAAGAGGTGTCAATTCAAGTTCTCATCATCTTCATCTTCATCTTCTATATTTCATACCACAACAATCACATACAATAATCTTTTTTGTGTGTAACACCCCCTTTCTATACCCCCGAATAAATAATTAAATCAATTAGGCACTTTATAAAAATTTTCATCAGAGTATAAACTAACACATGGTATAAAAGAGGCACGTCACATTATCTAGGAAATTCCAAAACACATATAACACCAGCTCATAAAGATATGCAACAAAGGGTAAATCACCACAAAGGAACTTAGTCCTTAAAACCCACATATCAATATTTAGAATAAAAGCGAAAACATCTAAACATTGAATCACTTCATTCATATAAACATTATATACATCAACAGTTTTAATTCAAGTCATAAGTCGTGTTTACAATCATTCACCAGCAGATACATACACAGATGTATCACAAAAGAATCAAAACAATTCCTAACTACCCGGTGCTACATATCAGAACCAACCGACCAAAAAGAATGAAGCCACGCTTCACAAAAAGACCTCCAACAACCTACTCTGCAATGCCTCATAGAGCATCATAAAACAACAGAAGGGTGAGAAACATTATCATAACAACAATGCGTATAATTATATATCTATATACACCAACATAGAATACACACAACACATTTCTCACCGCAATTCATCACAATTCATCACATACCTCACAATGTATATCTACACAACTAAGCATATTCACCAATCATGCTTCACAATTCACAACATTTCAACATAAACATTTACACTTATGTTTACTTCAACAATTCACATAGACATACACAATTATGTTATTAAATCAATACATCATATGAAGATAATAATGCAACTCATAGAGACCGACTCACGACTCTATGCAGATGCAAATGCGGTACCGACTCATTCAGTAGGTTCAATTGAAGAACCAAATGGAACCATCGCTCATTACCGAAGTAACTCCCCGTCGGGCCTACGATGTTCACCCATCGCTCACACTCCACATGGGCACACGATGTTTCAGGATTGCTCACACCCCACACGAGCACACATTCCGATTGCTCACACCCCACAAGGGCACACAATCGTTCTGCAGATTCTCCACGGAATCAAATATAAACCATCGCTCACACCCCACAAGGGCACACGAACGTTTCTGCAGATCCTCCTAGGTATCAAAAATAAACCATCGCTCACACCCCACAAGGGCACACGAGGTTTCTTCAGATCCTATGCGAGATCAGACACACAAGAATGCAATCACGATGCTTCACATGCAAAACGACTCCACACACTCTTGAAATGCATACATATTCACAAATATATAATCATGCATTCTTCACATCATACAAGTACATACAATTATACACATTCACATCAATCTCATCATGCATTTTCATTCAATTCAAACAAATGCACAAAATTTCCAAACGACCACATTTCACACTCCACGATTCACAATCTAGGATTCACGCCATGCGGCTACCCACAGCATCTCATATCACAACTTACAACCATGCATAATAAGAAAGGATTAATCATACTTGAATCGAAGAATTGACATTGGAGTGAAAACACAAGAAAACAACATGCTAACACGCTCGCTACCTTGCTCGCTTAGCGAGTTCCTAGCGAGTGCTCGCTACCTGTTCGCCTAGCGAACAAGCTAGCGAAGGAAAACAAAAGCCACTGACTTGATTCTCCACCTCACTCGCTCAACGAAGGCCTTGCGAATGCTCGCCACCCACTTCGCTACCAGCGAAGAACACCAAAACCATTATGTCTAAATCTGGGACCGTTCGCTACTGGCTCGCCACATCGATAGCCCAGCGAATGCTCGCGACTTGCTCGCCTAGAGAACTTGCTAGCGAGGGTCTGCGAACTCAGAATTCCCACTGTCCAAAACTCCGAAACTGCTCAAAATCCACCCGATTCAATTCCAACTCGTTCCATTAGCCTTAGCCCAACATTCCTCGACTAAACTTTTCCACTTATTCTCATTTTTAATCGTTAAAACTCAGTTTCTACCGATAAAATCAAATTCAACCTAAAAATGGAAAATGAGCAAAACTCTCCCCAAATCCAAAATCAAACCAACAGAAACATACATAATCATACACATCAAAAGAATAATAAAGTTTCACACCCTTACCCGATTAATCGAAAGCTTAGAAGTTGATTCTTGATGGTTCTAGGTTTTTCTCCTCTTCCTCCTCTTTCTCTTCTCTTTTCTTCTTCTTTCCTTTCTATTTCTTTCTATCTCTTTTCTTTTCTCTCTATTTTCACTTATACTCTTTCTATTCTATTCTATCTCTCTCAAATAACAACTAATTAAGGATTATCTAAAACACCCTCTAATTAATTCCCAAAACTCTTCGAATAATAAAATAACATAATATGTGCACATAACATGTTAATATTCAAATTTCACAAATATAATAATAATCAGTCAAATAAATCAAAAGACTCAACAAAAATGGGAAATCAGAATCGGGGCGTTATAACTCTCCCCTACTTCAAAAATTTTCGTCCTCGAAAATATTACCTGATCCAAACAATTCCGAATGCGACTTCCGCATCTTACTCTCCAATTCCCAAGTCATGTTGCCTTCCGCAGCACCTCCCCATCCTACTTTTACGAGCGCAATATCCTTGCCTCTTAGCTTCTTAATTTCACGATCCAAAATCCTAATCGGTAAAACATCAACCGTGAGGTTATCTCTTACTTCAACCTCGTCCATAGGAATCACATGTGATGGATCCGGAACATACTTCCGAAGTTGCGAAACATGGAACACATCATGCAAATTCGAAAGATTCGGAGGCAACGCCACACGATACACAACATCACCTACTCGTGTAATAATCTGATATGGACCAATAAAACGAGAAGTAAACTTCTTGGACTTCAAGGCACGACCCACACCCGTAACCGGTGTAACTCTCAAGAACACATGGCCGCCCTCTTGAAACTCAAGATCTTTCCTTCTCTTGTCATGATAACTCTTCTGCCTACTCTGAGAAGCTCTCATCTTTTCTCGAATAAACTTCACCCTCTCCGTCGTTTGTTGTACCATCTCCGACCCAACAACCGACTTTTCACCAGTTTCATGCCAACACAAAGGTGTTCGAAATCTCCGACCAAACAAAGCCTCAAATGGCGCCATACCAATACTTGAGTGAAAACTGTTATTGTAGGTGAACTCAATCAACGCTAAATAATTATCCCAAGCACCACCTTGCTCTAGTACACAAGCACACAACAAATCCTCCAACGACTGAATCGTCCTCTCGGTTTGACCATCTGTTTGCGGATGATAAGCCGAACTCAACCTTAGCTTAGAACCCAAAGCCTTTTGCAAACTCTCCCAAAACCATGAAGTAAATCTAGGATCTCTATTCGATACAATACTCTTAGGAACTCCATGCAACTTCACAACCACACGAATATAAATCTCGGCTAACTTCTCCAAAGGATAACTAATATCAATCGGAACAAAATGAGCAGATTTAGTAAGCCTATCAACAATCACCCAAATAACATTGTGACCTCTTTGCGTATTCGGCAATCCCGTAACAAAATCCATCGATATACTATCCCATTTCCACTCTGGAATATCCAAAGGTTGCATCAATCCACTAGGCTTCTGATGTTCCACCTTAGACTTTTGACAAGTCAAACATGCGTACACAAACTGAGCTACATCTCTCTTTAATCCGGACCACCAAAAGATTTTCTTCAAATCTTGATACATCTTATTCGCTCCCGGATGAATACTTAAGTTACTCTGGTGTCCTTCCTCCAATATCATCCTTTTCAACTCCACATCATCGGGAATACAAATACGACCATGAAATTTGAAAACTCCAAAATCATCAACCTTGAAATCCTCATTCTCATTTGTCATCAAATCAATGAACTTCAGATCCAACTTCTGCTTTTCACATACGGTTGCAAGAAAATCAATCGTAATACAAAGCATACCAAGTCTCACACTTCTCGACGTTATTTCACAAACCAAACTCAAATCTCTAAAGTTATCCAAAAGTTCCCATTCTTTCATCATCAATGTAGACATGTGCAACGACTTCCGACTTAAGGCATCGGCCACGACATTTGCCTTACCCCGGATGATAATTCAAACCAAAATCATAGTCTTTCAAAAGCTCTAACCACCTTCTTTGCCTCATATTCAATTCCTTTTGATCAAATAAATACTTCAAACTCTTGTGATCACTAAAAACTTCAAATCTTGCACCATAAAGATAATGCCTCCAAATTTTCAAAACAAACACCACGGCCGCTAATTCCAAATCATGCGTAGGGTAATTCTTTTCATGCACTCTCAATTGTCTCGAAGCATAAGCCACAACTTTTCCATCTTACATCAAAACACCACCTAAACCAATCAAAGAAGCATCACAATAAACCACAAAAGGTTCCGTAGGATTCGGAAAAATCAAGACTGACGTTGTAGTCAATCTTCTCTTTAACTCAATGAAACTCTTTTCACAATCAGCATCCCAAATAAAAGCCTTTCCTTTACAAGTCAACTGCGTTAACGGAAGTGCCAACTTCGAAAATCCTTCAATAAACCTCCGATAATAACCTGCCAAACCCAAAAAGCTTCGAATCTCCATAACCGATCTAGGAGTCTCCCATTTCATTACTACATCAATCTTGGATGGATCCACACTAATACCATCACCAGAAATAATATGCCCGAGAAAACTCACTTCCGACAACCAAAATTCACACTTTGACAACTTAGCATACAATTTCTTCTCTTTCAAAATCTGTAACACAATCCTCAAATGCTCTTCATGCTCCTCTTGAGACTTAGAGTAAATCAAAATTTCGTCGATGAACACAACCATAAAACGATCTAACTGCTCATGAAAAATAAGATTCATGTATTCCATAAACACACCCGGCGCATTAGAAACTTCGAATGGCATCACAGAATATTCATAATGACCATACCGTGTCCTAAAAGCCGTCTTTGGGATATCCTCCTCCTTCACCCGAATCTGGTGATAACCCGATCTCAAATCAATCTTGCTAAAAGCATGCGCTCTAACTAATTGGTCCATCAAATCATCGATTCTTGGAAGCGGATACTTATTCTTAATTGTCACCTTATTCAACTGCCGATAATCAATACATAACCGCATACTCCCATCCTTTTTCTTTACCAACAATACTGGAGCACCCCAAGGAGAAACACTTGGTCTTACAAATCTCTTGTCCAACAAATCATTCAACTGCTCCTTCAGTTCTCCAATTCCGATGCTGACATACGATACGGTGCCATCAAAATCGGTCTAGTACTTGGAACTAGATCAATGGAAAACTCAACTTTCCTTTCCGACGGTACATCTGCAATCACCTTTGGAAACACTTCTGGAAAATCACACACCACTGGAAACACGTCAAGCTCAACTTTGCTCTCCACAGACAACGATGCAAACAAGCCGAATAACTGAGCTTTGTCCGCTAAAAGTTTCTTCAACTCTTTAGTGGATAGAAAACTCTCACCTTCATCATCTTCCAAAGAAGGAAACCTTACTAACTTATGATAGCAATCTAAATAAACTATATTAAATTGCAACCAGTTCATACCCAAGATCACGTCCAAACCTTCCAACGGCAAACACATTAAATCCATAATGAAGTCTTTATCATACATGGTCAAAGAACAACTTACACACACCAAAGAAGTAGTTACCGACCCCGAAGCGGGAGTCTCAATAACCATGTCTCCACTCAAAGAAACCATGCACAAACCCAAACACTTAGCGCACTCAAGAGAAATGAACGAATGAGTCGCTCCGGTATCAATAATAGCAACTAAAGGCAAATTATTAATAAAGCATGTACCTTTAATCAAGCGATCCGCATTAGAAGTGTCTGAACCTGCTAATGCAAATACTTTTCCATCCGACTGAGCTTATTTTGGTTTGGTACACTTGGTGCTAATATGACCAACTTCCATACAATTAAAACACTTTACCACATTCCTTCTACAGCCAGAAGTGGCATGTCCAAGACTTCCACAATTAGCACACTTCTCCGCAGACTTCCCACATTCAAAAGATTTGTGGCCCATCACGCCACACTTGTAACATTTGACCGCACCAGAACTTCCTCCTCCGGGTCTCCTGTCAAAGTTTCCCTTATACCTGCCCTTATCAACAGGCGTCACATACGGTCCACTCCTTACTTGTTGCTTGCCTTTCTTCTCACTCAAACTCTTATAATGAGTAGATCGAGCCCTACTGTCCTCTTTAAAAATCCTACAACATTCGGTCAAATCCGAAAATCTTCGTATTCTTTGGTATCCCACCGCTTGCTTTATCTCAGGACGCAAGCCATTCTCATACTTAATGCACTTAGAGAACTCCGCCGTAACCGCCGCATAATAAGGATGAAAGTGAACTAATTCCACAAACTTAGTCGTGTAGTCCACCACAGACATATTGCCTTGCTTCAGCTCAAGAAATTCCATTTCCTTTTCCCCTTTACACTCTCAGGATAATACTTTCTCAAGAATTTGGTGCTAAATAAATCCCAGGTTATTTCTTCGTCATCTACCTCAAGAACTTGTCTCATACCGACCCACCAGTCGTCGGCCTCTTCTCTCAACATGTGAATTCCAAGTCTCACCTTGTTTCCTTAAGCACATCCCATAACTCTAAAGATTCTCTCAATCTCCTTCAACCATATCTGAGCACCGTCCAGATCAAACCTCCCCTTGAATACCGGTGGCTGATTCTTTCTAAACTCATCATTAGCATTCGCATTTGGTGCAACTTGCACCGCCCTAGCCATAGCCTCCAATGCCGCAACCATAGCATTGTCATTACGACCAGCCATATTCTGATGATTCCCAAAAATAACAACAAGGTTAAACAACCGTTCAACCAACACAACCACAAGACAGACACAACTGACTCAACACTGGCACTGATACCACTAAATGTAACACCCCCTTTCTATACCCCCAAATAAACAATTAAATCAATTAGTCACTTAATAAAATTTTTCATCAAAGTATAAATTAACACATGGTATAAAAGAGGCACGTCACATTATCCAGGAAATTCCAAAACACATATAACACCAGCTCATAAAGATATGCAACAAAGGGTAAATCACCACAAAGGAACTTAGTCCTTAAAACCCACATATCAATATTTAGAATAAAAGCGGAAACATCTAAACATTGAATCACTTCATTCATATAAACATTATATACATCAACAGGTTTAATTCAAGTCATAAGTCGTGTTTACAATCATTCACCAGCAGATACATACACCGATGTCTCACAAAAGAATCAAAAAAATCCCTAACTACCCGGTGCTACATATCAGAGCCAACCGACCAAAAAGAATGAAGCCACGCTTCACAAAAAGACCTCCAGCAACCTACTCTGCAATGCCTCATAGAGCATCATAAAATAGCAGAAGGGTGAGAAACATTATCATAACAACAATGCGTATAATTATATATCTATATACACCAACATAGAATACACATAACACATTTCTCACCGCAATTCATCATAATTCATCACATACCAAACAATGTATATCTACACAACTAAGCATATTTACCAATCATGCTTCACAATTCACAACATTTCCACCTAAACATTTACACTTATGTTTACTTCAACAATTCACATAGACATACACAATTATGTTCATTACATCAATACATCATATGAAGATAATAATGCAACTCATAGAGACCGACTCACGACTCTATGCAGATGCAAATGCGGTACCGACTCATTCAGTAGGTTCAATTGAAGAACCAAATGGGACCATCGCTCGTTACCGAGGTAACTCCCCGTCGGGACTACGATGTTCACCCATCGCTCACACCCCACATAGGCACACGATGTTTCAGGATTGCTCACACCCCACACGGGCACACAGTCTGATTGCTCACACCCCACAAGGGCACATAATCGTTCTGCAGATTCTCCATGGAATCAAATATAAACCATCGCTCACACCCCACAAGGGCACACAATCATTTCTGCAGATTTTCCTAGGGATAAAAAATAAACCATCGCTCACACCCCACAAGGGCACACGAGGTTTCTGTAGATCCTACGCGAGATCAGACACACAAGAATGCAATCATGATGCTTCACATGCAAAACGACTCCACACACTCTTGAAATGCATACATATTCACAAATATATAATCATGCATTCTTCACATCATACAAGTACATACAATTATGCACATTCACATCAATCTCATCATGCATTTTCATTCAATTCAAACAAATGCACAAAATTGCCAAACGACCATATTTCACACTCCACGATTCACAATCTAGGATTCACGCCATACGACTACCCACAACATCTCATATCACAACTTACAACTATGCATAATAAGAAAGGATTAATCATACTTGAATCGAAGAATCGACATTGGAGTGAAAACACAAGAAAACAACATGCTGACACGCTCGCTACCTTGCTCACCTAGCGAGTTCCTAGCGAGTGCTCGCTACCTGTTCGCCTAGCGAACAAGCTCACGAAGGAAAACAGAAGCCACTGACTTGATTCGCCACCTCACTCGCTCAGCGAAAGCCTAGAGAATGCTCGTCACCCCTATCGCTACCAGCGAAGAACATCAAAACCGTTATGTCCAAGTCTGGGACCGTTCGCTACTGGCTCGCCACATCGAATGCCCAGTGAATGCTCGCGACTTCCTCGCCTAGCGAACTTTCTAGCGAGGGTCTGCGAAGAATTGCCACTGTCCAAAACTTTGAAACTCCTCAAAATCCACCCGATTCAATTCCAACTCGTTCCAGTAGCCTTAGCCCAACATTCCTCGACGAAACTTTACCACTTATTCTCATTTTGAACCGTTAAAACTCGGTTTCTACCGATTAAATCAAATTCAACCTAAATATGGAAAATGAGCAAAACTCTCCCCAAATCCAAAATCAAACCAATAGAAACATACATAATCATACACATCTAAAGAATAATAAATTTTCACACCCTTACTCGATTAATCGAAAGCTTAGAAGTTGATTCTTGATGGTTCTAGGTTTTTCTCCTCTTCCTCCTCTTTCTCTTCTCTTTTCTTCTTCTTTCCTTTCTATTTCTTTCTATCTCTTTTCTTTTCTCTCTATTTCCACTTATACTCTTTCTATTCTATTCTATCTCTCTCAAATAACAACTAATTAAGGATTATCTAAAACACCCTCTAATTAATTCCCCAAACTCTCTGAATAATAAAATAACATAATATGCGCACATAACATATTAATATTCAAACTTCACAAATATAATAATAATCAGTCAAATAAATCAAAAGACTCAACAAAAATGGGAAATCAAAATCGGGGCGTTACATTGTGCATTATGGATTGTCTAAGGTGATAACGTTCGAAGCCGCTGATTGGGTAATCCGGTTTAGGTTGAGGAATTGACAGGTTTTTCTTGAATAAAACCTCTAGGGTTTTGTCCTCCAATATTCTCTAAATTTTGTGGTTTTTGCACGAGTCTTCTCAACACATATTCAGCCGAGCGAAGGTGATCGAGGAGCGGTGGGTTTCGTCGATCTAGTAGCGATAATCTAAGGATTGTGAAGGAGAGGTTCGGTTTCGACACGCGAGTGTTTGAGATCAGTCAGGCTGGGGTTTGAAGATGGAAGGTTGTTCAAACATAGAGTTGTAATCATAGGTTCATTCACAAGCTGTCGAAGGACTTGATTCGACTCGAATCAAGAGGCAAGAGGAGATAGCATCTACAATAACAAGGGTGTTCGTTTGTTTGATTTCTATTCAATTCTTGTATATACGATTCTACAACAGGTTAAATTTATATTATAAGAGCTCAATTCTATTGTTAGAATTGAGGGCAGACATACCCCAAAGCGAGGACAGCGGGGGAACTGTCTCAACAAATCCTTGTGCCTTTTACCTTTCGTTTTTACATTGCTTAATATTTGTGTGGATTTAGTGCAAACAATTATATCAAATCTAGGACTGTTTTGAGTAAGTGCTAAACTGATTTTGACTCTAGTACAATCGTTGGTTGTACAAGGAAACTAGAGCAAATTACTCAAAGCAGAACTCACTTGTAGTGCTCTGCAGTCCAAGTGTTTGAGAAATTGTCTGAACGAAAAGCCTTGTGTGTTGTCCATTTATTATGGTAATATTTTAAGGCATTGGAACTAGTCATACCACATTGTGAGCTAAATCAAATTAATAGTGTGACTAGCGTAGTGATTCTCATTACTCGTCATTCGATTCCATCGGCTAAAACGCATATCCGGTTTTCTAGTAACTGTTCGTTATAAAAGGTATTTTTCCACTGCTGCTTCCGCAAATTAAACAAATTTTTAAAACCATTTTTATTGGTAGCGCCGAATTTTTTAAGGGATCTATTCAACCCCCCTTCTAGATCCACACCATCATCTAAAAAGTGGTATCAGGAGCACCGGTCCACTTCGTGCTTCAAGTATAACTTAGTAGAAAATGGCTAACGAACCTAAAGGGGCCTATAATATAGCTCCTATTTTTAATGGAGAAAATTATAGTAACTAGAAAGACTGTATGCGGGTATACATTAGTTCCATTGATAGGAAGGTGTGGAATATTATTCTTAATGGTCCAATTTAAATTACTATGACTATTGAGAATAACATGATTGTGCCTAAGCCTGAAGCACAATGGACTGATGATGACGAGAAGAAATATAATTACGATTGGAAATCCAAAAATATTTTGATCTCCTAAGTAGGAGTTGATGAGTATTATAGGGTTTCTCATTGTTTAACGGAAAAAGCTATGTGGGACTCATTGCAAGTTGCCCATGAGGGAACCAATGATGTCAAGCTAGCGAGAATCAATACGTTAGTGCAAGAGTTCGATCTCTTTCACATGGAGCAAGGGGAAACCATTACGGACATGCAAAAGAGATTCACTCATCTCATCAATAGATTATACTCACTAGGTAGGCCAGTTGCCAATGATGTTGCTACTAACAAATTTTTGAGATGTCTTAACAGGGAATGGCAACCGAAGGTAAACCGCCTTCAAAGAAGCCAACGATCTCACAATTTTGGATATCACAACATTGTTTGGAAAGATGCAAGAGCACGAGCAAGTGCTTCTAAGCCTAGAGGAATATGAAAAGAAGGAAAAGAAGGAGAAAATGAAAAACATTGAAAAGAAGTCTATTGCTCTCAAGACTTCTTCCTCAAAGTCCCAAACTAAAGAGCATAGTGATACACTTCGAGTGATGACGAAGATGATGAAAAGAGTGAGGATATGGGGTTGTTTGTAAAGCGTTACAACCTCTATGTCAAAAAGAATGGTATCCAACACTCCGAGAAAAATATTTTCAACTTCCGGAAATAATCAAGGTACTCTAGAAATGACGACACTAAAGGAAACAAGACAAAATGGTCATGTTATACTTGCGGAAAGACTAGACACCATAAACTGGATTGTCCCTTGAACAAAAAGGGCAAAGAAAAGGAAACAAGTAGATCACATAAGAAGCAATCTAAGCCAAGGAAAGCGTATACAGCTTAGGAAAGCGATAGCGAATCCTCCAAGGATGAAAGCTAAAGTGATGAAGATGAATCTGTCAATCTTTGTCTTTCCGCCCATCAAAAGAACAAGAAGAAAAAGGTACGACATGCCAAATATGAAAATTCCTATAAAATGTCTCATTTTGAATTACAAACTGCTTTTAATACTTTGCATTGTGAAGCAAAAGAATCATTTAAAATGCTTGCCTCAAATAACCAAATCTTTGATCATCTAGAGCAAAAGATTCGTGATTCCGAAAAGAAACTTGAGGCACTAAAAGTTTCCATAGTGCAAAGTACAAAAGCAGATTGTGAGGATATAAGAAAAAGAGTTGTTAACTTTGGGTGTGATACTTGTTAAATTTGGAAAAATGAAGTTAGCAACCTAAATGTTAAACTTAACAAGGCTCTAGAGCCCAAAATTACTTTTTCCATTGATAAAGCTAATTTTAGAAAGAGTATGGTTAACCCATATAAAAAATACACATATGTTGTAAGAGATCATGATAGAAAAAGTAATTCAAAAGTTAACTTTTCTTGCTTGTATTGTTGCAAGAAAGGCCACACCATTGCTAAATGTCGTTTTAGGAGATTTTTGGTTCCTAAAGGCATTTATCAATGGTTTCCTAAATGCGACCATTTTGTCACTCACAACTTAGGACCCAATAAGCCATTGGGTACCTACTCTTGTTAATTGTTTTTCATAGGTACAATGTCTTGAGATCATTGAGAGAAGATGGGTTCCCGATAGTGGCTGCTCAAGACACATGACAGGAGACATATCTCTCTTCATCGACTTCGTGGCAAAGAAGAAGGGATACGTAACCTATGGAGACAACAACCATGGTGCAATACTTGGAAAAGGTAGTATAGGTAATCCCTCTTCCACTACTACCTCTGATGTATTGCTTGTCGAGGGTCTTAAACATAATCTCATTAGCATTAGCCCATTATGCTACAAAGGATACAATGTATCTTTTTCAAAAGATTGTTGCCAAATTATGCATAATGATGAAATGAAGAGTGTGTTTAATGGTCTAAGAGTAAACAATGTCTATATGCTGGATTTGAATGAAGTATCTTTGACTAGTGATAAATGTCTCATATCAATGAGTGAAGACTCATGGTTATGGCATAGACGTCTAGCACATGTCAACTTTGACTTGCTAAACAAAGTAGTTTCAAAAGATCTAGTCATAGGTCTGCCCAAAATTAAGTTCACCAAGGATCACCTTTGTGATGCTTGCCAAATGGCAAAGCAAACGGGGATCTCTTTTAAATCTAAAAATATCGTTTCAACTACGAGACCTCTAGAGCTTCTCCATATGGATTTATTTGGGCCATCTAGAATTAAAAGCCTAGGTGGTAACTATTATGGTTTTGTAATAGTTGATGACTTTTCTAGATTCTGTTGGACTATCTTTTGGCTAGCAAGAGCGAGACATTCGCAGCCTTTGAAAAATTTGCTAAGCTTTCTCAAAACAAATTAAACACAAATATCATAGCAATTAGGAGTGATCATGGAGGTGAGTTTGAGAATCATTTGTTTGAGGAATATTGCGGTAAACACGGAATTGATCACAACTTCTCCGCTCCGTGTACTCCTCAACAAAACGGGGTTGTGGACCGCAAAAATCATATTTTGGAAGAGTTAGGGAGGACAATGATCAATGAAAGTGCGTTACCTAAGTATTTTTGGGCTGACGCCATAAGTACGGCATGTTATGTATTGAATAGGGTGCTCATCCGCCCTATTCTAAATAAAACACTGTATGAAATTTTAAAAGGGCGCAAGCCAAATGTGTCTCACCTACATGTCTTCGGTTGTAAGTGTTTTGTGTTGAATAATGGAAAAGAAAGCTTAGGTAAATTTGATTCCAAGGCCGACGAAGGTATCTTCCTCGGATACTCTAAGTCAAGTAAGGTCTATAGAATATATAATAAGAGATTACTTACTGTTGAAGAGTCTGTACACGTAACATTTGATGAATCTTATTCGAGAAATGTTGGAAAAGGTAGTGTTGTTCATGGTGCTGGTGTATCATCGGAAGACATAATCAAAAGTGCCGAGCCGAGAATTGATTAACCCGACCTAGCCAAAATTGAGGAGGAAAAATATGACTGCCATGAAGAAACTGAGGAAGTTCATCCGTCTGAAAAAGATGATCTTCCTCCAGCTTGGAAGTCTTCCAAAGACCATCCCATTGACAATATCCTCGGTGATATATCAAAGGGGGTGATGACTCAGTCTAAGATAAGTAACTTATGTTATCATTTCGCTTTCGTTTCTCATATAGAACCTAAAAACCCGAAAGAAGCCTTACTCGATGAACATTAGTTCTTATCTATGCAAGAGGAACTTAACTAGTTTAAGAGAAGTGAGGTTTGGGACCTTGTCCCTCCTCCACGAGGTCATCGAGTAATTGGCACCCGATGGGTGTTTAGGAATAAACTGGACAAAAACGGGGTAATAACTCGCAACAAGGCGCGTTTAGTCGCGCAAGGGTATAACCAAGAGGAAGGCATCGACTATGAGGAAACTTATGCGCCGGTTGCCCGAGTTGAGGATATACGCCTTTTACTTGCCTTCGCTTGTGCGAAAAACTTTAAGCTATTTCAAATGGATGTAGAAAGTGTATTTCTTAACGGCTATATTAATGAAGAAGTTTATGTTGCTCAACCTCCGGGTTTTAAATCTCATGAATATCCTGATCACGTATACAAGTTAAAACGTGCCTTGTATGGACTCAAGCAAGCCTGTCGGGCTTGGTATGAATGTCTAAGCAAGTTTCTACTAGATCAAGGGTATTCAAGAGGCAAAGTCGACACAACCCTCTTCATTAAGTGTCAAGGAAAACACTTAGTTTTGGTGCAAATTTATGTTGATGATATTATATTTGGATCAACTAACATGAATCTCGTAAGAGAGTTTTCTAATATAATGAAGGGATAATTCGAGATGAGTATGATGGGGGAGCTCACATATTTTCTCGGATTACAAATCAAGCAGCTTAAAGAAGGAACTTTTGTGATCCAGATGAAACATTGTCTTGAGCTTCTCAAGCGGTTTAACATGGCAAATTCCAAAGCCATTGACACACCAATGCCAACATGTGCAAATCTCAGTCGAGATTAAAGTGGTAAGGATGTAGAGATAAAACGATATCTAGGTATAATCGGCTCTCTTCTTTATCTTACAGCCTCTAGACCCGATATTATGTTTAGTGTTTGTATGTGCACTAGATATCAATCCTTTCCTAAAGAATCCCATCTAAAAGTTGTTAAGCGCATACTTAGATACCTTTCTGGTACTCTAAAGTATGGGCTATGGTATTCTAAAGGAAACGATTGTTCCTTGGTTGGCTTCTCCGATTCTGATTTTTCCGGGTGCAAATCGGATAGGAAAAGTATGAGTGATACATGTCACTTATTTTCAAACTCCTTGGTAAGTTAGCATAGCAAAAAGCAGGTTTTTGTTGCTTTGTCAACCGCCAAAGCGGAATACATCACCGCCGGTAGTTGTTACGCTCAAATCCTATGGCTTAAGCAACAACTGCTCGATTTTAATCTCAAACTTGAGCGTATTCCGATCTTCTGTGACAATACGAGTGCCATCAATATTACCAAGAATCCCGTGATGCATTCACGCACTAAACATATCAAAATTTGCCACTATTTCCTTAGGGATCATGTGGAGAAAGGGGATGTGGTTTTTGAACATGTTGATACTAAGAATCAACTAGCTGATATTTTCACAAAACCTCTTGATACTGAGCCTTTCTTTCACATCCGACTGGAACTAGGTATTCTCGATATTTTGGATCGTGTTTAGTCAAATTTCTTGCACATCGTATATATCTATGTCTACATGTACTTTGATTATCATATATCTAACAATTGAAGATGATAAAGTATATGTGTGTGTTCATCTAGCTATATTTGGAATTGAGGTAATATCTTTCCTCAACTAACTCTCTTTCTCTTGATACTCGTGTTCACAAATGCATCAAATTATGTGTTATATTTGTCATATATGTTGTATTGTATGTATGTTACCTCTTTGAATTCTTAAAATATGGTTTGGTTGTTTATCTATGTCTTTGTGTTTGCCCATATGATCAAGAATGTCAAATTTTGCTAGTTTTAACTGCATGACTCGACCTAAACAAGGTCCGGTCGACTCACAAATATGTCTTCAAATTTGATATTGAGTCGGGTATGCTCAGGTCGACCTACCGGTCAACGCATACCTTTTGTTTTTTGAACACAGTATACGTTGACGCATACACAGAGTGGTCGACGCATCGCGCGATTTCTTTCAATTTTTTTAAAATCGTTAAAAATTCCCTCTTAAATCACTTTTATGACTCATATTCATGTGCATTATTACATTTTGTCGCATCGATGCGAAAAAAGGGGCCAGCAAAGACAGAAGAGTCGCCACCGTTCGTTATTTATCCCAAAGAGAAGGAAAGGAAACGATCAGAAAAAACCTACGAAAAAGGGAGAAGACAAGGTCATCGCAACCAAATCTTAGGTTCGGGAGTCGGTTACGCAAGGGGAAGGTATGAGCACCCCTCACGTCCGTTGTACTCAACGGGATCCACGCTTGCTGTCTATCTAAAAGGGTGTTAATCTATCAAAAGGTTGGCTCACAGGGACAAAAGAAAAGAAAAGATACTCGATAGAGCATCACCGCTCTATGCCTACGTATTTCCTCGTGCAATAGGAAAGTCAGAGTCAACGTAGTTCGAAAAACTACGGGTGAAGGGGGGAAGGTTGCTCGCCAAGACATCATCGTCTTATGCCTACATATCCTCATCAGGTATGAGAAATCAAAGCAAATGTAGTTTTGGCTAACACGACCACCGATTGGTTAAGGGTTTTAGCTGAGTAGGGTTAAACCTTCGTTCTAGAAGTTAGGGACGATGCTTGTTTGCGGTAGAACCAAGACTTAACACACCCTTTTTGAAAGTGATTTTCAAAAAATCCCAAAGGATAAAAAGGTTTGATGTTTTGTTCTGTGTTTTTTAAACAAGAAGTGAATTGAGTTAAGTTTGTAACTCATGTTGCACTAAAGACTATGACTTGAGAGCAAATGCGCCGCATATCGCCCAAAGGGCATACGCTAAACACTCTAGACAGTATGAGAGAAGGCCCCCCAACTATCATTCCTCAAGCACTTGAGGCTCGTAGCGTACAACAATTATTCTCCTTTATTAGGTGTCTTAAGAGGTTATGAGAGAAGAAGAGAAGACATCAACCCTAATGTTATCATGCAACATGCTTCTAAAGTTAGGATTAAGAGGGGAAGGATCTATCCTAATGTTATCATACAAAGGATTGAACACCTAATGTCTCTCCTACTCCCATCTTAAATAGAGGGACTAGGAATCCTAAGGGATCATGGCAAGAAACCAAATAAACAACAGATAATCCAATCACAGATGAACTGAAGAATGAGAAGAAGTTGACTTAAACAAGTTAAAAGCAATGCAAACATGATATACAAAGATGCAAAGATGAGCTGTAAGGTTCAAATGATGCAACAAAAACTCAAACACAAATAAGTTGACTTAAACAAGTCAAGAATAGTGAGATGAAATGGGAGAAGTAACAACTCCTACAACCATTCAAACATCCATCACTTAAACAAATGCTAAACACAAAGCAAGGGCAAAGAGCCATGATCAAAGAGAAGATGGGAGAAATAAGCTTGGGCAGAAAGTACAATGTAAATTATCTCAACCAATATCTCACATTGATCATGAAGAAGAAAAGGGAAAACAAGTGCAAGAAGTGATCCATCATCCAAGACAAGCTCAAAGCATAAACATGAACACCCAAATCATCTTGAATGAGGATCAAAGCACATGGGGCAGAGATGAATCAATAATAAGAAAGCTCCAATACAAGATTAAAACAAATCACAACCATCAACCAAGTCATGGCAAGTGAAAGAATCAAGGTCCTATCACCAATTCAACACTTAAAAACAAGTGGAAATGCCTAACTTCTAAGTAACTTGTAAGACAAGTTACACAAGTGTATGACCTAAAATCAAATAACCAGCCCCTTAATCATGTCATAAACAAACATCAAAATTCATAGGATTTATATGGGATCTATAGAAGTCATTTCCCAAAGGAACTAGGTCAAACTAGTTTGTATGAACATCTTCTAAAATGACTTGACTTGCAAGCTTCATCAAAAATAGAAGGATTGTTCAATAAATTCCAAATAAAAATGACAACAAAGTTAGGTCAAATGACAAAAAAAAACCAAGATATCAAGGTCAAATTTATCTCAAGGCATCACCAAATAATTCAAGAATTGATGGTGTTCCACTTTATCGAGCATAAATCGAGGGACAACAAAAGTCAACTCAAAGTCAACCAAAAAAGGTCAATCATGAACCATATCCACCCTCAAAGACACTTCAATTCATCCTCTAAATGGAAAAGAAGCATTGATCATAAGGGACTTGCATTAGGGGTTCAGATGAAATGGATCAACCAAGGTATGAACCATAAAAGGCACTTAATTGCAAAATTAAAATAAAATAGAAAATAAAAATAAAATCAGAAACAAGAATTATAGAAAATAAAATAAAACCTTAAAATGTAAGAAAACAATTTTTATTGAATTTTTTTGATAGTTGGAGCTATTTTTAAAAAGATAAAATGAAAACAGAAATAAAATAAAAAATAAAATAAACTAAGATAGACTGGGAGGTGTATCAGCAATATGATAAATGAACTGAAACCTTTGAAAATGCATGCTAGGCAAAATACAATGGGGGTGTGATTATCAAATTAGGCCCAGTGACCTAAGGACTCAGATTTTTAATGAAACTCTGTGTTTCATTAAAACACGTCATGATCAACCACACACATCAGCCCAGTCAATCCAATTAAAACGCGCCAAGCAACATGGTCAACGGGTCAAGGTGAGCCAACTCAATAATGACCAGCAAGGTGACTGGACGCCGGAGCTAGGGCTTCGGTTGTCTTCTCCAGCCAGCTCGCTGGAGACCAGTCACCAAACCCTAATAAAAATGCACAAAAATGGTACCAAAAGAAAGCTAAGCTCACAAGGATTCCAAATCTAACCATGGATTTTGAAAAAGGTTCTTGAATCAAGAGAATCGAAGGCATGAATTTTTGATGACATATTTTGAAACCTCAATATACAAACACATAGATAGCTCAAACATTTCCTACCATAGGTAAGGCTTCAGATGCAACCCAGAATGGTCCTAAAATATGCCTAGAATGAGAGAAATCAGTGGTGGAAATTTACTAAACGGAGTAACTCCGTTGGCTCTTCCAAAGCTTGCAAGCTTCAATCTCTTGCTTCCAATTTGTTCCTTGGACCCTTGTGAAGAAGAATCAAGCAGAAATTTGGAGGAAACAACCATGAATTGTTTGATTTGAAGATGGAAAGTTTTAGAGGGTTTTTGAAATGTATGAGCTCTCTCATGAAGCAACCTTCTATTCTAAGCCATTTGGGAAAATCCCCAGCTCTTACATGATGGGTTTCTGATTGCCATGCAGGCCCGTGATGGTAGAATTATGTGATTTCAAATTCTTGCCAAAAAAATTCATTTACACATACACACGGGTATGGTTCATGTCTACTTAATATTGGGTCAACAAATGCATATTTGGAGGGTGTGAGAACGAACCATATTGATTAGAGTCATTTGAAATGTATTTGTACCAAGTTTTGATTCATGACTTTTTAAGTAAGAAACTTGAAAATATGGTACACAATGACTCTTTATGTTGGCACGAATGAGGCAAAACCTTTTATGGTCATGTAATTGTGTAGAAAAGTTCAAACATGAGGCCAAAAGGTATCTTGCAATATAAGATATTTAAACCATGACCAAAAGTCAAAATTTCCCTTCTAAAATGGTCCATATGATCACATAATGCACCAAACTCCATGGATTTAGATTCCATTGTGAATCCAAGACAATTAGACACAAGTTTCATGTTGGTTGAAAATAGATTAGAGGCTTCAAAGTTCATGAAATTGGTCATTGAAGAAGACGACCTATAATGAAACTTTCCCAAAATACCCTTTCCTTGTGAGGTCCATAACTCGAGATGTACAAATGTTAAAGAGGACCTATAAGACTTTTTGGAAATCTAAGATCATAAGGAACAACTTTTATGCTTACTTAAAGTTGATGAGAAACTTGATTCAAGGTCAAAAATGCCTTGGAAGTGAGTTGACTTCAAGTTGACCAAAATTCTCTTCATCTGAGGACCCCAACTTGTTGGAATCATAACTTGAGATGTACAAAATCAATGGATGAGTTCTTTTACTAAAAATAAAGCTTGAAGGATGCTCTACAAGTCTCACGTTTTCATGAAAATGATATTGAGCTTGAATCATAGGGAAAAGTGTATTTGAAGTTAGGCACTAAACATGGGGATTTTACACTGAAATCATCTGAAACCCTAATTTAGTAACTATTTGAAGTCTTGAATACTCTTGATATGATATTATCATGACATTCTAGATGCTCTAATATGACTTCCTATAGCCTCAATGACTTAGGATCAAGTCTTGATCCCTCTTAAGTCCACAGTTGACTTTGGGTTGACCAGATGACCTTAGTTCCATGTCTTCTGTCAGTGCCCTTTGTAACACCCCAAATTTAATTGGAATAGGTTAATTAATTATTTAATTGAGAATATTCATGTTTCGGTGAATTTCCGGTGGTTTTGTGAATATTGGAAAAATGTGCATTTTCGGGTATTTATTTGATTAATAGCATATAATATTAATTTATTAGTATTATTATTAATTAAATGGAATATAAGTGAAATAAGGGCAATTTGGGAATTTGAGGGAGTTAGTAAGGGTAATGAAGGAAAATCTCAATTTGTGAGGCCCAACACTAGGTTGGACAAAATAGAGTTCTGAAAGGGAATTTGAATTCATTTTGTGTTAACCGTGAAAGTTTGGTGGCCAGAGCTCTGAAGGAAAGGTTGGAGGCAGAAGATCCCAAAGTTAATCGTGAAAGCTGCGAATCGACTAAGGTATGGGGAGTATAGTTGTTCATGATTTGCTATGTATGCCGTTAGATGTGTTTATGGTTGGTTTATGATTTAAGGTATTTTGGGTTGGTTGTGGGAAAATAGGGAATTTGATGATAAGGCTTTGAGGTTAGGGGTAATAGTATGTAACACTGAATATTGATATGAGAAGGGAAACCTTAGGCCTTCGTGGCCAAAACCTTGGATTGTTATATGTTGGACCCTGTAGGAATAGGAATGTTCAAATATGAGTAACTCTGATGCACTCAGAGCAATTGCAGGGAATAGTGATTTAGGCAGTGCAAATGTTGCCAGATTGGCCTAATAAACCATAGATTTTGTGTCGTTATCACCGTATGACATTAGGGATGTTTTAATGATGTTTTGGGGGCATTGGGTAAGTGAATCGTATGAGTGTTTGGACAAGAATCAGTTCTGGTCGTAACAGGTTTTTGCTGTCATCGCTCTGCTCGCATAGCGAGCAAGCCAGCGAAGGTTTGCTATAGGCTCGCCTAGCGAGTAAGCCAGCGAAGGTTCGCTACAGGCTCGCCTAGCGAGCAATCCAGCGAAGGCTCGCTACCAACTCGCCTAGCGAGCGAGCCAGCGAACGCAGCAAAGTTCGCGAAATTGATCGTTTTGCAGCGATGCCTTAATGTGTAGTTCTGGGATTTCTGGGATTTCTGGGATGGATTACCCCGAGTATGACAGTGGGTTTTAGGTGATGTGTACATGATGTATGATAGTTTTCTATGATGTACCGATTGAGTTAATATGATGAAATTACCATGATTTGATGAACTATGTGATAACATGAGATATGATGATTTTATGTGATGATGATGAGTATGATGAATGATGATTCACCATATGCTGTATTGTGAGGATTATTATTGTGACGTGTGCATCATGCATTCATGTGCATTCGATTGCTTTGGCTTCAATCCCACTGTGTGGATGTGAAGTATTTTGATGTGCTCTGATCCTATTGATGGGGATCTATGGAGGGTTGATGGCCCAGTGTCCATCGCGCTGTGATGATTGGTACCACATGCATTGAGTCTATGTTGCATTTGCATTTATAAGCCTTTGTGTATAAATTATGACGCTGTGGTCTTTAAGGCATATTTGAGGATATGAATGTGTTGAATATGATTATGGTGCCGTTTATGCATTAATTGTTATACATTGATTATTATGAATTGTTTTACTCACCCTGCCTATTTGAATGTTACCTCCACGTGAGTAACGTGCAGGTGATCCAGTTTAGCCGTGGACGCCGGCGACGAGTTAGTTTGGATTTTTTGAGTGTTTTAGTATTTTGGTCAGCTTAGAGGGTCTTGCTCTGATATGTAACATCGGGTTGGGTTCCTTGAGTTGATTTTATACTATTGACGTTATTTTGATTCAATTTCCCTTTTTGAGGAAAACTTTGAACTATGTTTTGAATTCCGCTGTTTATGATGTTCGGATGTATTTTGGGAAAACCCGTAGTTACGGAGTATGGACCTATTTTGATGACTTTGAGAAATGTACGCCCTTTTCGTGGCTTTTTAATGAGATTTATTTATTCACTATGATTTCTGTGTTATTTTGCCTTGATATTTTTGGGGTAGAAAAAGGGTGTTACATTAGTGGTATCAGAGCAGGTCGGCCCGTCCGGCCAAGTGTTTATGTTGTTAATCCACTGTCAGTCGATAGTGTGAGAACGCTATCGATGAGTTGTTTCCTTCTAACCTTGTTGGTGGTTGTAGATGGCCGGAAGGAATGATTGTGCTATTGCAGATGCGCTGGAATCAGTTGCCCAAGTGATGGCTCAGAATGGTGGACCTCCATATGAGTTATGTGCTTTGGGAAAGTTTTAGAGGAACAATCTGCTGACTTTTGTGGGTACTCATTGTCGCGGTGAAAATCGGATATCAACCTATTGATTAGTTTGAATCTTTAATTCCTTTTGCAACCGAACTTTGATTTGTCCAAAGGAAGGGATAAAGATCAAAATTTCCACAATGCAATGCAAATGCAAGCTAGAGAGTTTTAGGTTCGGGGGTTGATTAAACTTAGGGAAGGTGCTAGCATCCTAAGTTTCTGTAGTACTCTACAGGAACCTCTTATTTTATGTTTGTTTATTGCTATGGATTATTTGCTTAAGGGTTGAAAGACCTAGGGGTTTATTTCTAAGTATACTCGATAAGATATTGCATCTTATGCCTACATATCTTTACGGGAGTGGAATCAGAGTATTTGTAGTTTCCCTAAAGGGTTTGAGGTGTTTTTTGACTGTGATCAAAGTTCCTACGGGTTTAGGGTAGTTAGTTGATTGATTTTAGGAGAAAAGACGAGTTGTCATTTTAAGGGAGATTACTCGACTTTAGCCACCACAAATTGTAGGAAAATAGTCTTTGCATCACTTTACGAGAAGGGCTCAAGTACTCGGATTATCAACAAGTACGCCTCTATCTCTCTTAAGCGGAAAAGTCCCTACATATTGATTGTATTGGTATGGGGCAGGAGTTTTACCTCTCTTAAGATGATTAACATCTTATTCTCTAATGTGTTTGAATAATGTTTGATTGAGTTGAATTGTTTGTATCTAAGTTGTAAGAGATAAAGGTCTTTCCTATGGGGTAGGATCTAACTTAGAAGATCGACTTGAATGGGATCAAGGATCAAGTGGAAATATGATGCAAATGTAGATGCGATACACACAAGTGGTAAGTCATGTGTAGGTTCTTCCTTTGGACGGAATGCGATGCGAGGAGAGTAAATTGCTGTAAAATAAATTGCGATAAGTAAAATGCGGGAAATAAAAGACATACACACGCATGAAAGCGCTAAGTGAGTGAAAGTGAGTGAAATGTGAATACGTGAATGTGCGGATACGGAGGCGAACGTGATTGATTAATCTACGGTGTTGATTAATTTAGGTGAAATTGATTATAATGGGGAATGTTGTTTTTATGTAAAGTTATATTATTATATAAATTATTCTAGCAAGATTAAATTAGATTAAGGAATCAAAATAGATTTCTAGATTTTAAAAGAATAACGATTTATTAATAAATAAGTACATTATTATTAAATAAAGTCAATTAAGTTTGAAATAGGTTTTTTAGTTAATATTATTAAATGAATACAAATTAATAAATTATAAAAAGTTTTATTATGAAAAAAGAAAGAACAAGTTATAAATTTATTTAAAAGAGTTATTAAGTGAAATTCTAAGATTGAGAATTACTTAGATTATATAAATAGAAATAATTTTAAATAGATAATGAATATTAATTAAATGAAATGAGTTTTTGAATATGAACAAATTACTTAAATTATGAATTAATTTTTAATAAGAGGTTATTAATGTTAGTGGAATAAAATAAATATAAATAAAAGTGATTTATTAAAAGTAAAATGATAAAATAGAAAAGAGGAAAGTTATTTAAATAATTGCTAATTAGTTAGAAATATAAAATGTTATTTGTTGTCTTAATAAAATAAAAGGGCTGATTAATTGTTAATTAATTAAATTATATTAAGTAAAGATTAGTTAAATTAAAAGTTATATTAACGGTTAATTAATTAAAAAAGTATTTAAGTCATAATTAGGTTAATTAATTAAATTATTTTTCAAATGATTATTAATTAAAAGTGGAAGATTAATGGTTAAGGGGATTAGTTAAAGGTTAATTGGAGATAAAGATTAATTAAGTGCTGATTAAGGGTGTTTAAGGGTTGATTAGAGGGTAGGCGTGTGATTAGGTGCTATGCAGGGACAATGGCTTAACGTGGGGCTGCGATCTGAATCGTGTGATTCGATCGAGTGGCGAGTGGACGGTGGTGTATGTGATGGTGCATGGTAACTACCATGGGTGAGTATATACATGATTACAACATAAAAATAAAATAAAAAAACCAGAAACCCTAAGACCCCCCCAAAATCCTCTTTGTTCTCCCTCGGTTCCGATCGCGATCTCTCCCCTCCTCGCTCCGTCTTCCTTTCTTCTCCTTTGATTTCTTTTCTGTTTCCCCATGTTTCTCCTCCGATCGTTCCTTCGATTTCCCCTTTCATGAAACCTAGCCGAAAACACAAAACACAAATCAATCCCGCAATAAAAATATCACGTGAAGAAAACGTTACCCATGATTATAGTTATGGCTTCGTCGGTAGTGGATGTTTCGCGACTGGTGCGACGGCTTGCGAAGGTGTTTGGTGGTGACCTCGCGGCGGGATTTTCAACAAGATAAGTTCTCGCTTTGAGCTTAGGGTTTTATTTGGGGATTTGTTGTATTGGGTTTTACCGTGAATCCCCTTTTGCGGGTTCTGTTCGTGAATGTTGTATTCCTCCTTTTGATTCACTGTGTTAGGGCTAGTCTTTGTGAATCGTGTATTTTTCAATGTGTCCTGTGAATTTGTGGATATGTGTCCTGTGAATTTGTGGATATGTGTCCTGTGAATTTTGTGAGTTTGTCCCCCCCCCCTCTTATAGCTCTACAGCTTCTTCCTCTGATCAATTTCAATGTATACATTTTCTAAATTCGTAAGAACCGGTCTGGCTCGTTTTAGAAACTAAATGAATTCGTATTGATTTTGTTTTGGGCCTGTTTTGGAGGTATTTGGATTGTGTCCGATTCTGTTTTGGAAAGGCATTAACATTTTTCTCTTTTCTTTTTCAGGAGAACATTGATTGCATTTCATTTATTTCTGTTTCCGTCCTGATGTGTTTGCGAATTTCTTCAAGAAGAAAATACAGGGTATTAAACATTGGTGAGGATGTTCGATTCTGTCCTTATTTGTTTTGGAAACAAAATAACTTTACCTTGAACTGATTTTCCCAATTGTAAATTTTCCTTATTTATATTAATTGTGTTTATTTTCAGTTCATGATTAATGGATGTAAACACAACGGTTTGGAGACGAACATTAGAGTTTGGTGATTTTGCCATGGAATTTGAAGACGTGGGAGACATTGGGAAGAGGGACTCTTGGATTTTGCTACTTCCACTTAAGGCTAGAGGTTGATTTTGACTTTCAACTTCACTTGATTAATCTTGCCATAATCGTGATTAAGCTTTGGTCCTGCACTATATGATCCTTCTTTTAGAACTAATTTGAGTATTTGGTTTGAATTCTCTAATGGTCTTGCAGGTCTGGTTAAGTTTGGAAAGAGAACCGTGCTGCTATTATTACTTCCCCCTGCGCTTATTGCTACGTGATACGGTTTTGTTCCAACGAGCGGTGGAAGTTCGGGTGTGTGCAATGGAGAATGTTGATGGGAGTTAATGAAGGTCTTGAATTTTGTCGATTTTCGTCCTTGTTTATGCCAAATCAAGCATGTATCCAAACAAAGTACTCATCTATTCCCAGCTCCTCTGTCATGACGATAGCCAC
The DNA here is from genome assembly GCA_963859935.3 of Lathyrus sativus. Lineage (NCBI taxonomy): Eukaryota > Viridiplantae > Streptophyta > Magnoliopsida > Fabales > Fabaceae > Lathyrus > Lathyrus sativus. Next base: position 157,554,664 of record OZ012741.1, read on the forward strand.
TGCTGCTATCACTACTTGTTTCTCTAGTTGATTCGGAATCACTCTCCTTACTAGGTTTCCTTAACCGCAGGGAAGGTTTCGACAGATCAATATAAAGCTGAATAGTAGACAAGGAGACATTGTAATATTGTGTAACAGATTTGTTACCAGACAACACCAATGGAACACCAACTCCATATGCACTCCACTCCTTAAAATATTCCCACAAGTCCCCAAGCACAAAGTACGGTTGCAATTCTATCTCCATTGTTTTCAATCTCCTCTTACATCTCATGGGCCGGTATTGAGTGGGAACAACAGGAGTTGTGTGCTCCAAGAATTTACACAAATTGGAAGCCTCGCATATCGTCTCAAGTGAAGAAGAAACATAGTTATCAGAAGTTGCAAGCTATAGGGCCTCTTGCATCCGTGTTTTGTATTCATAGGACACTTTTCAATGAAATATTTTTTCTGTGACATTAATGTTGTAATCACAAAGAAAGATCTCTATGTACTAAGTCAAGTTCTTTGATGTAAACTTAAATTATCTTGCAAATAGTATTTGGACCTTTGAACTATCTTTGTTTAGAAATGCTAAGCTTACACTTATTTTGGCATCCACACCGTATTTATATATGGGACTATTCATTTCTTTTCTTATTTTATCATTATAACGAGCATTTAAATCACTTTCCAAATCATGCATCAATCTACGGTGTTGTAATATAATGTAAGCATAGCATTTCTCATCTTTGTTAATGTTCGGTCAGAATTGCATGGAAATGTCACAAATGTGTTGACTTTGTACGTTTTTCTTGTATCAAGTGTAGCTTGGAGTGAGGCTTTGACTTCGCGATTCGTGAATGGATTTTAATGAGCCAGAATGAAACCAAAACTGGCCTTTAAACCTTGAAATATATTAATACCCCTTTGACTCCTTGGATTAACTTCGGTTGACTTTATTTTAATTACAACAGTATGCCAAATCTTCTTGTATTGAGATTGGATTCTTGAATGAGCATGGACAAATGTGATTCTAAAGTTGATCTAGAAATGGACATGAATAGCATGGTCTTGAGATTCGGAGATGGTTCTCGCATATCCTCAAGCTTACACCATGTATGAGAACTCTAAGATAACGATGAGCCCAAGCAATATATTCATTACTTGAACTTCCAGAAATCCACGTGAGACATCCTCCATGCCTTTCTCTCGAATATTGATCCTTAATTTAAACCACAAAGTAATCATACTTATTATGATAAGGTCTTAGTCCAGTAAACCTCTTAACTCGATGAGAAATTGAATGATCCTTTAGATGATGATAATTTTGACACCATAGCCTTGTATAATAAGGTTATCACTTGTAAACCGCAAATTGTTATGAAGACCATAGTGGTCCTCAAATGCTCATGCTTAATACTGATAATGAGAAAACCCTAAATCTTGGGGGCGCACATTGGAGCTCTTGAGGAACTTTGAGAAGATGACCAATAGAAAATCCTAGAACTTCTAGGATCAAAAACCCAATGACCGCATCCTAAAATGCTTTCCTATAAGAGAAAATATCACACCTGCACAAACTGGTTAGTTATAATAGCATACATATAACATTAAATAAATAATAATAAAAATAATAAAAGTAAATAAGCACAAGGATGCAGGATCTTATGGTCAAAAATTTGGGTGCGACACTCATGATCCTGATGGTGCGCAGAAGTGGCTAAAAATGATTGAGAAGATTTTCCGAGTTATGGCGTGCATTGATGCACAGCAGGTACAGTTTGGTACGCATATGCTGGCAGAGGAGGCTAAGGACTGGTGGGATAACACTCGCCAGAGATTAGAAGATGCGGGCATTGCAATAACTTGGATTGTGTTTAAAGAAGAGTTTCTGAGAAAGTATTTTCCTGAAGATGTTCGGGGGAAGAAAGAGGTGGAGTTCCTTGAGCTGAAACAAGGTAATATGACTGTGGCTGAGTATGCGGCAAAGTTTGAGTCTTTGGTCAAGTTTTTTCCGCATTACAACCGTGTTGATGCAGAGATTTCGAAGTGTCTTAAGTTTGAGAATGGTTTAAGACCAAAGATTAAGCAGGGAATTAGGTATCAGCAGATTCGTCGGTTTTCGGAACTAGTGAACAAGAGCAGAATTTATGATGAAGACAGCCGAGCTCGATCTACTCACTACAAGCAACTGAGTGAGAGGAAAGAGAAAGGTCAGTTCATAGGAAAACCGTATGTGACTTCTGGAGATAAGGGATAGCAGAAGGCTTCTGATGGGAAAAAGCCAAGTGGGGGAGCGGCTACTGCTCCAGGTAAGTTTCATAAGTGTGGCAAGCAAGGCCACCATGCTGAGAATTATAAAGCGCTGAGGTGTCATCGTTGTGGCAAGAGGGGTCATAAGGCTAATGACTGCAAAGACGAAGCTCCGACTTGCTTCAACTGTGGAGAGAAAGGGCATATCAGTACCCAGTCTCAGCATTCCAAGAAGACTGCTACTGCTGCTCAGACAAGTGGCAGAGTGTTTGCTTTGAGCGGTGAAGAAGAAGCTAAGATGGATAACTTGATCAGAGGTACGTGTTTTATTAATGATGTTGAATTGGTTGCTATAATTGATACTGGTGCTACTCATTCATTTATTTCGCTTGAATGTGCTAAGAGATTGAATTTGAATTTGTCTGCTATGAGTGGGAGTATGGTTATTGATACCCCGACTAATGGTTCTGTGACTACTGCGTTAGTCTGTTTGAGCTGCCCTTTGACTATTTATGATAGGAACTTTGTGATGGACTTGGTCTGTCTACCTTTGAACCAAATTGATGTTATCCTTGGGATGAACTGGTTGGAGTACAACTATATTCACATTGATTGTTATAGTAAGACGGTAAGATTTCCTGAGTTGGGCGATGTTGGAGAGCTAATGTTTGTATCTGCCAAGCAAGTGGAAGAACTCTTGGAAGATGAGGCTAAGATGTTTGCTTTGTTTGCTTCACTTAAAGTGGATTGTGAAGCAGTGGGCGTGGAGCTACCAGTTGTTCGGGAATTTCCTGAAGTGTTTCCAGACAACATGAATGACCTACCTCTTGAGCGTAAGGTAAAGTTTACTATTGAGGTGATACCGGGCACTAGTCCTGTATCGATGGCTCCTTATCGGATGTCTGCATCTGAGTTAGGGGAATTGAAGAAACAGTTGGAAGATTTGCTTGAGAAGAAGTTTGTTCGACCGAGTGTTTCTCCGTGGGGTGCTCCTGTGTTGTTGGTGAAGAAGAAAGATGGTAGTATGAGATTGTGTGTGGATTATCGGCAGTTGAATAAAGTGACGATTAGGAATAAATATCCACTTCCGAGGATTGATGATTTAATGGATCAATTGGTGGGTTCTTGTATGTTTAGCAAGATTGATTTGAGGTCTGGTTATCATCAGATTCGTGTTAAGCCTGATGATATTCCGAAGACAGCTTTCAGGACGAGATATGGACACTATGAGTATACTGTGATGCCGTTTGGAGTTTCGAATGCACCTGGCGTATTCATGGAGTATATGAATAGAATTTTCCATCCTTATCTGGATCAGTTTGTAGTGGTGTTTATTGATGATATTTTGATATATTCTAAGTCTGAAGAAGAGCATGCACAACATCTAAGAGTTGTATTGCAAGTTTTGAAGGACAAGAAGGTTTACGCCAAGTTGTCTAAGTGTGAGTTTTGGTTGAAGGAAGTGAGTTTCCTTGGACATGTGATTTCTAGTGGAGGGATTGTTGTTGATCCGTCGAAGATTGATGTTTCGTTGCAGTGGAAGGCTCCAAAGTCTGCTACTGAGATTCGAAGTTTATGGGGTTGGCTGGTTATTATCGCAGGTTTATTGAAGGTTTTTCTAAGTTGGTGTTGCCATTGACTCAGTTGACTTGAAAGGGTCAAGCTTATGTGTGGGATGTTGCTTGTAAGAAGAGTTTTGTAGAACTCAAGAAGAAGTTGACGACTGCTCCAGTGTTGATTTTGCCAAATCCGAGTGAGTTGTGGTGTATTGTGATGCGTCGAAGATGGGTCTTGGAGGCGTATTGATGCAGAACGGTCAAGTTGTTGCTTACGCTTCCAAACAACTGAAGGTTCATGAAAGAAATTATCCTACGCATGATTTAGAGTTGGCTGCTGTGGTGTTTGTGTTGAAGATTTGGAGACATTATCTATTTAGGTCCAGATTCAAAGTGTTCAGTGATCACAAGAGTCTGAAGTATTTGTTTGATCAGAAATAGTTGAACATGAGGCAGCGAAGATGGCTTGAACTTCTGAAGGATTATGATTTTGAATTGAGTTACCATCCAGGTAAGGCTAATGTTGTGGCTGATGCGTTGAGTAGGAAGTCCTTGCATATGTCGATGCTTATGGTTCGAGAGTTGGAACTGATTAAGCAATTTAGAGATATGAGTTTCATTTGTGAAGAGACTCCTAACAGTGTGAAATTGGGTATGTTAAAGATGACTAGTAATATTCTCCAAGAGATCATAGAAGGTCAGAGATCTTATTTGAGTTTGGTGGATCGTCTCGCGTTAATTAATCAAGGTAACGGAGGTAATTTTAGGATTGATGAGAATGGTGTGATGAGGTTCCGAGATAGAGTATGTGTTCCCGATGTGCCAGAAATCAGGAAGAGCATTCTTGAAGAAGGTCATAGAAGCGGGTTGAGTATTCATCCTGGTGCCAAAAAGATGTATCAAGACTTGAAGAAGTTGTTTTGGTGGCCTAGTATGATGAAGGAAATTGCTGAATTTGTTTATGCTTGTTTGACTTGTCAGAAGTTGAAGATTGAACATCAGAGACCGTCGGGTCTGATGCAACCGTTGAGTATTCCAGAATGGAAATGGGATATCATTTCTATGGATTTTGTGACAAGTTTGCTGAAGACGTTGAAAGGATATGATTCTATTTGGGTAATTGTTGATAGATTGACTAAATCGACTCATTTCGTACCGATGAGGATCAATTATTCGTTGCAGAAGCTTGCTGATTTGTATATCGAGCAGATTATGAAGTTGCATGGTGTTTCGTCAAGTATTGCGTCGGATAGAGATCCGAGATTTACATCGAGGTTTTTGGAGAGTTTGCAGGCAGCTTTGGGTACTAAGTTGAGGTTGAGTTCTGCCTATCATCCGCAGACAGATGGACAGACAGAAAGAACTATCCAGTCTTTAGAGGATTTGTTGAGAGCTTATGTTTTGAATCAAGGTGGATCGTGGGATGGTTATTTTTTGTTGGTTGAGTTTACCTACAATAACAATTACCATTCTAGTATCGGAATGGCACCATATGAGGCTTTGTATGGTAGGAGGTGTAGGACTCCTTTGTGTTGGTATGAATCAGGCGAGAGTGTTGTGCTCGGACCTGAAATTGTGCAAGAGACGACTGAAAAGATCAAGATGATCTGTGAGAAGATGAAAGCATCACAGAGTCGTCAGAAGAGTTACCATGATAAGGGGAGGAAAGCGCTTGAATTCCAAGAGGGGGATCATGTGTTTTTGAGAGTTACGCCGGTAACTTGTGTTGGTTCAGCCTTGAAGTCTCGAAAGATCACATCGCGTTTTATTGGCCCATACCAGATTTCGTAGAGGGTGGGGGAAGTAGCCTATCAAATTGCTTTACCACCGTCGCTCGCGAATTTGCATGATGTGTTTCATGTGTCTCAGTTGAGGAAGTACATTCCAGATCCGTCGCATGTGATTCAGATGGATGATGTACAAGTGCGAGCTGATTTGACTGTTGAGGTGTTTCCTGTTCGGGTTGACGAACGAGAAGTAAAGCAACTACGAGGTAAAGAGATCGCCTTGGTGAAGGTATTGTGGGGAGGACCAGCTGGAGAAAGTTGAACTGTGGAACGTGAAGATCAGATGAAAGAGTCATATCCGACTCTGTTTTCTGCAGGTAATTTTCGAGGACAAAAATTCTTTTAAGTGGGGGAGAGTTGTAACACCCCAAATTTAATCGGAATATGTTAATTAATTATTTAATTGAGAATATTCATGTTTCGATGAACTTCCGGTGGTGTTGTGAATATTGGAAAAATGTGCATTTTCGGGTATTTATTTGATTAATAGCATATAATATTAATTTATTACTATTATTATTAATTAAATGGAATATAAGTGAAATAAGGGAAATTGGGGCATTTGAGGGAGTTAGTAAGGGTAATGAAGGAAAAGCCCAATTTGTGAGGCCCAGGACTAGGTTGAACAAAATAGAGTTCTGAAAGGGAATTTGAATTCATTTTGTGTTAACCGTGAAATTTTGGTGGCCAGATCTCTGAAGGAAAGGTTGGAGGCAGAAGATCCCAAAGTTAATCGTGAAAGCTGCGAATCGACTAAGGTATGGGGAGTATCATTGTTCATGATTTTCTATGTATGCCTTTAGATGTGTTTATGGTTGGTTTATGATTTAAGGTATTTTGGGTTGGTTGTGGGAAAATAGGGAATTTGATGATAAGGCTTTGAGGTTAGGGGTAATGGTATGTAACACTGAATATTGATATGAGAAGGGAAACATTAGGCCTTCGTGGCCAAAACCTTGGATCGTTATATGTTGGACCCTGTAGGAATAGGAATGTTCAAATGTGAGTAACTCTGATGCACTCAGAGCAATTGCAGGGAATAGTGATTTAGGCAATGCAAATGTTGCCAGATTGGCCTAATAAACCATAGATTTTGTGTCGTTATCGCCGTATGACTTTAGGGATGTTTTAATGATGTTTTGGGGGCATTAGGTAAGTGAATCGTATGAGTGTTTGGACAAGAATCAGTTCTGGTCGTAACAGGTTTTTGCTGTCATTGCTCTGCTCGCCTAGCGAGCAAGCCAGCGAAGGTTCGCTACAGGCTCGCCTAGCGAGCAAGCCAGAAAAGGCTCGCTACCAACTCGCCTAGCGAGCGAGCCAGCGAATGTAGTAGAGTTCGCAAAATTGATCGTTTTGCAGCGATGCCTTGATGTGTAGTTCTGGGATTTCTGGGATGGATTACCCTGAGTATGACAGTGGTTTTTAGGTGATGTGTACATGATGTATGATAGTTTTCTATGATGTATCAATTGAGTTAATATGATGAAATTACCATGATTTGATGAACTATGTGATAACATGAGATATGATGATTTTATGTGATGATGATGAATGATGATGCATCATATGCTGTATTGTGAGGATTATTATTGTGACATGTGCATCATGCATTCATGTGCATTTGATTGCTTTGGCTTCAATCCCACTGTGTGGATGTGAAGTATTTTGATGTGCTCCGATCCTATTGATGGGGATCTATGGAGGGTTGATGGCTCAGTGTCCATCGCGCTGTGATGATTGGTACCACATGCATTGAGTCTATGTTGCATTTGCATTTATAAGCCTTTGTGTATAAATTATGACGTTGTGGTCTTTAAGGCATATTTGAGGATATGAATGTGTTGAATATGATTATGGTGTCGTTTATGCATTAATTGTTATACATTGATTATTATGAATTGTTTTACTCACCCTGCCTGTTTGAATGTTACCTCCACGTGAGTAACGTGCAGATGATCCAGTTTAGCCGTGGACGCCGGCGACGAGTTAGTTTTGATTTTTTGAGTGTTTTAGTATTTTGGTCAGCTTAGAGGGTCTTGCTCTGATATGTAACATCGGGTTGGGTTCCTTGAGTTGATTTTATACTATTGACGTTATTTTGATTCAATTTCCCTTTTTGAGGAAAACTTTGAACTATGTTTTGAATTCCGCTGTTTATGATGTTCTGATGTATTTTGGGAAAACCCGTAGTTATGGAGTATGGACCTATTTTGATGACTTTGAGAAATGTACGCCCTTTTCGTGGCTTTTTAATGAGATTTATTTATTCACTCTGATTTCTGTGTTATTTTGCCTTGATATTTTTGGGGTAGAAAAAGGGTGTTACACCCTTTGCAGATGAATTGAATGACTACTCCAGCTCCAAAATGACCCTAATGTACTCAATGAGCTTTTGCACCTTGTCTTATCCAAATTAATGACCCATTGGTCTCTGGAGACCCTTTATGATCCTCAAGATAGGAGATAAAATCCACACACCAACCCTTCCTTTCAAGGAACTCTGACACTTTCATGGTGATGAAACCCTGATGGCTTGCACAAATGCCCTTGTTTGAGCTTGAAACCAAGGAGACTCTCCTCTTGAAAGGCACAACAACTCTTGATCCCCTACTAATAACAATGTTATGCAAATGCAAATGCTAGAAATGAAATGAAACATAAGCCAAGTACAAGAAGAGGTTGTTCAAATTTTGGGGTACAACAGATGCCCCTATTCAAACGACTTGGACCTGAAGGAGTGAAAAGCGAACGGCTTTCAAACATTCAAGGTAGCAGGTGGTTGAATACAAAAGAACCCAGAAATTTGCCAACCACAAAAAAAAACTGTAGAATTGCCCACCGAAATAGAATCACTAGAGAAAACTGTATTTGATAACTGCAGGAAAATGAGCTAACTCATCACCAATTAGAAAATCACGACACGCAGTCGGAAAAAATTTGCTAACACGCAGGCAACGACACTAAATCGGTAAGAACATTTGATTTCACTATCAGGCGTTTGTTAAACAAACCAGGCATCGAACCCGAAGGCCGGCTCAACACGAAGTTGAGAACATCTGCTAATTCAAGCAGGCATCCGCTACTTAAAACGAGAATCGAACCTGAAGGCGGGCTCAACACGAAGTTGAGAACATCTACTAATCCAAGCAGGTATTGAACAAGCATGCATTGAACATCTACTGTGTTCAATAGGATCAGACGCAGACCGCAGTCGTTTGCTTTTAAAATCCCTAACTTTTGCCTGAATCGCCCTTTCGGGTTTTCGATTCACTGGGATACCCATTTCTGCCAAAGTTTCCTTTTCATATTTTCAACTTCGCGGGTTTACATCTTTTCTTTTTATCCCTAATTTTTGCCCGAACCCATCCTTTTTATGGTTCGCCGGGATGCCCTATTTTTTCCTGGATTTCCTTTTTCTTTCCAAGGGGTCTATTTTAAGCAAAGTATTTTTTAACTGCGTCAGCGTTCATAGGGGACGTGAAATCTTCGTCGTCCATAGTTGAGAGTAATAAGGCTCCTCCGGAGAAGATTTTTCTTACAACATATGGTCCTTCATAGTTTGGGGTCCACTTGCCCCTGTGATCTGTTTGTGGAGGGAGAATCTGCTTCAACACTAAGTCACCTATCTGAAAGCTTCGAGGGCGCACCTTCTGATCAAAAGCTTTCTTCATCCTGCTTTGATATAAATGACCTTATGCAATGGATGCCAATCTCTTCTCGTCCATCAAGCTGAGTTGATTCAATCTGGCCTTCACCCATTCTGCCTCATCAAGTTTGACGTCAACCAACACTCTCAAAGAAGAAATCTCGACTTCCAATGGTAGGACATCTTCCATACCATACACCAGCGAGAAAGGAGATGCCCCGGTTGAGGTACGTACTGAAGTACGATATCCATGCAGTGCAAACGGAAACATCTCGTGCCAATCTTTATAGGTCACAACCATCTTCTGCACAATCTTCTTGATGTTCTTGTTAGCCGCCTCAACAGCGCCATTCATCTTCGGGCGATAAGGAGAAGAATTGTGATGTTCAATCTTGAAACTCTAGCACAGTTCCTTCATCATCTTGTTATTCAAATTCAAACCATTATCAGTAATGATTCATTCGGGCACTCCCTAACGACAGATGATGTCTTTCTTGATGAATCGAGCCACGGCCTGTCTGGTGACGTTGGCGAAAGAAGCTGCTTCAACCCACTTAGTGAAATAATCAATTGCCACTAAGATAAAGCGGTGTCTGTTAGATGCGGTCGGTTCAGTCTTACCGATCATATCAATGCCCCACATGGAAAAGGGCCAAGGAAACGCCATGACATTCAGAGGACTTGGTGGTACATGTATCTTATCGGCATAAATCTGGCATTTGTGGCATTTCTTGGCGTACTTGAAACAATCAGACTCCATATTCATCTAATAGTAGTCTGCCCTCAACAGTTTCCGAGACATGCATGTCCGCCAGCATGCATACCAAAAGCACCCTCGTGGACTTCTTCCATAAGCAAACCTGCTTCTTTTTCGTCCACGCACCTCAACAGAACCAAGTCGAAGTTTCTTCGGTAGAGTACATCATCCTTGTTCAGATAGAAATTTCCAAACAATCTTCTCAAGGTCTTCTTATCCAGACTCTTGATTCTTGAGAAAGTTTTTGATGTCATGATACCATAACTTCCCATCTGAAGCTTCCTCTATTGCAAATACGAACGCTGGCCTATCGAGGCGGGAGATGAAAATTCTCGGAGCGTCGTTCCAATAATTCACCTTATACATCGAGGATAATATAGCCAAGGCATCTGCCATCTGATTCTCAGCTCTTGGCACATGATGAAACTCTACTCTGCTAAACAAAGGTAACAACCTACTTGCATAGTTCATATAGGGAATCATGTTAGGCTGACGAGTCTCCCACTCCCATTTGATCTGATTGACTACCAAAGCTGAATCACCATAAATATCAAGGTTCTTGATTCTCAAATCAATCGCTTCTTCAATGCCCATTGAGACAGCCTATGTCCCATTAGTGGAATTCTAATGAAACCTTATAAAAATACAGAAAAATTTGAAATTTTTAAAGGACAATACTTAATTATTTAAAAACATACTGTTTCACATACATATGCTTCAAATATATTTTACAGAGTTTGACACCGTTAAGACTAGCGGCCTTGCCACATAGATAAAACATAAAATAAAAGTACAGAAAGGAAACCAAAAAGAAAGCATACCAAAAGGGACCTCCTAAGTCCAACAAGACTGACACTTATACTGACTGTAGTAGTAGGGATGTGATTAGCGTTTGACAAAACACTAACAGCTCCCAATCTAGATGTTATAGTAACACATCTCCACGTCACTTCATATCCTTTCCTTCTGAGTTGTCGGGAAGTACGCAAGATTCGAGCTCATCGTCTGATCGTCATAAAATAATCCAAAATGCAAAACAAAAATGACACAGGGCTAAGATTCATGTACAAGTTTAAAAGTGGGAATGAATGTGTAAAATAATAATATATATGGAAACCATATTTATACAAACAAGCGTATCTTATACCCACAATTACATATACTTTATTTATTCTAATGCATCCCTGAACTATATGCTGACTCAGGCCACTAAACGCTGTCAATGATATCTATCCCATTTACCAAGATCAGATATCACTAGACCACATGCCACCAACGTACTCCCAATTACCAAGAGCTACGCCACCTAACTTCACATGGAGCCTAGGTGTTATAAGTCGATCGTCCCTGAGAATTCAGGCCAAGAACCTTGTCTTGCCTAGCATGCATAGATAATAATCCCCGTCGGGATTGCAGGCGACTGATCAACCTCGTGCGTCCCATACCGCACGGCGGTGGACTTACACATTCCTTAATGCAAGTCTATATGATCACTCACTCATCTTGTGGCAACTCTTAGCCATAAGTATTAAGTTAATAATGGGGAATTATCGTATCAACTTTTCAAGTTATACTTATTATCTAGATACTTAGGTTGAGTACCAAATCCATCCAATGTCTTGCCATATTTGATCTTTGTCCTTACATAATAAGTTCAGTTTGTATAATGGGTAATTGTATGGTTAACTTCCCAGGTAAGAGAGGTGGACTGTAAACGGCATAGTCGACCAAGTCTTTCCTTAGCCAGAACCCAACCAAATATAACTACTCATTGTATCCAACTTTCCTTATGTTAATGGGGATCAATTACTTAATATCTAGCAATGTTTTTCTCTCATTAACCGATTATTTCCTTAATCTATCAATCACAATCATTCAAGTATAAATAAAATAAACAATTATAAAATTAACCGAATAATGCAAGCACAATACAATACCAAATTGTCAAAGATTATTCCTATGATAATTAATTAAGGCCGGCGTAACCTCGCCTAGTGATTTGTGAAAATCATTATTTGAGAATAGGCTCTCCTTAATTATTTATCGCTAGTAGGGCTTAGGTCACCACTACACACATATATATTAAGTTATTTTACGCTAACCGTCCCAATCGTATACGAAATCTTGCCCCCACCTTTTGTTGAGTGTTGTTGAAAGTCCACAAGTGTTGTCTTCGATCTTTGCCAAGAACCTAATTTACGATAACCGTTGGATTGTACGAAATTTATGAAATAATTAGAATATAATTTATGGTTAATTGAACATAATCCCGTTATAACTTGAAATATTTATTTATTTAAATATATCATAATAACCTCCAAAATAATTATTAAATTCAAATATAAATTATATTATACCTCCTTTTGAATTTGTTTGTTTTAGAAAATTGTCAAGAGTATATTTCTAATAACATTTAAATTATAATAAAATTTGGGCATTATAACGACTTAAAATGGTAAAATTTATTTTGGACTTTATAAGTTCAATATATCGACGTCTGAACGGAATTTGCATAGAAAATTTAAAATAACCTTTATATAAATAACATAATTAAAATAATATAATTAAAATAAAATGGACATTATAACGGCTTACCGATTACTTATGAAAATGATTTGGGCAGAACTTTGACGTATAAAACTCCCTTGAAACTTTAGAAGAACTTTTACCACAAAATACTCTAAAGGTTACGAACCGATATCGTGGGAACTTCGATAACTAAAACTAATATTGCTATATGAAGAAATTAGAGAAGGAAAGAAGTAAAGAAGTAAGAAAGATGATTTGTGAATGAATGAATGAAAATGGGGTGGAAGAGACCCCTATTTATACTAGTTGTAAAATATTAAAATAACATAATTTATCATCTTTTGCCCATACCTTCCAACTTTTCAACTCTTGCTAGTAAATATGTCTCTATCAAATATTTACTAATCTTTCATCAATAGTGCTTTAGGTGTTCTAGTATGACTTTGTGAAAATAATTTATGACAAAGGTATGGGAGCTTGATTTCATGACATAATATTATGTAGGATATTAATAGAAAATGAGATATATATTTCTTTTATAAAAAGTAAAATGTTAATAATATTAATAATAATAAAAATAGTAAAAAGGATAGTTATTTGATATTTTTATTGTCTTAAGATTATTTTATTTATTAATTGGTTTATAGAGTAAAATGATAATATTCAAATAAAATAAAATCAATTAATAATAACAAAACAAGAACAACAATAATGATAATAATAATATGAATAATTAATTAACTTAAAGTTAAGGGTTTTAAGTACCAATTTAAATTTCAAAGTTTAGTTTATAAAATGAAACGATGATATTCAAATTGAAGAATAAAAGTAATAAATATAAAAAGTAATTAATTAATAAATTAATTATTATAAGTGTTAGTTTCAACATTTAATTTTTAATAACTAGCATTGTTAAAATCTCAAATCTAACTAGATATATTATTTAGTGTATGGAAAAATTAGGATGTTACATTACCACCCCCCTTAAAAGAAATTTCGTCCTCGAAATTTAGCGTACCTAAAACATATGTGGATACTTCTGACGCATGTCTTCTTCTCTTTCCCAAGTAGAATCACCAGTTACATCATCCCACACGACTCTAACCAATGGTATTTGCTTTCCACGAAGTTCTTTAATACGATGATCTAAGATCTTGACAGGTATAGCCTCATATTCCAAATTATCTCTAAGTTCCACAGTTTCAGGCTCAATGACATGTGAAGGGTCCGGATAATACTTCCTCAGTTGTGATACATGAAATACATCATGAAGATTAGACAAGTTTGGCGGCAAAGCAATGTGATACGCTACAGGTCCAATCCGCCGTAGAATTTGAAAAGGCCCGATAAACCTTGGTGTTAACTTCCTAGTTTTGATTGCTCGTGCAATTCCCGCCCTAGGAGTTACCCTAATGAACACGTGATCTCCTGCCTCGAACTCCAAAGGTCTTCTCCTCTTATCATTATAACTCTTTTGACGGTCCTGTGCTGCCTTCATTTTTTCTCTAATAAGTTTAACCTGATCTGTCGTTTGTTGCACGAATTCTGAACCCAATATTTTATTTTCTCCAACCTCATACCAACATAAAGGTGTACGACACTTTCTTCCGTATAATGCTTCATATGGAGCCATGCCGATACTTGAGTGAAAACTATTGTTGTAAGTAAACTCAATCAATGGTAAGAACTCGTCCCAACTTCCTTTGTGTTCAAGAGCACAAGCTCTCAACAAATCCTCTAACGATTGAATCGTCCTCTCAGACTGGCCATCCGTTTGGGGATGATAAGCTGAACTTAACCTCAGTTTTGTTCCTAACTCTAAATGCAACTGATGCCGAAAATTTGATGTGAATCTGGGATCTCTATCACTGACTATACTTGAAGGTATTCCATGCAATCTAACAATCTCCTTTACATATACCTGAGCTAGTCTCTCTAATTTAAACGTCTGGTTGATGGGAATGAAATGTGCACTCTTTGTCAACCTATCAATGATCACCCAAATTGCATCATGTTGTTTCTGAGTCTTAGGCAAAGCGGTTACAAAATCCATGGCTATTCCGTCCCACTTCCACTCTGGAATATCTAAAGGTTGTAGCAATCCGGCTGGCTTCTGATGTTCAATCTTTGCCTTCTGACATACCAAGCAACTTTGAACATATTCTGCTATATGTCTCTTCATTCCAACCCACCAAAACATTTTCTTCAAGTCTTGATACATCTTTGTGGCTCCTGGATGAAAACTCAACTTACTTTTGTGGCCCTCTTCCAAAATCAACTTTTGAATATCCTGATTTTGAGGTACACACAACCTTTCTTTAAACCTTAGGATTCCATCACTCCTTATGTTAAACTCTCCATTTTGACCATTTCTTATATTTTCCTTTATGCTCACTAGACGGTCATCAAGTTGTTGTTCATCTTTGATCCATTTCAGAAATTCATTAGACACGACAATAGCGCCTATGAATATACTTCCTTCATTGTGATGTACTCCTAAGTTTAAATCCACGAATTTGTCAATCAACTCTTCTTCCTTCAACATCATTGCAGATACATGAAGTTTCTTTCGACTCAAAGCGTCTGCTACAACATTGGCCTTTCCGGGATGATATTGCAACTCAAAATCATAGTCCTTCAAGAATTCCATCCAGCGCCTTTGTCTCATGTTTAAATCTTTCTGATCAAATAAATGCTTCAGGCTTTTGTGATCACTTAACACAGTGAACTTTGATCCATAAAGATAATGCCTCCAAATCTTTAAGGCAAACACAATTGCCGCTAACTCTAGGTCGTGAGTTGGGTAGTTCCTCTCATGCACCTTCAATTGTCTTGATGCATAAGCTATCACTTTCCTTTCTTGCATCAACACACACCCAAGACCTTGATATGACGCATCACAATACACATCAAAATTTCCTAATGGGTCTGGTAAGATGAGTATTGGTGATGAAGTCAATCTTTCCTTTAGCTTCTGAAAACTTTCTTCACACTCTTTAGTCCATTCAAAGTTTTTACCTTTCCTCGTTAACTGAGTCATGGGCAAAGCGATCTTTGAAAATCCTTCAATGAACCTCCGATAATATCCAGCTAGTCCAAGAAAACTTCGAATCTCGCCAACATTCTTTGGACTCTCCCACTTTGTTATTGCTTCGACTTTACTTGGGTCTACTGCAATACCTTCTTTACTAATTACATGACCAAGAAATTGTACCTCCTTCAACCAAAATTCACATTTCGAGAATTTCGCGTACAATTGAAGGTCCTTTAATATCTGTAGCACAATTCTCAAATGTTCTCTGTGCTCTACCTCATTCTTGGAATAAATCAGAATGTCATCAATGAAAACTACAACAAATTGATCTAAGTATGACCTAAAGATCCTATTCATGTAATCCATGAATACTGCTGGAGCATTAGTCAAACCAAATGGCATAACTAAGTACTCATAGTGTCCATAACGGGATCTAAAAGCTGTTTTTGGAATATCATCTTCCTTCACCCTGATCTGATGATATCCAGACTTCAAGTCAATCTTTGAGAATACTGATGCTCCTTTTAACTGATCCATCAAGTCGTCGATTCTAGGCAAAGGATACTTGTTTTTCACAGTGGCTTTATTGAGTTGTCTGTAATCCACACAAAGTCTAGAAGAACCATCCTTCTTCTTCACAAACAAGATTGGAGCTCCCCATGGCGATACACTTGGTCTAATAAATTCTTTCTCTAACATCTCGTCTAATTGTTTCTTTAACTCCGCAAGCTCTGAGGGTGACATTCGATAAGGAGATATAGAAATTGGTCCAGTTCCTGGAACCAAGTCTATAGAAAATTCCACTTCCCTAACCGGTGGTAAACCTGGAACTTCTTCTGGAAAGACTTCCGGGAATTCACAGACTACGGGAAAATTTTCCACACTAGGGGTTTCTCCTACTGACATGGAGAATAGCATCATAAAACTTTGAGTGAGGGTTTCAGCTTTGCTGATTTCTCCACTATCTTCTCCAAATGTAAAAATTTTCTCCTTGCATCTCAAGTTGACATCGTTGGCTGATAACCAATCCATTCCTAAGATGACATCTAGGTCTTGTAGCGGGAGTACCACAAGATCTACTAAGAATCTTCTATTTTCTAAGATTATTGGACAGTCTACACAGACTGAATAAGTTACCATTCTTTCTCCCGAGGGAGTTGTGATAGTCAACTTATAATCGTGATCAACAATTTCGAATCCCAAAAATTCAGCACAAGAGGTAGATATAAAAGAATGTGTAGCTCCTGAATCGAATAAAACTGATACCAACTTATCTCCAATTAAACACATACCTTGAATTAACCCAGCTGACTTTGAGATCTCAGCTCCTCTAATTGTAAATACTCTTCCTGTGGTTGGCTTATTTTGATTCTGAGGTCTCTGACCAACACTTGGGCCTCCATTTCTTGCTCTCCCTATGTTGTTATTGTTTATTAGGCCGCTCCTCTGGCCTGTTGGTTGACTTTGTCCTTGGGGACAATCTTTGAGAAAGTGGCCTTTCTGACCACAGCGAAAACAAGTTCCAATATTTCTATTTGGACAATCTTTGTTAAGATGTGCCCCTCCACAGCTGTAACACTTGAACATTAACCTTCTAGAATCCTGGTTATGATAAGGTGTAGGCCTTTGATATGGCCTACCCCCTCGTTGGATTCTTCCTCCGTGGCCTCGGTTAAAGTGGCCCTTGTGATTGTTGTTTTGGGTTGATCCTCCTGATCCATATTGATTCTTCCTATTGTCAATCCCTTCCAACTCCAGACACCTTTCTACTAGCTCACCAAAGCGCATAATATGCAGAGGTAAAACTGCCCTCTGGATATCATATTTCAATCCATCTTGATACTTTTCACACATCCATTCTTCCCTTGGATGCAAGCGGTAAAACTCAGAATACTTTAGCAAGGATTCAAACTTCCTAGTATATTCTCCCACCGTCATCACACCTTGACGTAGATTCTGAAATTCTCTCTCCTTCTCTTTCCTACATAACTTTGGAAAATACTTCCCCAAAAATTCTTCTTTGAACAAGGTCCAATTGATTTCTCTTCCTTCCTCTTCCAATAATCTATACTTTCCTCTCCACCAAGCTTCAGCATCGCCTGTCAGCATGAATGTTGCATAACCAACCCTTCTATTCTCTCTACAGTGAGTGAAAGAAAATATCTTCTCCATTTCTTGCAACCATTTCTCAGCACCCTCCGGATTAAAGTCACCACCAAACTGTGGTGGTTTTCCTTTCAGAAACGAGTTCAATCCTGTATCCTCATGCACCATTTCCCTTTGTTGTTGCTGAAAGAGTTGATGATCTCGAGTGATTTGCAGGATTTGAGCATTTTGTTGTGTTTGAACTAACACAGCTGCA
The DNA here is from genome assembly GCA_963859935.3 of Lathyrus sativus. Classification (NCBI taxonomy): domain Eukaryota; kingdom Viridiplantae; phylum Streptophyta; class Magnoliopsida; order Fabales; family Fabaceae; genus Lathyrus; species Lathyrus sativus. The sequence goes on from OZ012741.1 coordinate 157,572,570, forward strand.
GCAAGTTCACGAACATCTCGAGTGTCAGCTTGAGAGTTCGTTCCAGTTTGGGAATGATCTTCTCGTCCAATGGGAATGGTAGGTGCTCCTTCAGGAGTAACTTCATCACTCGCATTCCTACGTATACCTCTAGTAGTGCCTCTAGCAGCACTCCTACCACGCCTCGCACCTCTGACGTTCTGAACCATAACTTCCTGAAAAGGAATAGTTATTAGGTTCAATCATTCACAAGACATAAAGAACATAACAATTATGTATATTTATATCCCAATGAATGATTCATCGATAAGGATTTTTATCAAGTCTCCCACAGGCAAGGGATAATTGTGTCTAAAATGTTGAATTAATATCTTAAATATAACTAGAATTCAGGAAAACATAATCAACATTTAATGTATAAACGAAAATGTATCAATTTATTTAATAACAACGATTACAAAAATCGTGACCATGTCTCATTCAAAAACCTCTACTTGTAAACCAAGCTAAGACTAATAGTGGTAAAACTATAATTATCATTATTGCTACGAAATCTTTACCTAATTCTTCATGCTTGATGATACCAATAACAAACAAAATAATGACAAGAAGAGTGATGAATAAAAGAAAGGATTTAGCCATTTGAAAGGTATAGATAAATATTTAGGAATTGATATGAAAATAATGGATGGGTGTGAAGTATTTATAAAGTGAATTTTGTGAAGTGTCCGTTACGTTACCGTTGGGTTTGTGACCGTTGGGGAGGAAAAATAAAGTGTGCTAAATAAGTTTCCTAGACCATTATACTAGAAGGCTCTCAAGATGAAGACTCAATGCACAGAAGAAAAGTTATCATCCAGTTTGGAATCCAACTTGATACAGTCAGTATAATTCTAGACACTTACGGTCCGAGCTGAATCGACCAGCTCTGATACCATTAAATGAGACAGCCTATGTCCCATTAGTGGAATTCTAATGAAACCTTATAAAAATACAGAAAAATTTGAAATTTTTAAAGGACAATACTTAATTATTTAAAAACATACTGTTTCACATACATATGCTTCAAATATATTTTACAGAGTTTGACACCGTTAAGACTAGCGGCCTTGCCACATAGATAAAACATAAAATAAAAGTACAGAAAGGAAACCAAAAAGAAAGCATACCAAAAGGGACCTCCTAAGTCCAACAAGACTGACACTTATACTGACTGTAGTAGTAGGGATGTGATTAGCGTTTGACAAAACACTAACAGCTCCCAATCTAGATGTTATAGTAACACATCTCCACGTCACTTCATATCCTTTCCTTCTGAGTTGTCGGGAAGTACGCAAGATTCGAGCTCATCGTCTGATCGTCATAAAATAATCCAAAATGCAAAACAAAAATGACACAGGGCTAAGATTCATGTACAAGTTTAAAAGTGGGAATGAATGTGTAAAATAATAATATATATGGAAACCATATTTATACAAACAAGCGTATCTTATACCCACAATTACATATACTTTATTTATTCTAATGCATCCCTGAACTATATGCTGACTCAGGCCACTAAACGCTGTCAATGATATCTATCCCATTTACCAAGATCAGATATCACTAGACCACATGCCACCAACGTACTCCCAATTACCAAGAGCTACGCCACCTAACTTCACATGGAGCCTAGGTGTTATAAGTCGATCGTCCCTGAGAATTCAGGCCAAGAACCTTGTCTTGCCTAGCATGCATAGATAATAATCCCCGTCGGGATTGCAGGCGACTGATCAACCTCGTGCGTCCCATACCGCACGGCGGTGGACTTACACATTCCTTAATGCAAGTCTATATGATCACTCACTCATCTTGTGGCAACTCTTAGCCATAAGTATTAAGTTAATAATGGGGAATTATCGTATCAACTTTTCAAGTTATACTTATTATCTAGATACTTAGGTTGAGTACCAAATCCATCCAATGTCTTGCCATATTTGATCTTTGTCCTTACATAATAAGTTCAGTTTGTATAATGGGTAATTGTATGGTTAACTTCCCAGGTAAGAGAGGTGGACTGTAAACGGCATAGTCGACCAAGTCTTTCCTTAGCCAGAACCCAACCAAATATAACTACTCATTGTATCCAACTTTCCTTATGTTAATGGGGATCAATTACTTAATATCTAGCAATGTTTTTCTCTCATTAACCGATTATTTCCTTAATCTATCAATCACAATCATTCAAGTATAAATAAAATAAACAATTATAAAATTAACCGAATAATGCAAGCACAATACAATACCAAATTGTCAAAGATTATTCCTATGATAATTAATTAAGGCCGGCGTAACCTCGCCTAGTGATTTGTGAAAATCATTATTTGAGAATAGGCTCTCCTTAATTATTTATCGCTAGTAGGGCTTAGGTCACCACTACACACATATATATTAAGTTATTTTACGCTAACCGTCCCAATCGTATACGAAATCTTGCCCCCACCTTTTGTTGAGTGTTGTTGAAAGTCCACAAGTGTTGTCTTCGATCTTTGCCAAGAACCTAATTTACGATAACCGTTGGATTGTACGAAATTTATGAAATAATTAGAATATAATTTATGGTTAATTGAACATAATCCCGTTATAACTTGAAATATTTATTTATTTAAATATATCATAATAACCTCCAAAATAATTATTAAATTCAAATATAAATTATATTATACCTCCTTTTGAATTTGTTTGTTTTAGAAAATTGTCAAGAGTATATTTCTAATAACATTTAAATTATAATAAAATTTGGGCATTATAACGACTTAAAATGGTAAAATTTATTTTGGACTTTATAAGTTCAATATATCGACGTCTGAACGGAATTTGCATAGAAAATTTAAAATAACCTTTATATAAATAACATAATTAAAATAATATAATTAAAATAAAATGGACATTATAACGGCTTACCGATTACTTATGAAAATGATTTGGGCAGAACTTTGACGTATAAAACTCCCTTGAAACTTTAGAAGAACTTTTACCACAAAATACTCTAAAGGTTACGAACCGATATCGTGGGAACTTCGATAACTAAAACTAATATTGCTATATGAAGAAATTAGAGAAGGAAAGAAGTAAAGAAGTAAGAAAGATGATTTGTGAATGAATGAATGAAAATGGGGTGGAAGAGACCCCTATTTATACTAGTTGTAAAATATTAAAATAACATAATTTATCATCTTTTGCCCATACCTTCCAACTTTTCAACTCTTGCTAGTAAATATGTCTCTATCAAATATTTACTAATCTTTCATCAATAGTGCTTTAGGTGTTCTAGTATGACTTTGTGAAAATAATTTATGACAAAGGTATGGGAGCTTGATTTCATGACATAATATTATGTAGGATATTAATAGAAAATGAGATATATATTTCTTTTATAAAAAGTAAAATGTTAATAATATTAATAATAATAAAAATAGTAAAAAGGATAGTTATTTGATATTTTTATTGTCTTAAGATTATTTTATTTATTAATTGGTTTATAGAGTAAAATGATAATATTCAAATAAAATAAAATCAATTAATAATAACAAAACAAGAACAACAATAATGATAATAATAATATGAATAATTAATTAACTTAAAGTTAAGGGTTTTAAGTACCAATTTAAATTTCAAAGTTTAGTTTATAAAATGAAACGATGATATTCAAATTGAAGAATAAAAGTAATAAATATAAAAAGTAATTAATTAATAAATTAATTATTATAAGTGTTAGTTTCAACATTTAATTTTTAATAACTAGCATTGTTAAAATCTCAAATCTAACTAGATATATTATTTAGTGTATGGAAAAATTAGGATGTTACACCCATGATACATGCTTCATACTCAGCTTCGTTGTTGGTGCAAGGAAATGTTAACCTGGCAGTAAATGGTATGTAAGAACCATCGGGGGTCATAATGATTTCCCCAATCCCACTACCATAGGAGTTGACAGCACCGTCAAAAATCATCTGCCATTGGGAACCTAGCTCAGGACCTTCATTAGGTAGTGCCTCATCGCAATCTTTCATCTTTAAGAGCATGATATCCTCATCAGGAAATTCAAACTTCATTAGTTGATAATCGTCAATTGGTTGGTCTGCGAGATATTCTGACAGAACACTCCCCTTAATAGCCTTTTGGGAGACGTATTGAATATCGTATTCTGTCAGGACCATCTGCCACCTAGCAATTCTTCCTGAAAGTGCTTGATTTTTGAACACATACTTAATCGGATCCATCTTCGAAATCAGCATGGTTGTGTGATTCAACATATATTGCCTTAGGCGTTTGGGGGCCCAAGCCAGTGCACAACATGTCTTTTCTAACATTGAGTATCTGGACTCATAATCAGTGAACTTCTTACTCAAATAATATATGGCATGTTCTTTTCTTCTTGTCTCGTCGTGTTGACTGAGAAAACAACCCATGGAGTTCTCAAGAACCGTCAAGTACATTATCAATGGTCTTCCTGCCACTGGGGGTATCAGTATCGGAGGCTCCTGCAAATATTCTTTTATTTTTTCAAATGCCCTTTGGCAATTTTCATTCCAGACCACTGCCTGATCTTTCTTTAACAGCTTGAACAATGGTTCACAAGTGGCTATCAGGTGAGATATGAACCATGAAATGTAGTTCAATCTACCTAGAAAACCACGAACCTCTTTCTCTTTTTTCGGTGCTGGCATTTCTTGTATAGCTTTTATTTTTGCAGGATGGACCTCGATTCCTTTTTCACTGACTATAAACCCCAATAGTTTTCCCGACCGTACACCAAAAGTACACTTGTTCGGATTTAACCTTAGTCTGAATTTCCTTAACCTCTCAAACAGCTTCAACACACCAAATGTCCTTCCTCCATTTCCGACTTCACGATCATGTCATCAACATAGACCTCAATTTCATGATGAATCATATCATGAAACAAAGTCACCATCACCCGCTGATAGGTTACCCATGCATTCTTCAATCCAAAAGGCATTACCTTATAGCAAAAAGTCCCCCACAACATGATAAAGGTCGTTTTCTCCATGTCCTCCAGGGCCATTTTGATCTGGTTATATCCGGAGAAACCGTCCATGAAAGAAAACACTGAATATTGAATCGTATTATCAACTAACACATCAATGTGGGGGAGCGGGAAATCGTCTTTCGGGCTCGCTCTGTTTAGATCATGGTAATCTACACACATTCTGACCTTACCATCTTTCATCTATACAAGCACAATGATGGCGACGCACAGAGGGTAATTCGTCACGGTAAGAAATCCGGGTCCAACTGCTTCTGGACCTCTTCCTTGATCTTAACTGCCATGTCCAGTCTGGTTCTTCTTAGCTTCTGTTTCACAGGTGGGCACTCTTCTCGAAGAGGAAATCGATGAACCACAATATCCGTATCAAGTCCGAGCATATCTTTATATGATCAAGCAAAGACATCTTTATACTCTCGAAGCATTTCTACCAGTTTTTGTTTGACATCATCCTCTAAAGTAGCTCCTATTCTGACCTCCTTTCTACCTTCCTCTGTACCCAAGCTGACAACTTCAATCTCCTCCTGATGAGGCAGAATAACTTTCTCTTCTTGTCTCAGCAACCTGGCGAGCTCTTCAGGCAGGTCTTCATCTTCTTCAATCTCTTCTTTAGCTTGGGAGATTGGATTATCAAAGTCATACCGAGTCATAGACGAGTTTGAATTAGTGGCATCTGTGATGTGAAACCTGCATGATGATGATTTGATGCTTAAAATGATATGCAAATAAGCACAAACCACATTGCCATTTTATTGTTAAAATAAAACAAGAAAAACAAGGATCACAATATTTGAATGCAAAAATGCCTTTTGATTAATGATAAAGTAATTGTTCAAAACATAAAAAAGATAAAGCCCTGCAGACAAAGACCATTATGCTCCGGGTAGAACATATGGCTACACATAATCAGAAAACAAGATAATTACTCTTCACGGGTCACTTGGATAACTTCTTCAATAGTCCAGTTGCTCAGACTTTGGCCGAGAACACATGGCTGGATCCATGCATCCATATCACAATCACTATTACCCTTATCCTCAGACACAGTGTTGATTCGGTCGAAGGTCACCCCACCACTTGTAAACTGAACCGGTCCTCTGTAACGTGGAGCGTTCTGGGAGGAAGAAGACGATGGGTTGTACCCCAGTCCAAACTTATCCTATTTATTAGGGATACTCAACACCTGCCCCCATCCTCGAGATGAACCTGACTCCACCACCGCACACGCTTCCTTGAAAGAAGACATAGAAACCTCAGGAGTTCTGTCTACAACTGGTGCCTTTTCTCTAACTTGGACAGTTTCAAATACTTGGCATAGAGTCTTATGTATTTCCCCATCAACTTCAACATACTTGAAAGAGGATAAATGGTTGTTCATTATGTCCTCCTCGCCACAGACGGTGACAATGTTACCCCCTACCATGTACTTTAACTTCTTATGTAAGGTCGACGTTGCTGCCCCTACAGAGTGAATCCAAGGTCAACCTAACAAGCAACTGTATGCAGGTTGGATATCTATTATATAAAAGACAGCGTCAAAAATCTCTGGACCAACTTGTATAGGAAGAGTAACTTCCCCGAAAACAGGCCTCCTTGTTCCATCGAACGCTCGCACAATCAGATCACTAAGGGTGCACATCACGCCTTGGGTGTTAAGCTTCATCAAATCCTTTTTGGGCAACACGTTGAGTGATGACCTAGTGTCCACCAAAACATGTGATAATGCAGCTCCTCTACACTTAATGGAAATGTGCAAGGTGTGATTGTGATTTCTTCCTTTAGGCGTCAGGTCTAAATCTGTAAATCCCAGTCCATTTCCAGCATTTACATGGGCCACAACTCCCTCGAGCTGGTTCACTAAAATCTCTTTTGGCACTTATGTTGTGTTCAGAATCCTCAAAAGGGCATTTCGGTGTGCCTCGGAGCACAGTAGTAGAGATAGAATGGATATCTTGGATGGGGTTTATTGTAGGTGATCAATAATTTTGTAATCTCTTTTTCTAATCAGACGCATGAACTCCTCAGCGTCTTCCAACAGAGCATCCTTCTCACCCTGTTGAGAACTTTCCTCTATAAAAACCTTCCATTTCCCCTTGTCTGACCTTTCAACATTAGTTTCCGGAGGTGAAAACACCCTCCCACTCCTTGTCATTCCACTGGTTCCAACCAAATTATCAATGGATGAACTATTCTACAACGTCCCCCTCAATTCTTGTTTTTGGCCATTACAAAAGACCTCAGCCCCATAGTTCCACAGGATTGCTTTAGTACTCTCGTAAGGCACTGGTCCTACCTTGGTGATTATAACAGTTGCTGGCCTCGGCGGCGCAGATATATTAATTGTTCTAAAAGGAATTGAGATTGTGGCAATCTCATCCCTTCTCTGACCAATCATCCTTTCGTCTTTCTTTTCAACAGTTCTATCAAATTGTAGCACGCCTTCATTCATTAAACCCTGCACATGAGTCTTCAAGTCCTCACATCCCCTAGGATGAGCCAAACAACCTTCACAATCTTCTCCATAGCCTGGAAACACTCCACCCTTCAATAGCCTACTCTTGACAAAACTTAGAGGAGTTTTCAACTCTTCAATGTCAGTCACTAAATTCAGATTCTCTTCTTCAACAATAGCACTGACACCGGCCGCTCCGTGGTTGGGCATAGGGTTTTGAACAACATTAGGCGCATCATTTGTAAAATTGATGACCTTGCTATCAATAAGGTCTTGTACCTTATGTTTGAAAGCTTTACAGTTGTCTATATGATGACCAGGGGCGCCCGAATGGAACCCACATTTGGCGTTTGCGTCATACCCCAGGGGTAGCGCGCCAGTCAAAGGTGCCAGTGTCCTTTTTTGAATCAGTTGAAGCTACAACAAGTGTTGTAAGAGCTATGAGTACGACATCGGTGATGCGTCAAACTGTCTATTCATTACCCTCCCACGGTCTTGAAACCGTTGTGGTGCATAACTCTGTTGTTGTTGTTGTGGACGTTGTTGTTATTGTTGTTGAGGTTGTACAGCTGGAATTGCAATACTCGCAACCTGTGGCTGTTGGTGATGATATTGTTGATTTCTGTTATTATTCTTGTATCCTGAAACCGCATTTGTTTCTCCTTCCCTCTTCTTGTTACCAAAATTCTCCCTTCCTCCTCCAGATGAGGATCCATCTCCCGCTTGGATTTTTCCCAGCTTAATACCATTCTCGACCCTTTTGCCAGTGATAATTAAATTTGAGAAGCTACCGGACATATTCCCTATCAGCTTTTCATAGTACACTCCCGACAATGTAGCTACAAACATATCAATGAGTTCTCTCTCCACCATTGGAGGTTGAACCCTTGCAGCCAACTCACACCACCTCTGTGGGTACTCTTTAAATCCTTCATTACTTTGCTATGATAGATTTTGCAACTGTATATGGTTGGGCACCAAATTACTATTGTATTGATAGTGTCAGACAAAGGCCTCCGCCATGTCTCTCCAACTTCTAATATAGGTTGGCTACAAACCCATGTACCACTCCAAAGATAGTCCTGGCAGATTATCTTGAAAGAAGTGCATCAGCAGCTTTTTGTCATCAGAATACGCAGACATTTTTCTATAGTATGATCTGAGGTGTACCCTGGGACAGGTCGTCCCCTTATACTTGTCAAGGTTAGGCACCTTGAACTTCGGTGGAATCCTTAGAGTTGGGATCAGCCCCAAGTTAGACATATCCAGACCAAGAGAATTCTGATTCTCCAAGTTCCTCATCTTCTCTTCTATCAATTTGAACCTCTTGTCCGCTTCAGATTGCAAACTTGCTCCCAGATCTCCCATGGAGAAAATATCATCTTGTTCGTCCTCCTCCCACTGAGGACAGGCATTTCCATGTACAGTGCCCGTTGCACCTGTCATATGAATTCCAGCTTGATTATCTCCTGTTGCTACCGCGAAAATAAGGTGCCGGTAAAACAGAAGAGTCGCCACCTTTCGTTATTTATCCCTCAGAACGGGAAAGGAAACGATCAGAGAAACCTGACGAAAAGGTATAAGACAAGGTCATCACAACCATGTCTGAATTCGGGAGTCGGTTACGCAAGGGAAAAGTATTAGCACCCCTCATGTCCATCGTACTCGATGGGATCCACACTTGTTGTGTTTATCTGACAGGTTGGTTATATCTATCTACGCTAAAGGCTGGTCTGAAAAGAAAAGAAAATGACTCAGCAAAGCGTCACACTTTATGCCTACGTATTCTCATCAAAGAATGAGAAATCAGAGTCAACGTAGTTCGGCTAACTACGGGTTATGGGGAAGGTGGCTCGCCAATACGTCAGTATTGTTCCTACATACTCTCAACGGATATGAGAGATCAGAGCTTACATAGTTCGGGATAATACGGATTACAGAGGTTCAGATTCATCGGTTTTTCTGAGTAGGGTTAACAAACAGTTCCAGCAGTTTGGTGTACGCAGCTCGACCCTTTGAGACTTAGGCGTTACCGTTTGCGGTAGAACTGGGAGTTAACAACACTCTTTTCTTCAGAAAAGCTTCCTTTGAATTAATGGGAGCACGGGGCAAAAAGGTTTGTTTTCTGTCTTTTACGGAAGAACTGTTTTTTATGGTTGTCTGTAGTTTGCGCAACACTTGAGACTATGACTTAGGAGCGAATGCGTCGTATAGCGTCCAAAGGACATATACTAAACACCCTAGACGATTGAGAGGAGATCGCTCAATTATCATTTCCCAAGTAGCTTAAGGCTTGTAACGCGCTTGTACTAACTTGCCTTTATTACGTTTTTTACTGTTGTTTTGAGATGAGAAGAGAACGAACTCTATGGGGAGACTGTCAAGTCCTAATGTTGTCATGCCAAGGATTCATCATATGGTTGAGGTTTGAAACAGGGAACTCCTAGATGTTATCATGCATAGGTTTCAACCTAAAGTTCTAATCATCACTTCCTTATCAAAGGAATGAGATTCCTAGGGGATCATGCCAGTGGGAAACAAAAACAGATAAAGCATCAGCTTAAACAGATAAACAGTAAACAGTAAATATGCACATGCAATGCAACAATACAAGCAGAGGGAGACTCACTCAACCTCTTAGCAATCAAGTAAAGAAAAAACACTCAAAACAGACAAGCAAAGGGAGCTCACTCAACCTCTATTATGCAAGTACGTCAATTAGAAAAAGAAAAACAACACACAAGCAAGGGGAGGATCACCTCAACCCTTAAGGCAAACAAGCAGAGGGAGACTCACTCAACCCCTAAATGCAGTCATGCACCTATGCTTAAACTATCCTAAACATGAACTATCCTAATGCAACACACCACGCAATCATGAATGAGGAGAAGGACTTATGATAAATAATGGATTCATTCCACAAGTAATCAAACAAGGCTTCTAACCTAAGGAAAGAAATTGGGTGTTGGGAGGCAAGGGTAAGGTCCACAAGAGCTTATCCCAGGCACTCAACCAACTAAAAGAGATTTGGGGGAATCCTAGTGGTTTGGCTCCTTCAAGAGATGTGCAACATCCCCCCCACAGGAGGGACTATGCTACCCCAAGAAGGTTCCTAAAAAGAATTGAATGAGAGAATGTTAGGAGAATGGAGATGAGAAGCAAGGTAAGTTCCACAGGAACTTACCACAGACACTCAATCAACTCCACTTCCTTAAAGAGAGAGGGAGCTTTCATGGACTCAACTCCCTTATGATAATGCAATGTATTCCTCCGCAGGAGGAAACATGCTCAGAAGGAGGATTCCAATCAAGCAAGGAAAATTGAAGAGGAAACTACCCTTATAGGAAGAATCATCCACCTATCTAAGCTTCTAAAGAACCTCAAATGTTTCCTTCTAATGATCACCTATACTAAGGGTTCAAGGGTTCTAAAAGAAGTATCTATCTAAATACCAATCTATCAAGAAAGGAAATGGGACCTAGAATCATCTAAAGGTCATTTACAAGCCTAATCTATACACTTAACCTAGTTAGGATCACCTAAACTAAGGCCAATTTGTAAAATGGTGAATTAAGAGAAAATCATTCCTAAAAATTCCAAGGAAAATACTACACTATCCTACATGTATCAACATGCTATGTGTTGCTTCCGCGAAAATAAGGTGCCGGCAAAACAGAAGAGTCGCCACCTTTCGTTATTTATCCCTCGGAACGGGAAAGGAAACGATCGGAAAAACCTGACGAAAAGGTATAAGACAAGGTCATCGCAACCATTGTCTGGGTTCAGGAGTCGGTTACGCAAGGGGAAGGTATTAGCACCCCTCACGTCCGTCGTACTCGACGGGATCCACGCTTGTTGTGCTTACTGGACGGGTTGGTTTTATCTATCTACCTATCAAGGCTGGCTCAAAAAGAAAATAAAAATGACTCGGCAAAGCGTCGCACTTTATGCCTACGTATTCTCATCAGAGAATGAGAAATCAGAGTCAACGTAGTTCGACTAACTACGGATTACGGGAAAGGTGGCTCACCATTACATCAGTATTGTGCCTACGTACTCTCAACAGGTATGAGAGATCAGAGCTTACGTAGTTCAGGATAATACGGATTACGGGAATTCAGATTCATCTGTTTTGTCGAGAAGGGTTAACTAACAGTTCCAGCAGTTGGATGTATGCAACTCGACCTTTGGAGACTTAAGCGTTACCGTTTACGGTAGAACTGCGAGTTAACAACACTCTTTTCTTCAGAAAAGCTTCCTTTGAATTGTGGGCCCACGGGGCAAAAAGATTTGACGTTTGTTTTCTGTCTTTTACGAAAGAACTGTTTTTTATGTTTGCAACTAGTATCGCACAAGAGACTATGACCTGAGAGGGAATGCGTCGCATGTCACCCAAAGGGTACCATACTAAACATCCAGACTGTGGAAAAGAAACTCTCCCACAATCCTTTCTCAGATAGCTTAAGGCTCGTAACGTACGACGTCAGTTAACCTTTATTAGTGTGTTTTAATCTGCTTTGAGAAGAGAAGAGAACAGGCTCAACTAAAGGGAGACTATCAAGTCCTATTGTTGTCATGCCAAGGATTCATCCTATGGTTGAGGTCTAAAATAAGGAACTCCTAGAAGTTATCATGCATAGGTTTCAACCTAAAGTTCTATTCCTTATCAAAGGAAGTGAGATTCCTAAGGGATCATGTCAATGATAAACCGAAACAGATAAAGCATCGGCTTAAACAGTAAACAGTAAACGAATGTAAAATGCATGCAATGCATGTGAGGGAGGAAATGTGTGTGTGGCATCAGCCTCCACAAGCTCATCTCAACCTCAAGCCAGATATGAATAACTGCAATCATACAGAAGAAATAAAATAAAGTGCTATCAAGCAAGATATCAGTGACTGCAATCATACAGAGGAAATAACATGCTATCAAGCAAAATACAAATGACTGTAATCATACAGAGGAAATATCATGCTATCAAGCAAACACAAACCACATAGGCAAGGGAGCCGGGCTCTACCGAATACCCGCAAGCAAAGCCATACAATAAAAATAAAAGCAGAGGGAGCAACTCAACCTCTAGTGCAATCATGCTCCTAGCTTAAAGTCAGTCTAGATATGAACTTATTCTAATGCATCAAGCAAGTCAAACAAGCCACACCAATACAGAAGAGAAAACAGACAAGAGAGGAAACAGATCAACAGCTCCTACAACTAAACCAACTTAACAGCAGTCCAGTCATCAATCTTCAGCAGCTCTTCAGGGCTACCATCTTTCATCACAAGTATCAAGTTGCTTCTCCAGGGTTTCAACCCATCAACATAAGTTTCAACTTATTTTTTCCTCCTCAAGCCTCAGCTTTACAGTAAATTCCACCTTCAGGCTTCACACCTAACTACAAGTATCAACTTGATTCCTTCAGGCTCTCAATGTATCCACATAAGTATCAACTCAATCTTTCTTCTTCAAGCCTCAGCTCTTCACTCAATCTCAATTGAATCCTCTTCATAAGTATCAACTTGTTCTTCTTGCTTCAGCTCTCTTTGCTTCACCAGTATCAACTTGGTCTTCTTCATCTACAAGCTTCAGCTTCTCAGAGTAATCTTCAATCACATGGAAGTGTCAACTCCATCTTTCAATCTTCTTCAAGCAAGGAACTCCATCCTCTAACAAGGGAGTAAGATGCATCTATCAAGAGTAAAGTTTGGATGATTAATAGCAGAGTGAAGACCAAAGGTCACCACTAAGCATCATGTCATCAGAGAAATGTACCCTCAAAGGTTCTACCAACTTGTAGAAAGCCACACATCCTACCAAAGGAGGGATGAGGCCTTTACAAGGGGACCTTACATCATAGGGAAGAATGGAATTTATCAACATATTCCATGTTTATGAAGGAAGAGAATTATCTAGAAGCTCTGCCTATAAACCCTAATCTTAGCCTAATCAAAACTACACCACAAGAAGGAAAAATCTTCAAATCCCAGCCTCCTCAAGCAATCCAATGCATCCTCAACTTGTCTTCATCATCAACCAAGAACAAGAGAGAGAGAGAGAACCCTAATCTAAGGGAACTAAAGATGTTAATCTAGTTGAGTTAGTGCCTTAGAATCATCTAAAACTAGCACCTAAACTAAAATCAATCAAAAATAGTAACCTATCTTATAAATTTCTACAAAAATTCCTAAGGGATCCTAATTCAATTAAGAATGCCTCATACAAAAACCAGGGACTAAATCATCTATTAAGTCTAAAAATTAGGTCCTAAATCCAAAGGTATCAACCATAAACCCTAAAAATGGAGCTTCTAAAGGTTTCAACCTAAACTACCACCTATGTTCATCACAAAAATGTGAGAAAATTCTATGGGGATCATGCATATCTATGCTAACAACTCACAAGAAATCAAGATCAAAATCATCATCACATGATCACACAAAATTCCACAAAATCAAGTATCAAACATAACTATTTTAATATCAATTAAAATGTGAAAATTCCCCAAAAATCAGAAAATGCATGAAATTATAATATTTTTTATCTAAAAAATACTAGATTCAATCATGAATATAATGCAAAAAGAATGGGATTAATTGGATCATTTTTCAATTTTTTATGATTTAATCATGAACCATGAATAAAATGAAGAAAATAAAGAAAATCCAAAGAAAAATATAAATGCACGGTGCAGATAGAGACCAAGATCAGTTCATTTGGGAGATTGAGCCATGAGGGGGGGGTGCTGATATCAATCTTTTCATTAAGCCCAAAACACAACTAAATGAAACGCTGCGTTCCATTTAGTTCAGAAACCCTTCACAAAATTCATGCGCGCGTGGCCGTTGGATGGGGTCCTTGGTCCAAGTCAAACCACAATCTGATGGCTATCAAGTCATCTTCCCCAATTCAAACCTCTGAAACTCAGGTCACCTACGCGCCCAAAACTACCGCCGGTGACTTTCTCCAGTCACCATTCCACAACCCTAGTTCAACATAGAGTCCATCATAGGCCACGATCCCTTAATGAAACATGTCCCAAATTCCCTCACGAATTCATTCATGCCTTTAATTCTCTCTGAAAACTCAAGATTCACCATAACCAACTCTCAACCGAAAATGGTAACATCCTTAATTGGTCACTAACTCTCAAACTAACTATCTGAAAACCTTCCTACACCGTTCTACAATGCATCTAACACCCTAATTCGTATTGATTCTGCCTAATTTATGCTGGAGGAAGAAGTTTACATACCTGTCAATTCTTGATGAACAGATGCACTAAATCTTCAAATCAAGCTCTCCAACCTTCCAGACACGATCAATGGATCATTCCCTTGCTTCTGTATGCAATAGAACTGGTTGAAAACTCTTGAAACTTGAAACCCGATGGTGAGTTGCAGGTGGAAAAATCTGAGTTCAAGAACACCAATCAGCCATGAATTCCCTTGGATTATGATCTGGAATCATTCCCTAGCATCCATGGAAGAGATTGCAATCAAGAAAATGGATGGAAAGTGAGTGAAATGATGTAACCGAATTCAGTTGCAAGCAATGAAATCTCAATCTCAATCTCTGCTCTCTCCTTCAATCATCACCAACCTTTTCTTTGGATCACCTCTACTCAATTGTAATACCCCAAATTTTACCCTTACATTTAGTCAGTCATTTCGCATAGTATAGCATCCACTAATCACTAACCAGTCATGGAGTGTTGATTTGTTTTGCAGGAATCCAGGTTCAAGGGCGTTTTGGTCATTTTACACTATTTTTGCTAATTCTGAAGAAAATCGGTCTTTAAGCCTCGAGGCGTTCAGAGCATGATACATGGGACATTTGTCTACCATAGAAGTTGATTTCCTTCAAGGCATCAAGCTGGCTCGTTTTATTATTGGAAAATACCGGGAGTGTATTTAATGTTGGGTCGTTCATTTGTTCAGGAAGGAGTTTCGTTTCAGTTAATAACGCGTTCTTTCGATATACATAACAGAGAGGGTTTAGTTGAATTCACTTAGTTTTGATCAGGACTATGAAGAGAATAAGCATATGAGCCAGAACTTAAGTACCTTTGAATGTCATTCGTGAATATTTATAATTTATAATTAGAAATAAATTTAAATGTTTGTGGATTTTTATTCACGAATGTTTATAATTTGTAACTAAGAAATAAATATAAATAAATTCATGTTTGTATGTTCATAGATATTTAAGAAGTAAATGAGTACTTTTGAATTTTTATTTCATAAAGTATTTAATTTACAAAAGAGTGACTCAAATAAACTTTGAATTCTAATCATTGTTTGAGTTTACAAGGAATTACATTCACTCTAAAAAGTCCTAAGTCCTAAAGAATTCTAAGTGTTCTTCATGATGTCCCTCGATCCTCTCCGCAAATCTCTGGTTAACCTGCAAAAAGAGAAACAAAACAAAACAGAAGCAGGAAAGGGTTAGAAGTTTGTTTTCGACACTCTCAGAACAGCATCATCATCGAGTGCCGGGAGTGGCACAACCGAGGCTGCGTCCTACCCCCGTTACCGACCCGCGCCGTTGGCGTCAGATCAAGTAACATTTGTTCTTATCATGCGGGACATCCGAGAGATAGAAGTGATAAAAGAAGCGGGACTGATTCGCTTTTGCCGCAATTGGATTTCCAAACTGATACAAAGGTAAATTTGGACTCAGACCCGGATGCCGGCAGGTCTGAATCACTTTGTGTTCAAAGTTTTTCCAACACCTGAAATTCCACAACAGCATCAGTGCAAAATTGATAACAGAACTCAAAGCCAAAACAGTTCATAAGCTGCACAACCACAGGCAATTGGAAATTCAAACTGAAAGTGCACAACCGAAGCATCAGAACAGCACAAATCATATCACAAACCATACCAGAAAGAGCAAGATAAGCTCGCGTAATCACATCAGCTCAGGGCAAGCCTCAATCAAAGGTGCGAGTCAATCATGAAAAGCCAACAAAGCAATTCGTATCAGTAAGATCCTGCGACCAAATCTACCTCAAATTGCTACAAGCGTCGTGAAGTAAAGCACCAAGCATAAGGGCTCAGTTCAGAACATCACAGCCCGGTGCCAAGGATACTGAACGATATCCAATTCCGTTCCGCATCAGAAATTGGAAGAATCAAGAAATAGAGTTCAAACTTCGCAGTTGGATACAAGCAGCGAACCTGACATTAAAGTGGATGATCAAACCGCAGTTGGGCCTATATCAGAAAAAAGACAAATCAGACTATCACAAGGCAATTCAAATGGAAGCGTAACAAATACACATCTGATAAACCACAACACAAAACCCGTATCCAAGCAATATCAGCCCAGAACTCATGTTCTGAACCAAATTCAACAGAACACAGCAGTCCTATCAGCCGAAGCCAGAAGCAACCGTCGCAACATAATCGAAAGCGGCAAGCAACAGTATCAATTCCCTGGTCGGTTCAGACTAGAATGTCATCATCACCGCATCGTACCTCTCTCGGCGGCACCAATCCGGCAATACCTGCACTACCAGCTCTCTCTGAAAGAAGAAGAGGAAAAGAATCCATATCTGCAACTAAACCAGAAACCTACATCAGAAGAACCAATTGGAAACCAGTTAACAACAATCCACATCTGTGAAACCAAAACAAATCCAATACGGTTTATCAAATAGATTGCCATAGCCAAATCAAAATCCATGTGTGAAAAGGAAAGAATCCAAATCAGTTTCAGATCGCAATATCAAAATAGGTTTGGTCCCAAAACAAATCAAAACAAATCCATATCTGAAAATCCCATCAAAGCAAATCCAAACCATATCTGTTAACAAAAAAGGAAAGTTCGAATCAGTATCCGATAAAATCAAATTGTATCTCTAAATCACAATCAATCTCAGAAAAATAACGCAAATCCAAGGCCCAAAAGGAGAAAATCAGAGAGATTATAAAAAGGGAACAATATCACCTCGTTGAAACCCTAGAAAAAACGGCGATCAACGATCGCAAGCAAAACCCTAGGCGGCGCGAACAAGAGGAAACGACCGAGACTCAGAGGAAATGAAGTCCTCATCATCGTCCTAGATGAAACGGCGAACAACAATCGCGAGCAAAACCCTAGCGGCCGCGATATCAAAGGAGGAAGAGCTTCGCTCAAAGCCGTCTCAAACAGCCGTCGGCGCCGTTTCATTCGACGACGAGCAAACCACTCCTGAGGCTCAGTTCTCACATCATCGCCTGAAGAAGATCACCATCATCGCTCCGTTTTCTTACCGAAAGCCACCCACGGGATAAAACGTAAGCAAAAGTAACACGGTATCATCATTGTTTAACAGATTTTGTGTTGATTTCAGGAGGGGATATCGAGGGAGAGACAAGAATACGAGAGATGGAGGCAAGGAAGAAGAAGAACGGCACCGCGGAAAAGATTTTAGGGTTATGAAACCCTAAAAATCCTTTTGTTACAATTACCTCAGCCGGGTTGGGTCCGGGAGTGATGACCGGCCCAACCCCTTTTATTTTTTACTTTTTTTCTTTTTTTATATAATTAATTAATTAAGTTTTATTAAACTTTTTAAAAAAACTAATATTAAAATTGTTTTTTTATAAAATAATAATTTAAAAACTTTTTTATAAGATTAAAAAACCTTTTTATAATAGTAAATAAAAAACCATTTTTTTAAATAAATACATTAAAATCTTTTTGTTTTTTTTAAAATATAATGACTAAGTTAAAATAGTTTTAGGGTTTGAGTTGAATTAATATTAATAATTTCATTTTCAAATTGAAGATTATATCACAAAATAAAACCACAAAAAGAGGCATAATTTTACTTCGCCACCATCTGACAATTCTATCCATTAATGGTGTTTGCTCGTTTTTGCAGTTTATTGCGTGTACCGTTATTTATTTCATTTTTATGTCATTATCATTTTGTAACTGCTCCTCTCATGTAACCTCGCGAACTTAACAATCGCTCATTAATTTCTGCCTTTAAATTTCTGTTTGTATGGCTTTAATTTCTGTCATTATTTCTCTGCTCGTATGATTAGTTTCTCACACCTTCACTAATTATTCTATCACATTACACGCCTCCGAAGGAATTAGGTCTAGCTTTTGGTCGCCGCACCAATAGTCCTCAAACCCTTACACCCTTACAAACCCTAATTTTCACAAATGCCTCGCCGCAGGCAAGATTACAAAACTACCCCTAGCATTAGGTCAAGGAGCCGCCGCGCTCATTTTTAGGGTTTCTCGCCGTGGAATCCCTAACCTAATTTAACCCTAATTACAACTTAACATTTCAACGTAGAGATTTGGAGTTCCTACGCTCCGCGTAAGCGTGTTCTTAAGACATGTTTATTCCCCTTGAGACCTTGACCACAGTCAAGAAGTCTCTAACCTCCCTTTCGAGGGGAACTATGATTACTCTGATTCCATTCACGTAAGGATACGTAGGCACAAGATGCGATGTCTTGCCGAGTAAACTTAGAATTAACCCCTTAGGTCTCCTTTCTCACTTTTAATCCTTTGTACATATACCTTAAGCAAATAAATAAAGCAAAATAGTAAACATTTGAACAAAAGGTTCCTGTAGAGTACTACAGAAGTTTAGGGTGCTAGTACCTTCCCTAAATTTAATCAACCCCCGAACCCTAGATCTTTCCCCGCATTGTGTTTACGATGCAAAAATAGGTTTTCCCTCTTTTGACCTTTTCCTTCGGATAAATCAAAGAGCGGTTGAGAATTGAATTGTGATTCGAACTAATTAATAGTTTGTGATCCTATTTCCACCGCAACAGAAAATGGCGACTTCACTGGGGACATCCTTAATTTTTGAGGGTTATCCCTAATTTGTTCATATTTATTGCTACTTGTTTTGTTATTTTGCATGTATATATTTGTGTCCCGGTTTGGGGCTGTTCCTTGTGTTGTGAGATAAGTCCTACGCCCGGGCTAGTGACATTATTATAGGATGGGGATATATTCGATGAGGCTTATAGGGAGTTGAACCCCGACTAAGTTGATTCGAGAATCACCGCTCAGTTGAGACCTTTTCGAAAATGGTTCGGTTGATCGAGTATAATCGTGAAAACTTTTTCCATGGTCGATTGGAGTCTGTGATATTGAGGACCGTAGTACCTTAACACCACCTTGGCCTTATTTAGGACGTAGTGCGGGAGCTATGTGGGAGTAATCCTACAACGGTTGCTACGCGATACTACACTCAAAAGAGGTTCTCTTGAGAATATTATTAACCCCCGAGTCAATCGGGAGGTCGATAATATCCGAAAGATGGGCTGATGACTTTGGGCACTTTGTAGAACCTTGTTCGGCAGGTACAACTAACCTATAGTACACTCCTTTTGGGGATGGGTAGACCTTAACTCCACTCATGACTTTTAACCTAGGGTTTTGTGTATTCATGTGCATGGCATCCATAAAGCATCCCATTGCATTGTATTTCATGGAATTCAAACATCATTTATATCGCGGGATAAAATAAAAATGGAAAAAACAAGGAAAATTTTTTTGGTACCCCACGACATTCGTAAATGTTTGAATTCCATGAAATCTTCATTCGCATTTGCATCATAGCATCATATACTTTCTTGCATTGCATGTGTCTTCCGTTTTCTCATGTTCGGTTCTCTCGCCTTCCAGTTTCGTCACCCTGAGTCCTCGGCACCAGTACAACACTAGAGCTCAAACTCGGAAGAGAATGGAGGATCAGACAAAAGAGATTGATCGCCTTAGCAATGAACTTGAAGACCTGCGAGGGGGTATGGGGCGTATGATGGAATTGTTACATGTTATGAATGCTAAGATGGATACCCAGCCCACTGTTGTTTCCGAGATCACTGGCGTTACTGTGGACCCTCCACCAAATGTGACCGTAGCAAGGGACCCACCTTATGGTCTTGCTCCCGATTTTGTGCCTCCTCAAGCCACTGTTCCGATTAATCAGCCTGTTCAGCAAGCCGTTCCTTTATTTTCTGAAGTATCTAGGGGGGCTCCTATCTTTGCACCACCTGTTGTACACACCCGTGTGCAACCGTATTTCAATGAGACCGTCTTTGATAACCTTGATGAGAATGTCGAAGGTTATGAGAAACATGACAAGCTTCGCGAGGAAGTAGATACTATCGTCCAGAGATTGAGAAAAGTAGAGGGCGATCAAATTTTTGGGACTGCTGCAAGGGACGTTTGTTTGGTCTCAGGTCTGGTTATTCCCCCGAAGTTCAAGACTCCGAACTTCCATCGTTATGAAGGTGCCACTTGTCCTAAGAGTCATTTGATCATGTACTATCGCAAAATGGCTGCCCATGTTGAGAATGATAAACTGATGATTCATTGTTTCCAAGACAGTTTGAAGGGTGCTTCTTCCAAGTGGTACTTAACTTTGGACCAGTCTCGCATTAAAAGTTTCCAAGATTTATCTGACGCTTTCATCAAATATTACAAGTACAATATGGATTTGGCTCCTGACAGAAGACAGTTGTTGAGTATGTCACAAAAGAGTTCTGAGTCATTCAAAGAGTACGCTCAAAGGTGGAGAGAGATTGCTTTGCAAGTAGAACCTCCTTTGACCGAGAAAGAGTTAGCTGATTGGTTTGTCGACACGGTTCGTCCAGAATTTTACGAGAGGATGGTGGGTAGTGTGACTTCAAATTTCTCTGACATCGTTGCTGTGGGTGTCAAGATTGAATTGGGTATGAAAAGCGGCAAAATGACAAATAATCATGGTGTTTCAAAGGATCAGCCGAAGAAACCTTCATATAACTCTCAGAAGAAGAAAGAAGGTGAAACTAATGCTATATCCTCCGGAAGACGAAGAGACCAATTCTATCAATATCCGCAAGGTTATGCTCAACCTCAAGGATACCCGATCCAATATGCTCAACAACCCTATGTGGCAGCTGTTGCACCTTCCTTCAATCAACAGGTTCCTATGTATCAACCTATGCAACAATCTCCTGTTTATCCGCCTCCTATCAACTACCAACAGGCGCCCAATGCTCCTGCTCCTCAACAGCCAAAGAATCCGGCTCCTCACCAGAATGTTCCGAATAAGAGACCGTATAAACCTTGTCCGCCAATTCCAATGACTTTCACCGAGCTATATCCCTCATTAGTCAAGCAAGGTCTAATCACTACTCGAGCTTTGGGTCCACCTCCTAATCCTCTACCCGCCAATTACAACGCCGCTGCTCATTGTTTATTTCATGAGGGTGCGCCTGGTCACGATCTGGAGAACTGTTATGCTCTCAAAAATCTTGTCAGGGATTTATTGGAAAAGAAGATTTTGTCATTTGAAGATCCTCAACCGAATGTTAAGAAGAACCTTTTTCCCAACCATGAAAGTGTTAACGCCATCAGTGCTGATTCTGGGGAAGGTTATGTCCTTGATGTTGTTCAGATTAAGACTCCTCTTAAGATATTCCATTCGAAACTGTTTGAAGCTGGTCTAGTAGATACTTCCCACGTTGCATGTGTAAGTTGTGAAGCCAGTATTAAGGGTTGTGTGTTGGTTCAGAATGATGTTCAGAGGTTGATTAACGAGGGTGTTTTACAAGTGAAAAGCCAAGCCAAGAAGGATGAAGTCGCTGTGGTCGAGCCTGTCTTCCATCAGCCTGAATCAAAGGGTAAGGTACCAGTGTTTAATTTGTCAGGGGCAAGTTCTGCCAATCCCGTGTTCGATATACCAAAGTCGTCTATCCCTGAGGTGAATCAGCCTAAGCCTATAGTTATTCGAAGACCAAGTCCGTTTCCTTTCAGTAATCCTAAAGTTGTGCCTTGGAAATATGACGTGACGATGATTGACAAGGAGTCTGGGAAGATTATTCCAAATGAAGAGGTTAAGGACACTGTGACCAATATCGCGGAGGCAAGCAGGATGACTCGCAGTGGCCGTGTGTATACTCCCCGTTTCAATGAGGTCCCACCTAAGGAAACAACTAGTATCCCAGTGCCTGCCAAAGACAAAGGCAAGGGAGCTGTTACGAATGATGAAGATGTTGAGTTTTTAAGGATCATCAAGAGAAGTGACTATAAAGTTATCGATCAACTTCATCAGACTCCTTCCAAGATTTCGATTTTATCTCTGTTGATGAGTTCACCCGCTCATAGGATGGCCTTGCAGAAAGTTTTGACTCAAGCACATGTGGATCAAGATATCAGCACCAGTCGGTTTGATAGTGTGATTGCCAATTTGACCGCATGTAACACCCTTAGTTTCAGCAACGAAGAGTTACCCAAGGAGGGCCCGAATCATAATCGTGCTTTACATATATCAGTGAAATGTCAGGAGGACAATTTAGCAAGAGTGCTAGTGGATACCGGTTCTTCTTTGAATGTTCTACCCAAGAGGGTTCTTGATAAGTTGGTTTTCAAAGAGACGGTGTTGAAACCTACTCCTTTGATCGTCAAGGCTTTCGATGGTTCTCGCCGGTCGGTAATGGGGGAGGTTGAGCTTCCTATCCTAATTGGTCCGCAAGTCTTTAATATCACGTTCCAGGTCATGGACATTAATCCCAATTACAGCTGTTTACTTGGAAGGCCGTGGATTCATGCCGCTGGGGCAGTAACCTCAACGTTGCATCAAAAGATGAAGTTCGTGATCGATGGAAAGTTGGTTATTATACACGGTGAGGAGGATCTGATGGTCAGTAACCTGTCTTCTTTCCGTTACATCGAGGCCGATGAGAATGCTTTGGAAATCTCCTTTCAAGCACTCGAGATCGCCAATGCTGTTCTATTGGAAGTCGAAGAGACAGTGGGCCAGGGTAATCCATCTTTTGCATCTCTGAAGAGTACCAAATCAACAATTGACAGGGGCACTCCGGAAGGTTGGGGAGAGGTAATTGATGTCAAGACCAAGACTGATCGCTTTGGGTTGGGTTACAAACCAACTCAGAATAGAGCTGCCACAACTGTCGAAGGGCGTCCGAAGGTTATCCAAGAGGTATTTGTCAGCGGAGGTTTCCAAGTCAATGTCGTCAGTGACTGTGAGGAAAATGAAGATCTGAGCAACCTGGTGTTTAAGGGTGATGCAGCTTTGAACAACTGGGAGGCCGTAGAGATCCCTGTTATCTTTCCATTGTCAAAGTAATTTTAGCATTTTTCATTTACGTTTTCAAATAAAAATCCATAGCTCTGCCCAAGGCTATAGGGTCGTTTTTGTTGGGCCACCTTTCATTTTTAAAAGGATATTAATAAAGACATTTTTGTTCAATTCCACTTTGGTTCATTTGCGTTTTTCGTTTTCACCTTTAAAAAAAATGAAGTTGGCAACCTTTTTCAAAAATAAAACAAAAAAAATAGCATTTCATCTCTTATCTTACATATCTTCGAGCATTTTAATTAAGTAAGCCTTCCATCATGCAGAGACATCGCAAACCTTGTTGGATCCAATGACTCTATTGACACTCCTAACTGGGATGCACCCATCAATCAAGCTGAAGACGAGGGTGAAGAAGATTTTGAAGTACCCGCTGAACTGACAAAATTGATTGAGTACGAGTACACAGAGCTTCAACCGCATAAAGAGCAGGTGGACTTGATTAATCTTAGTACAGATGAGAACAAGAAAGAGGTCAAGATTGGTGCAATGCTTGGGACGGAGGTTAAGCAGAGGTTGATTGAGTTGTTAAAAGAATATATTGATGTGTTTACGTGGTCGTATCAAGATATGCCTGGTCTGGACACAGATATTGTCGTTCACAAGTTGCCACTTAAGCCAGATTGTCCACCTATCAAACAAAAGCTTCGAAGAACGAGACCCGACATGGCTTTGAAAATTCGAGATGAGGTTAAAAAACAGTTAGATGCAGGTTTCTTGGCTGTTGCAAAATATCCAGATTGGGTTGCCAACATTGTGCCAGTGCCCAAGAAAGATGGTAAAGTTAGGATGTGTGTGGATTACAGGGATCTGAACAAAGCAAGTCCGAAAGATGACTTCCCTCTGCCACATATTGATACACTTGTAGACAATACAGCCAGTTTTGCGTTGTTCTCATTTATGGATGGTTTCTCTGGCTATAATCAGATCAAAATGGATCCCGATGATCGAGAGAAGACTACTTTCATTACTCCTTGGGGGACCTTTTGCTACAAAGTCATGCCCTTCGGTTTGAAGAACGCAGGGGCAACTTATCAACGCGCTATGACAACTCTTTTTCATGATATGATGCACAAAGAGATCGAGGTGTATGTGGACGACATGATAGCCAAATCTCAGAGTGAAGAGGAACATCTAGACCATTTGGTGAAGTTGTTTGAATGACTCAGGAAATATCAGTTGAAATTGAATCCCGCTAAATGTACCTTCGGTGTCAGATCTGGAAAATTGCTTGGTTTTATTGTTAGTCAACGAGGGATTGAGGTAGATCCTGACAAAGTTCGAGCCATTCAAGATATGTCAGCTCCGCAAACCGAGACACAAGTTAGAGGCTTTCTTGGGCGTTTGAACTATATTTCCAGGTTTATCTCTAACATGACCGCTACTTGTGAGCCGATATTCAAATTGCTTTGTAAGGGGCAGACGGTTGAGTGGAACCCTGATTGTCAGAAAGCTTTCGAGAAAATTAAGAATTATTTGCAAGATCCCCCTATTCTGATTCCTCCCGTACCTGGAAGACCGTTGTTTATGTACCTTACTGTTCTTGAGAAGTCTATGGGTTGTGTGCTTGGGCAACATGATGAGACTGGAAGAAAGGAACATGCGATTTATTACCTGAGCAAGAAGTTTACCGATTGTGAAAACAGATACTCGCCATTGGAGAAAACTTGTTGTGCGTTGGCATGGGCCGCTAGGCGCCTTCGACAATATATGGTCTGTCATACCACATTGTTGATTTCTAAAATGGATCCGATCAAGTATATTCTTGAAAAACCTGCTCAAACCGGGAGGCTAGCCCGTTGGCACATGTTGTTATCCGAATATGACATCCAATATGTACCTCAGAAGGCAATTAAGGGTAGTATTTTATCAGATTATCTTGCAGATCAGCCAGTTGAAGATTATGAACCTCTTAAGTTTGACTTTCCTGATGAGGATATTTTGTTGATCAAGAGGGATTGTGAAGAGCCAGATCCGAGCGAGGGTCCAGAACCAGGTCTTTGGTGGAGGATGATGTTTGATGGTTCCTCGAACTTCAATGGGCATGGTATAGGCGCCGTTTTGATGAACCCAAAAGGGGGGTTCACTCCGTTTACAGCCAGGTTAGACTTTGAGTGTACTAATAATGTCGCAGAGTATGAAGCATGTATTCTTGGCCTCGAAGCAGCAATTCACCTCTGAATCAAACTTCTTAAAGTAAGTGGTGACTCAGCCTTAGTTATTTACCAGGTACAAGGCAAATGGGAAACGAAGAATGAGAAGTTAATCCCTTATAAGGACTACATTGTCGAGCTGATTAAGTATTTCGACGAGATAGAGTTCGAGCATGTTCCTAGATCTGAGAATCACGTTGCTGATGCTTTAGCCATGTTAGCATCCATGTGGAAAGTTAAATTCGTTAATGAAGCACCTCTTATCCATATTGAACGCAAAGTTGAGCCCGCTTATTGTCAAGTAGTCGAAGAGGATGAGGTGGATGAAAGGCCTTGGTTTCATGACATCAAGAACTATCTCGTCAAGCAAGAGTATCCCGATGGTGCTACCGGTCTGGACAAGAAAACGTTGAGAAGACTGACTTCGAAATTCTTTATCAGTAATGGTGTGTTGTACAAAAGAAATTACGACATGGTTTTGCTCAGATGTGTTGATAAACGGGAAACGGACATATTACTGCAAGAGATTCACGAGGGGACCTTCGGCACCCATGCCAATGGCTATGCTATGGCCAAGAAGATGCTAAGGGCTGGATATTATTGGTTAACTATGGAAGCTGACTGCATCCAATACGCCAGAAAATGCCATAAGTGCCAAATTTACGCTGATAAAATGCATGTACCTCCCTCGCCGTTGAATGTTTTGTCTTCACCATGGCCGTTCTCAATGTGGGGCATTGACATGATTGGGGCAATTGAGCCGAAGGCTTCTAATTGTCATCGTTTAATCCTTGTTGCTATTGATTATTTCACCAAGTGGGTAGAGGCTGCCTCCTACACCAACGTGACTAAGCAAGTGGTTGCCCGCTTCATCAGGAAAGAAATTATCTGCCGTTATGGAATTCCAAGTCGGATAATAACTGACAATGGCACCAATCTGAATAACAAGACTATGAAGGAGCTGTGTGACAGTTTCAAGATCACGCATCACAATTCTTCTTCGTACCGTCCTAAAATGAACGGGGCCGTTGAAGCTGCGAATAAGAATATCAAGAAAATCCTGCAAAAGATGGTCGTGACTTACAAAGATTGGCATGAGATGTTACCGTTTGCTTTGCATGGATACAGAACCTC
This sequence comes from Lathyrus sativus, assembly GCA_963859935.3. Lineage (NCBI taxonomy): Eukaryota > Viridiplantae > Streptophyta > Magnoliopsida > Fabales > Fabaceae > Lathyrus > Lathyrus sativus. The sequence continues at coordinate 157,599,448 of OZ012741.1, forward strand.
AGTGCAAACTTCGACAGGGCAACACCTTTCTCATTGGTGTATGGAATGGACGCCGTACTCCCCATTGAAGTAGAGATACCTTCTTTAAGGGTGTTGATGGAAGCTGAGCTTGAAGAAGCTGAGTGGGTTCAAGACAGACTGGATCAGTTGAATCTCATTGACGAGAAACGCATGACAGCTATGTGCCATGGGCAATTATATCAGAAATGGATGAAAAGAGCGTTTGATAAGAAGATTCGTATCCGTGAGTTCCGTCAAGGAGAGCTCGTACTCAAAAAGATCTTGCCAGTGCATAAAGATATGCGTGGAAAGTGGATGCCCAATTATGAAGGTCCATTTGTTGTAAAGACCGTTTTCTCCGGAGGGTCTCTGATACTTACAACAATGGATGGTGAAGAGCTTGCACATCCCGTGAATTCTGATGCAGTCCGAAAATACTATGCCTAAAAACCCGCTAAGTTGAAAACCTGAAAAAGGCGACTTAGGCAAAAGTAAGGGTTGAAAAAATAAATAATAATAAAAAGCTCGCTAAGTTGAAAACCCGAAAGGGCGGCTTAGGCAAAAAGGAGCGTCCCGGTGGATTGAAAACCCGAAAGGGCGGTCCAGGCAAAAGTTAGGGACAAAGGCATTTCATTGCATCAGAAAACACCGATCATCGCAGACACACTTTCCGCATAAGAGCCATTTTCCAGTTCTTTCATCCTCGTCCAAAGCAAGATTCTGGATTAATCTTAGTTATTAGTGTCAGTAGGTGTCGTTGGATTCAATGTAACCTTTTCCCATGTTGCCAATTTCAAAACATAATCATCTGTGGAGCTATGCCTTCAGCAAGCATCCACCCTTTAATAAAAGATACCATTTTGTTACTTACATTCCTTGGTGCATTACTCTTGTTTTCTATTGTTATGCAAAATGCATTTATTCTTAAAAATTTTGAAAATGAAAGGTGCTTTGAAAATTTTAAAACTGTTCTTCGAAAACGCAATCGAAAATATAAAAAATTACTTTGACTAGTGGAAATTTCGGAAGGATCCCTTCACTCCTCGAAAAATCTCATTGTTGCAGGAACACTTTTAAATCATTGCTCTGACACAGTCCCCAGCGAGACTATAAGCTGACAACTTTTTCTTGGGTAACTCGAAAGTGTCCCTCAGGTTTTCTTCTCCCCATGTGAAGACATGATACTGTGCACCCAAGCAGATTACCTTCTCCCCAGAGAAGTCAGAATTCTGAAACCAGATGTGGTCCTATCATTTTTTCCCATGATTGACGTATTGGTGGCAGAGAACGCAGGGTATCTCCGTCGAGATGTCTATTTCATCTCTCGTCCCGTCTCTAGTCTGTTTCGTCAGCATACGCAGGGGCATAAGCATCACATGCCCATTTCATGTATTCATTTCATATACTCATTGCATACTCATTTCATAACCTCTTGCATACATAGACATTAGCATACATAGACATTAACATACATAAACATTAACATACATTCACATTAACATATGCATCAACATATGCGTTAGCATTCACAGGTTCATTATGTTTCACCATCATTGGTTATTACCGCCGAGTAACTGGGTTTGTCCATTCTCTCCAAATAGATTGTCAGCCCTAAGCATAAAATACATATGTGTTTCCAGTTTCCCCACAGAGCTCGATCCTCGTGGATAACGGTTACTTCAGCTATCTTTCCTCGCCAAGATAAGATATCTGCCCTTCGAGATCATTTCCTCGATGGAGTCTTGATTACCAGTTTTCTTTCTAGCTCGATCCTAGATTGAATCTCAGTCTTGTCGGTCGTCGAACCCAACCGGACGTGCATTTATTTTGCACCATCTAAAGGTTTTCACCATACCATGACAGATACGCGACTGTTCTCGCCCGAGAAGCTTATCACTGTACCCGGACGTGCATTTATTTTGCACTATCTTTCAACCACAATCCTTTACAGATACACGCCAGTTCACGCCTAGAAAATCTATCAGTACAACACTTTACATCTTACAACATCGGTATGCGACATTTCTCGCCTGAGAAGCCAATCCTATCTTCGTCATGTCTCGCAGCAAATGGCCATCTCCATTGAGCAGTTGGGCTTCCATTTTCCCTGTTGTCTTGAAGTATGGGGAGGTTTGAACCAAATCGTATTCAGGAGAGCACGATCTTGAAGTACGGGGAGGTTTGAGCGGAATTATATTCAGGAGAGCACGATCTTGAAGTATGAAGAAGTTCATTTACCCTTTAGTAAAAGAAGGAGCGGATTCATATTCAGGAGAGCACGATCTTGAAGTATGAAGAAGTTCATTTACCCTTTAGTAAAAGAAGGAGCGGAATCATATTCAGGAGAGCATGATCTTGAAGTATGAAGAAGTTCATTTACCCTTTAGTAAAAGAAGGAGCGGAATCATATTCAGGAGAGCACGATCTTGAAGTATGAAGAAGTTCATTTACCCTTTAGTAAAAGAAGGAGCGGAATCATATTCAGGAGAGCACGATCTTGAGGTATGAAGAAGTTCATTTATCCTTTAGTAAAAGAAGAATCAGAATCGTATTCCAGGCGCCGACCTTAAATATGAGAAGATTTATATATCAGATAAGCAGCAACCTCTTTATTTGAGTGCTTATCCGTTTTGGCATGTAAGTCTCTTCCAACGATAAGTGACAGTTCTCCCTCGAGAAGCTTATCAGGGCATTTCCCATCAAAGCCCATTTATTTTGGCATACAGCCGGTTTTACCCTGTATTTTCTACGGATTTCCGAAAAGTCCATTCGATCCCATCACGAAGGATAGTTTATAGAAGCTTGGATGTTATTCTTTGCTCAATGCTCCAGCATTCTGTAATCGACCTGGCAGTCGTGTAGATCCAGTCTTATTGTTAGACATTCCCAAGTGGAGGCCATCTCATAGGCACCATCACCATTTAGGATCATGTTCTAACCACTTTAAGTTCATTTATTTTGGCATACAACCGGTTTTTTTCCACCCTGTATATTTACTACAGATTCCCGAAAAGTCCGTTTGATCCTGTCACGAGAGATAGCTTACGGAAGCTTGGATGTTATTCTTTGCTCAATGCTCCAGCATTCTGTGATCGATCTTGCAATCGTACTTGATCCAGTTTTACTTTTAGATTCCCAGTGGAAGCCGTCTCACAGGTGTCATCTCCATTTGAGAATCTCGTTCCCAAAATGACAATTGGTCGTGTTCGCACCAGTTGACCATCATTTTAGAATTCCCCAGGGTTGTATTGTGTCCCAGCGCGTTGTTTTCCCCAGTGTGTTCTTCTCGTAGCGTCTGTCTCTGTGTCGTCATATTCGTCAACACTTTCGCATTCATTATTTCAGCATACGCATAATATCATATTCATGGCATCGTCTACATTAGTCTGGTCCATGGCATTGCATATCGCCGCGTATAAGGGCAAAATTTTCGGTTATCTATATTTAAATCCCTCCACCATGATTCCTCGAGTCTCCGCCACTCAAATCATCCGGTGTAGCTATTTAAATAGGGGCAACTGTAATACCCCAAATTTTACCCTTACATTTAGTCAGTCATTTCGTATAGTATAGCATCCACTAATCACTAACCAGTCATGGAGTGTTGATTTGTTTTGCAGGAATCCAGGTTCAAGGGCGTTTTGGTCATTTTACACTATTTTTGCTAATTTTGAAGAAAATCGGTCTTTAAGCCTCGAGGCGTTCAGAGCATGATACATGGGACATTTGTCTACCATAGAAGTTGATTTCCTTCAAGGCATCAAGCTGGCTCGTTTTATTATTGGAAAATACCGGGAGTGTATTTAATGTTGGGTCGTTCATTTGTTCAGGAAGGAGTTTCATTTCAGTTAATAACGCGTTCTTTCGATATACATAACAGAGAGGGTTTAGTTGAATTCACTTAGTTTTGATCAGGACTATGAAGAGAATAAGCATATGAGCCAGAACTTAAGTACCTTTGAATGTCATTCGTGAGTATTTATAATTTATAATTAGAAATAAATTTAAATGTTTGTGGATTTTTATTCACGAATGTTTATAATTTGTAACTAAGAAATAAATATAAATAAATTCATGTTTGTATGTTCATAGATATTTAAGAAGTAAATGAGTACTTTTGAATTTCTATTTCATAAAGTATTTAATTTACAAAAGAGTGACTCAAATAAACTTTGAATTCTAATCATTGTTTGAGTTTACAAGGAATTACATTCACTCTAAAAAGTCCTAAGTCCTAAAGAATTCTAAGTGTTCTTCATGATGTCCCTCGATCCTCTCCGCAAATCTCTGGTTAACCTGCATAAAGAGAAACAAAACAAAACAGAAGCAGGAAAGGGTTAGAAGTTTGTTTTCGACACTCTCAGAACAGCGTCATCATCGAGTGCCGGGAGTGGCACAACCGAGGCTGCGTCCTACCCCCGTTACCGACCCGCGCCGTTGGCGTCAGATCAAGTAACATCTGTTCTTATCATGCGGGACATCCAAGAGATAGAAGTGATAAAAGAAGCGGGACTGATTCGCTTTTGCCGCAATTGGATTTCCAAACTGATACAAAGGTAAATTTGGACTCAGACCCGGATGCCGGCAGGTCTGAATCACTTTGTGTTCAAAGTTTTTCCAACACCTGAAATTCCACAACAGCATCAGTGCAAAATTGATAACAAAACTCAAAGCCAAAACAGTTCATAAGCTGCACAGCCACAGGCAATTGGAAATTCAAACTGAAAGTGCACAACCGAAGCATCAGAACAGCACAAATCATATCACAAACCATACCAGAAAGAGCAAGATAAGCTCGCGTAATCACATCAGCTCAGGGCAAGCCTCAATCAAAGGTGCGAGTCAATCATGAAAAGCCAACAAAGCAATTCGTATCAGTAAGATCCTGCGACCAAATCTACCTCAAATTGCTACAAGCGTCGTGAAGTAAAGCACCAAGCATAAGGGCTCAGTTCAGAACATCACAGCCCGGTGCCAAGGATACTGAACGATATCCAATTCCGTTCCGCATCAGAAATTGGAAGAATCAAGAAATAGAGTTCAAACTTCGCAGTTGGATACAAGCAGCGAACCTGACATTAAAGTGGATGATCAAACCGCAGTTGGGCCTATATCAGAAAAAAGACAAATCAGACTATCACAAGGCAATTCAAATGGAAGCGTAACAAATACACATCTGATAAACCACAACACAAAACCCGTATCCAAGCAATATCAGCCCAGAACTCATGTTCTGAACCAAATTCAACAGAACACAGCAGTCCTATCAGCCGAAGCCAGAAGCAACCGTCGCAACATAATCGAAGGCGGCAAGCAACAGTATCAATTCCCTGGTCGGTTCAGACTAGAATGTCATCATCACCGCATCGTACCTCTCTCGGCGGCACCAATCCGGCAATACCTGCACTACCAGCTCTCTCTGAAAGAAGAAGAGGAAAAGAATCCATATCTGCAACAAAACCAGAAACCTACATCAGAAGAACCAATTGGAAACCAGTTAACAACAATCCACATCTGTGAAACCAAAACAAATCCAATACGGTTTATCAAATAGATTGCCATAGCCAAATCAAAATCCATGTGTGAAAAGGAAAGAATCCAAATCAGTTTCAGATCGCAATATCCAAATAGGTTTGGTCCCAAAACAAATCAAAACAAATCCATATCTGAAAATCCCATCAAAGCAAATCCAAACCATATCTGTTAACAAAAAAGGAAAGTTCGAATCAGTATCCGATAAAATCAAATTGTATCACTAAATCACAATCAATCTCAGAAAAATAACGCAAATCCAAGGCCCAAAAGGAGAAAATCAGAGAGATTATAAAAAGGGAACAATATCACCTCGTTGAAACCCTAGAAAAAACGGCGATCAACGATCGCAAGCAAAACCCTAGGCGGCGCGAACAAGAGGAAACGGCCGAGACTCAGAGGAAATGAAGTCCTCATCATCGTCCTAGACGAAACGGCGAACAACAATCGCGAGCAAAACCCTAGCGGCCGCGATATCAAAGGAGGAAGAGCTTCGCTCAAAGCCGTCTCAAACAGCCGTCGGCGCCGTTTCATTCGACGACGAGCAAACCACTCCTGAGGCTCAATTCTCACATCATCGCCTCGAAGAAGATCACCATCATCGCTCCGTTTTCTTACCGAAAGCCACCCACGGGATAAAACGTAAGCAAAAGTAACACGGTATCATCATTGTTTAACAGATTTTGTGTTGATTTCAGGAGGGGATATCGAGGGAGAGACAAGAATACGAGAGATGGAGGCAAGGAAGAAGAAGAACGGCGCCGCGGAAAAGATTTTAGGGTTATGAAACCCTAAAAATCCTTTTGTTACAATTACCTCAGCCGGGTTGGGTCCGGGAGTGATGACCGGCCCAACCCCTTTTATTTTTTACTTTTTTTCTTTTTTTATATAATTAATTAATTAAGTTTTATTAAACTTTTTTAAAAAACTAATATTAAAATTGTTTTTTTATAAAATAATAATTTAAAAACTTTTTTATAAGATTAAAAAACCTTTTTATAATAGTAAATAAAAAACCATTTTTTTAAATAAATACATTAAAATCTTTTTGTTTTTTTTAAAATATAATGACTAAGTTAAAATAGTTTTAGGGTTTGAGTTGAATTAATATTAATAATTTCATTTTCAAATTGAAGATTATATCACAAAAAGAGGCATAATTTTACTTCGCCACCATCTGACAATTCTATCCATTAATGGTGTTTGCTCGTTTTTGCAGTTTATTGCGTGTACCTTTATTTATTTCATTTTTATGTCATTATCATTTTGTAACTGCTCCTCTCATGTAACCTCGCGAACTTAACAATCGCTCCTTAATTTCTGCCTTTAAATTTATGTTTGTATGGCCTTAATTTCTGTCATTATTTCTCTGCTCGTATGATTAGTTTCTCACACCTTCACTAATTATTCTGTCACATTACACGCCTCCGAAGGAATTAGGTCTAGCTTTTGGTCGCCGCACCAATAGTCCTCAAACCCTTACACCCTTACAAACCCTAATTTTCACAAATGCCTCGCCGCAGGCAAGATTACAAAACTACCCCTAGCATTAGGTCAAGGAGCCGCCGCGCTCATTTTTAGGGTTTCTCGCCGTGGAATCCCTAACCTAATTTAACCCTAATTACAACTTAACATTTCAACGTAGAGATTTGGAGTTCCTACACTCCGCGTAAGCGTGTCCTTAAGACATGTTTATTCCCCTTGAGACCTTCACCACAGTCAAGAAGTCTCTAACCTCCCTTTCAAGGGGAACTACAATTACTCTGATTCCATTCCCGTAAGGATACGTAGGAACAAGATGCGATGTCTTGCCGAGTAAACTTAGAATTAACCCCTTAGGTCTCCTTTCTCACTTTTAATCCTTTGTACATATACCTTAAGCAAATAAATAAAGCAAAATAGTAAATATTTGAACAAAAGGTTCCTGTAGAGTACTACAGAAGTTTAGGGTGCTAGTACCTTCCCTAAATTTAATCAACCCCCGAACCCTAGATCTTTCCCCGCATTGTGTTTACGATGCAAAAATAGGTTTTCCCTCTTTTGACCTTTTCCTTCGGATAAATCAAAGAGCGGTTGTGAATTGAATTGTGATTCGAACTAATTAATAGTTTGTGATCCTATTTCCACCGCAACATCAATATATAGAACATGTATGGGTGATCTAGAACCCTCTAGATCCTTCTAATGAGAGTTTCAATCTCTCATGTCATGAGAATTTCAACCATATGCCATGGTATGCATAGTTCTGTTTGCAGCTTGAAATCAATCCCATTCTCTTCCAATTTCTCCTCTAGTGACATTTTGAAAGTGTTTGGCTTGCAAGGGATCTTGCTCATGCCTTGAATTTGAGTTTTGCAAATGTTACTTATGATGTAAGTAACTACTTTTCAAAGCAAGTCCACAAATTAAATCTCAAATCAAAATTGTGGCTAAACCAATGTTCTTAAAATGTTTTCTAGAGTCAAAATGACCAATTACATGCCTTGGTTTGGATGTGTAGATCAAAAAATATCAATTTCCAACTTTGGTTTATTTAACTTATACCCTTATTTTAGGTCATTTTTGCAACTTTGAGCTACAAGCACTTCCAACATCTCATGACCTCTTTACTAGCCTCAAAACATCATTTTGAACAAGTTTGATGTTGAACATTTTCCCATTTGAAGCTTGGAAATAGGAGTTATGGCCTTATGGTTGAAATGACCTGTAATCTCCAAATGACCAAAATGCCCTTGACTTGTCAAAGCCATAACTTGAATTCTACAAATCCTATCAAGGACTTCTAGTACTCTATGGAAATCTAAGAGAATAAGGAACAACATTCATGTTGACCAAAAGTTCATAGGAATCATCCTTCTAGGGTAAACGTTTCATGCAAGTTGGGCAACTTTCAAGCTCCCAAATTCACATACCTCAGATGACCTGTAACTTGTCAAAGTCATAACTTGAGTTCTACAAATCCTATCAAGGACTTCTAGCACTCAAATTAAAGCTAAGATCATGCTCTACAACATTCATGTTTGGGGTAAGAGGAGATGACAATCACATCTTGAGCTAAACTTCCTTGAAGATAGGGGTAAAACTAGGGGATTTTACACTGTCAAGCCTTAGAAACCCTAGCCTAAAACTTCTCAAACTCTTCAATCATGATGAGTTAACCTGGGAATAATCCTTATAACATCTCAGTGTATCAACCCATGCTCACATGGCTCTTGAATTAGGTGTCAACCTTCTCCAAATCATCAGCTGACTTAGGGTTGACCCAGTCAAACCCTAGCTGCACCAATCATGGTTGAGCCTTCTTAATCCTGCACAATGACCTGTCTAGGCCTCAAAGTGATCTTCAACACTTCTCATGAGCTCTTTCAAGGCTTCAAGTCCAACCTCATGGGTTCAGAATCATCTGTGGACTTCCCACAACTCTCAAGTTAGGAGGCACACACTCTTGGTTTCAACCATTCTCTCTGAGGATCTTTTAACTTCTCTGACAAGGATATCAACCCTTGAACACTTGAATAACCTTCTCAACTAGCTTCATAGTCTTGTATAGCTCTTAATGGGTAATCATACCTCTTGATCTCCTGCATACATGTCAATGAAATGCAAATGATAATGTTAATGTGAATGAAATGAAACACAAGCTAGGTGAAGAAAAGTTGGTCAAATTTTGGGGTGCAACAGCTGCCCCTATTCAAACGGCTTGGACTTGACTGGGTGAGAAGCGAACGACTCTCAAGCAATCAAGGTACGAGACGGTTGAATACCAATAAACCCAAAAATCTGTCAACTGCATAAGTACCCGGTACTCTGATGGGGACAAATCTTCGGAAACTGAAATATAAGCTGCACGGCAACTAGCTGGGGAACTGGTCACACGGTAACCAGCGATACACGGTTGATCACGCCGTCAGGCATCGGAATCCCTCGGGACCTATCAGATCAACAATCAAGTTAACCACGCCATCAGGCATTCAAAGAAATCTTTAGGCGTCAGCCGAACTTCGTCAGTAAGTCGGGAATGGAATTCTCAGTCAATCATGAACCAATTGGGGATATCCAACTTCTACCATCAGGCACTCCGCATCAGCTGAGAGAACTGCTTCGTCAATACGGTTGGACTTCGATCATCAAGTCTTCAAGGGAAGTTTCAACTTCGCTGTTCAGAAACCTGCTGGGGATGACACATCTCCACTAGGGATTCTGGATAACTATCAAGTAACTCTGCTTCAGGGATCCAGAAATCATTTTGGGTGAATCAACTCAGCTGAGGAAATGAAGAATCATCTTGAACAAATAACTCTGTGGGGACTTCAAGAATCATCCTGAACCAATAACTCTGCTGGAGATTTCAGGAATCATCCTGAGCAAACACTCTGCCGGGGACTCTAAGCATCAACTTGAGCAACCAACTCTGGCGACTTCACTGGGGATTTTAAGAATCATCTTAAACAAACAACTTTGCTGGGGAATTCAAGAATCATCTTGAGCAAACCATTCTGCGGAGGAACATCTGCAAAACAAGAACGATAACGACCTAGCTCATGTTTCGTATGCATATGCTTTGACAATGGCGTAATGCTCCACACGGTAGAAATGCTACGCATTTAGGGTAAATGCTATGCAATCATGCAAAATGCTATGACCCCATCAGCAAAATAAACGTTGAAGGGAGCATCCTCCTGTCAAGGAGAAAGAACCACTCTGGTGGAGGAAGGACTCATCCTGCCGAGGAGAAGAAGTCACACCAATCTCAATCAGACTCCGCCTGGGGAAACAAACTTCAATCGACTGTTGCAGGGGAACAAAGCTCTGCGAGAACCTGAACCTGCTCATCTGGGTGTACGAACCACAACTGCTGAGGAAAACGATGTCAATCGCCGAAATAAACTGCACGGCATTCGCAGCCAACCTTTCATGGAGGTAACGACTCCGGCGGGGAAATACAGCATCAGCTATTCAACACTCTACTGGTGAAAACCAATCATGGCCCAACGGCTTCCAAGGACTCGGCTCTCTTGGGGAACTGCGAACTCGGCTGGGAAAGAAGGAATCATCCTGCTTACAGGGGAGAGTACGACTCTGTGGGGAATCTCAATTCTGCCGGTGACTTCAGTCAGGAACTATCAATTGCTGCACACTTCAGTATGTGACTCAGTTGGGGAGATGACGACCCTTCGGGATGCATCTGATTGGGGAGAGAATCCTCTCTGCCTGGGGAAAACATATCAATGCTTACGATCTCACGTTCAGACTCTGCGAGGAGAGGCTGCTGAACTTCGCTGGAGAAGAAGGAATCATCCTATTTGGGGACGCATACGGCGTACTGCCTGGAATATGATATACCTGCAACAACACAAACAAACAGACAAGATACCCTTCTCAAAGGGACCTATCAAGGTTATCATCTTGTGACAATGTTCAAGTAATTCATTGTTTTAACAATCAGTGGCCTAGGCCAATAAGTTTATGTATGCGCATTTTATCAAAAACATCGGCGTTCTTTTTCGCAAACAAAACAGATAATGCTAAACAAACAAACAGAATTGCTGAATAGTATACATTTTATTAATAACGAACCCCTGAACGGGCAAAAATGTTTTACAACAGATGCAAGCTCCTGGAATGAGGAAGCTGCGCAAATATAAAAACATAAATATACATCAGTATATACACATGTCGGCAACGAGGCGTAGACGAACACCATGAGTTGATCCCTCTATGACCCACTCGACTTTGATACCTCTCCGACGCTTCAGCTTCAGAAGAGATTGATTCAGATAAACGGCCCTCAGGTCTTCCAAACCACTAAACAAATGAAAGTCCACACATGGAACGCAGTCATTTGCTTTTTCAAATCCCTAACTTTTGCCTGAATCGCCCTTCCGGGTTTTCGATTCACCGGGATACCCTTTTTTGCCAAAGTCGCCCTTCCGGATTTTCGACTTTGCGGGTGTACATTCTTTTCTTTATATCCCTAATTTTTTCCCAAACCTTTTTCCTTTTTTATGGTTCGCCGGGATGCCCCATTTTTGCCTGAATATTCTTTTTCTTTCCAGCGGGTCTCTTTTAAGCAAAGTATTTTTTAACTACGTCCGTGTTCACCGAGGATGCAAAATCTTCGCCATCCATCGTGGATAACAACAAGGCTCCTCCTGAGAAGACCTTGCTGACGACGTACGGACCTTCGTAATTAGGAGTCCACTTGCCCCGGTGATCGGAGTGTGGAGGAAGAATCTTCTTCAGGACGAGATCACCCGTCTGAAAGCTTCTAGGACGCACCTTCTTATCATAAGCTTTCTTCATTCAGCTTTGGTACAGACGACCATACGGAATCGATGCTAACCTCTTCTCGTCCATCAGGGTGAGTTGGTTTAGTCAGTTCTTAATCCATTCTGCCTCGTCGAGTTTCACGTCAACCAAAACTCGCAAAGAAGAGATCTCCACTTCTAACGGTAGGACAACTTCCATACCGTACACCAAGGAGAAAGGAGTTTCCCCGATTGACGTACGTACCGTCGTTCGATAACCGTGCAGTGCGAATGGCAACATCTCATGCCAATCTTTGTAGGTCACAACCATCTTCTGTACTATCTTCTTGATGTTCTTATTGGCCGCTTCAATGGTGCCATTCATCTTCGGCCGGTAAGGAGATGAGTTGTGGTGTTCAATCTTGAAACTCTGGCACAGCTCCTTCATCATCTTGTTATTCAGATTCGAACCATTATCAGTAATGATCCGCTCGGGAATTCCATAATGACAGATGATATCCCTCTTTATGAATTTAGCCACCACCTGCTTGGTCACATTAGCATATGAGGCTGCCTCCACCCACTTGGTGAAGTAGTCGATAGTTACTAGAATGAAACGATGACCGTTAGATGCAGTGGGCTCGATCTTGCCTATCATGTCGATGCCCCACATGGAGAATGGCCACGGGGAGGACATGACATTTAACGGGCACGACGGCACATGAATCTTATCAGCATAAATCTGGCATTTATGACATCTCTTCGCGAATTTAAAGCAATCCGATTCCATCGTCAGCCAGTAGTATCCTGCTCTCAGGATCTTTCTTGTGATAGCATGCCCGCCGGCGTGAGTACCAAATGTGCCCTCATGGACTTCTTCCATGAGCATACTCGCCTCTTTCTCATCTACACATCTGAGTAGCACGAGATCGTGGTTTCTTTTATACAAAACTCCATCAGGATTGAGATAAAAATTTCCAGACAGCCTCCTCAGTGTCTTCTTATCCTGGGTTGACGCTCCCGCAGGATACTCCTTAGTCATAAGGAAGGTCTGGATGTCATGGAACCATGGCTTACCATCGGAGGCTTCCTCGATTGCAAAGACAAATGCAGGTCTATCAAGACGAGAAAGGACAATCCTTGGAGCTTCATTCCAAAAATTGACTTTATACATCGAAGCCAATGTGGCTAAGGCATCAGCCATCTGATTTTCGGCCCTGGGCACGTGATGGAGTTCCACTCGATCAAAGAAAGGAAGTAGCCTTCTGGCATAGTTCATGTACGGCACCAAATTCGATTGACGAGTCTCCCACTCCCCTTGAATCTGGTTAATCACAAGCGCTGAGTCACCATATACGTCTAGGTTCTTGATTCTCAAATCAATTGCTTCTTCTAGACCCATGATGCATGCTTTGTACTCCACTTCATTATTGGTGACTGGAAACGTCAGTCTCGCGGTGAACGGGATGTGGGATCCATGGGGAGTCGTGATGATTGCCCCTATGCCACTTCCGTAAGAATTAACCGCCCCGTCGAATATCAATTTCCACTGGGATTTCTATCTGGCCCCTCGTTGGGCAGCGGTTCATCGCAATCTTTCGCTTTGAGAAACATAATATCCTCATCAGGGAATTCAAATTTCATCGGCTGGTAATCTTCGATCGGCTGTTCGGCAAGGTAATCAGACAATACGCTTCCCTTAATGGCCTTCTGGGAAACGTACTGAATATCATATTCCGTCAACACCATTTGCCATCTGGCAATCCTGCCCGAAAGCGCTTGCTTCTCGAAGACGTACTTGATCGGATCCATCTTCGAAATTAGCATGGTGGTGTGATTGAGCATGTACTGTCGTAAACGTTTGGCAGCCCAGGCTAGTGTACAACACGTTTTCTCCAGCATCGAGTAACGAGATTCACAATCTGTGAACTTTTTACTCAAGTAGTAAATGGCATGCTCCTTTCTGCCCGTCTCGTCGTGCTGACCGAGAACACACCCCATACTATTCTCCAGAACTGTCAAGTACATGATTAAGGGCCGTCCAGCCACTGGGGGTATCAAGATTGGAGGTTCCTGTAGATACTGCTTTATCTTATCAAATGCCTTTTGGCAATCCTTGTTCCAGATAATCACCTGATCTTTCTTTAACAGTTTGAACATCGGTTCACACGTGGCCGTGAGCTGAGAGATAAACCTTGCAATGTAGTTTATTCTGCCCAGGGAACCACGAACTTCTTTTTCGGTTTTTGGCGCAGGCATTTCTTATATCGCTTTTATTTTCGCAGGATCAACCTCGATGCCTCTTTCACTCACGATAAACCCCAGTAGTTTTCCGGACCGTACTCCGAAAGTACATTTGTTAGGATTCAGCCTCAACCTAAACTTCCTAAGCCTCTTAAAAAGCTTCAGAAAACTGACCAGATGTCCCTCCTCCGTTTGGGACTTCGCAATCATGTCATCAACATAGACTTCAATCTCATGATGAATCATGTCATGAAACAAAGTGACCATTGCTCGTTGGTAAGTGGCCCCTGCGTTCTTCAGACCGAAAGGCATTACCTTGTAGCAAAATGTTCCCCAAGGCGAAATAAACGTAGTTTTCTCCATGTCCTCCGGCGCCATCTTGATCTGATTGTAACCGGAGAAGCCATCCATGAACGAAAATACGGAGAACTGAGTTGTATTGTCGACCAACACATCAATATGAGGCAGCGGGAAATCATCTTTAGGGCTCGCCCTGTTCAAATCCCGATAATCGACGCACATTCATACCTTACCGTCCTTCTTCGGTACAGGCACTATGTTGGCGACCCACAGAGGGTAAGTAGTGACCGCTAAGAAGCCAGCATCAAGCTGCTTCTACACTTCTTCTTTGATCTTAATGGCCATATCTGGTCGCGTCCTTCTAAGCTTCTGCTTAACGGGAGGACAATCTTCTCGCAGCGGCAAGTGATGGACCACGATGTCGGTGTCAAGTCCGGGCATATCTTCGTATGACCAAGCAAAGACGTCACTATACTCTCTTAGCATCTCGACCAATCTTTGCTTGACATCGCTCTGCAATGCAGCCCCTATCCTGACGTTCCTGACAAGTTCTTCAGAACCCAAATTCACAATCTCAATTTCCACCTCGTGAGGCAGAATCACTTTCTCTTCTTGTTTCAACAAGCGGGCCAACTCTTTGGGAAGGTCTTTGTCTTCATCAATCTCTTCTTCGGCTTGATAGATCGGGCAATCGAATTCGAAGTGAGTCGTAGAAGGTCCAGAGTCGATGTCATCTGTTATATGGATCCTGCAATAACCAGGGTTAAGCTTAAAACAAGGATATGCAGGTTAGCACAAACCCCATTGCCATTTTATTGTTTTTCAAAACAAATATAAAACAGGAATAACAGAGATCACAATATTTGAATACGAAGAAAAACGCCTTTTGATTTATTGATAAAATGCATGTACATAATCAAACAAGGCCCTGACAATAAAACCACTATGCCCCGGGTAGGACATAGGGTTGTACAATGATTGGAAAAAAGTAAATCATTACTCTTTTCTTGTCATCTGGATGATATCCCTGACGGACCAGTTGTTGAGGCTCTCGCCTGGTTTGCTTGGCTGGATCCAAGAGTCTAAGTCATAGTCGCTATCTCCGCTGTCTTCAGACACTACGTTGACGCTTTCAAATATCACCCCGCCACTAGTAAACTGGATCGACCCTTTACCTCGTGACGCACTGCTAGAAGAGGAGGCTTCAGCCGTAGGAGAATATCCCAACCCAAACTTGTCTTGCTTGTTAGGTATCTCCAAAATTCGCCCCCAGCCTGGGGTAGATCCAGCTTGGACAACGGCCCGAGCTTCCTTGAAGGAGGAGAGAGTCATCTCTGGCTTCTCAGTGACCATAGGAGCTACGTCCTTGACTTTAACAGCTTCGAACGCTTGGCATAGGGTTTCGTGGATTTCCCCATCCATCTCGACATACTTGAAGGACGACAAATGGCTCACCATTATGTCTTCCTCGCCACATACAGTCACGATGCTACCTCCGACAGCGTACTTGAGTTTCTGGTGCAACGTGGAGGTCACGGCACCCGCCGAATGGATCCATGGCCGGCCCAAGAGACAGTTGTAGGCAGGCATGATGTCCATAATGTAGAAGACTGCGTCGAATGTTTCCGGCCCCACTTGGATTGGCAAAGTCACCTCTCCAAAGACATGACGCTTGGTTCCATCGAAAGCCTTCACAACCAGATCACTGGGTGTGCAAATCACTCCATGAGTATCCAACTTCATCAATGCCTTCTTCGGAAGAACATTGAGCGATGACCCTGTGTCGACCAGCACGTGAGACATAATCGTTCCCCTACACTCTATCGAGATGTGCAGGGCGCTATTGTGGTTCCTTCCCTTCAGCGTCAGCTCTAGGTCAGTGAATCCTAACCCATTTCCAGCGTTTACGTGGGCTACGACCTCTTCCAACTGGTTTACCGATATTTCCTGCGGTACATATGCGGCGTTCAACACCTTCAGCAGTGCGTTGCGATGTGCCTCAGAACATAGCAACAGATTCAGGATGGAAATCTTCGAGGGTGTCTGATGGAGATGATCCACGATCTTGTAGTCACTCTTTTTAATCAACCTCATAAATTCCTCGGCGTCTTTAACAAGTAAGTCTTTTTCTACCCCGCAAGGGATCTCTTCAACGACTTTACTTTTACCTTTATCAGTTGCATCAGCTTTGTCCGCTTTATCCGCCACGACCTCAGGTGGTGCAAACAGTCTCCCGCTGCGAGTAATTCCGCTAACGCCCGCTAGGTTCTCCACAGACGACCCAAACGGTTCTAGTTCCAACTTCTGTCTGTTGCAGTAGACCTCTGCCCCATAATGCCATGGGACAGCATTAGTGCTTTCGAAAGGTATCGGCCCAGCTTTGGTGATAGTAATTGTAGGCGGTCTGGGTGCAGAAATAGTTATCGTCTGGCGAGGGATGGTGATGTTGGCAACCTCATCACCTTGCTTCAGCATTACCTCTCCCGATCCGCATTCGGCCCTCCGGCTAAACTGCAGGATTCCCTCAGTCATCAGACTCTGGATCCCCTCTAGCAACTGTTCACATCCATCAGGACTTGTCGCACAGCCCATGCACAGTTCTCCACAGCCCGGGAAGTAGCCTCTTTTCATCAGCTTAGCTTTAACGAAGCTAAGCGGTGTCTTCAGGTCTTTGACGTCAGTCAACAAATCCAAACTCTCGTCTTCAATAATGGCGTTTACTCCACCTCCCCTATGGTTCGGCATAGGGTTCTTCGTGACGTTTGGCACATTATCTGAGAAGTTGATGATCTTGGAGTCCACCATGTCCTGCACCTTGTGCTTGAAGGCTTTGTAATTTTCTATTGTGTGGCCTGGTGCCCCTGAGTGAAATTCGCAAGTTGCATTTGCGTCATAACCTGGCGGAGGTGCCCCTGTCAAGGGAGCCAGGGTTCTCTTCTGGATCAACTGTAGCTGAAGCAAAGTCTGTAACAGCTGAGCATAGGACATGGGCGATGTCTCGAGGTGACGGCTTGACAGAGGTGCCCTGTTCTGATACTTTTTGTACCCTTGTTGATTCGACTGCTGTTGTGGCTATTGAACGGCCGGGATAGTTATGCTGGCCACCTATTGGTGAGGGCCGTTACCCTTCCTTCGAGCGTTGGTCACGGCGCTCGTTTCTCCTTCCTGTCTTTTGCCACCATAAGGTTTCTTGCCTCCTCCGGCTGAGGATGAATCGCCTTGAATTTTCCCCAGTTTGATCCCATTTTCAATGTGCTCACCCGTGATAATGAGATCTGAGAAGGTTCCAGACATACCGCTGACCAATTTCTCATAATAAACCCCTGGGAGGGTGGCTACGAACATTTGCACAAGCTCACGTTCAACCATCGACGGCTGAACTCTGGCTGCCAACTCACGCCATCGCTGGGCGTATTCCTTGAACCCTTCGTTGTTCCTTTGCGACAGATTCTGCAGTTGGACTCGGTTCAGGGCCAAGTCACTGTTATATTGGTAGTGGTGCACGAATTCTTCAGCAAGGTACTTCCACGTGCGCACACTGGTAGGTTCCAGACTCATGTACCATTCGAGGGAGGGCCTGGACAGACTGTCTTGAAAGAAGTGCATCAGCAACTTCTCGTCCTCAGAATGAGCGGACATTTTCCGGTAATATGATCTCAGATGGACGCGAGGGCAAGTGGTGCCCTTGTACTTTTCAATGTCAGGTACCTTGAACTTGGGAGGCACCTTGAAATCAGCAATCAGTCCCAACTTGGACATATCAACGCCCAGGGTGTTCTGGTTCTCGATATTTCTCATCTTATCCTCGAGTGCCTTGAACCTTAGACATGCTTCAGCAGTCAGCTCACCTTCAGCACCTCTCTGTGAGAACACATCGTCTTGATGGTCTTCTAACCACAGCTGAGGCCCGAACAGATTCCCAACACCTGCATTGCCGTTGCCCAGCCCAACATTGACGTTAGCTTCAAAATTCCCATTATCGACGCCCGGCGTATTACCATTGAGTCCCATGTTAGCTATCACATTGCCATTGGCACTTCCATTCCCTCCGGTCACGGGGACGCCATTCTGAGGAGTTTCAACCGGTGGAGGGGTAGGCACGTTCCCACCATGGAGTACGCCATTGCTATCAACCCTTGAAATCAGAGGCTGAACCAAGGTTCTGAGCTTATCCTGGCCATTGGCAACCGCTTGCATGAGCTTCATGAAGCGGTCCATTCTTTCGCGGAGTTCTTGAACGTCAGTTTGCATTTGCTCCATGATTCTGGTTTGATTTGCTCTGGTCGGATAGCGGTGGATAGGTCTCTGATCAATCCTGGAACAACCTGTAAACACAAAAGGGTTAGGAAAAACGACAAAGTGCTCGTTATGCGAATGCTTCATGCAAATGCAAACGTGTGTTTGTGCGTTAGGGAGATTTCCCCCGATCCTAGTGCCTGAATGCTAGTGCTGATAATAAGAAGTCTAAGTCCAGTCATGGAAATAACATCTCATATATATGAAGAAAGCCCATCAAGGTGGTACACAACGTCAGCGAGTACAAGATGAATCAATGGCATGACCTCAACCAACAAGCCTGGTGATGGTCAGCATACAACAATGATCAAACAAAAGGAATACAAATAGTCAAGCACGGCCACGGGCGCGAAACTCTTCTAACAACCCCTTCATTTCTGGATGACCAGGCCGAGTGAGCAACCCTTCGACGAGTAACTCTCTCTGCATAATGGTGTACTGAAGACCTTCGACCGACTCTTCCCATGCTCCTTCGCCGAAACAATCTTCTAACTTCCGCTTCTTGGACTCAAACGTCATTTTGCGCTCCTTCAGGTTAGCAAGAGCCCTGTTGAGCTGGCCTTCAGCGGCATATCTGCGAGCGGTTTCTTCATCAAACCTCTTCTCACTAGCCTTCACCTGGGCTTTCAGCTTGGAGATCTGTTGCATCAGCTTATCCTCCCGCTTTTTCCTGTTGGCTAGGGTGGCCTTCCAATGCTAGTTAAACTTGGATATCCTCCGATACGCTTCGTCCAAGTGCTGCTTCTTCGTGGCCAGCACATCGTTGACAGCTTTGAAGTCTCGACCCATGCGCTCGCGCTCAGCTACCTGCTTAGTCAGATCTGTCCCCAACTGGTTCACCAGCTCTGTCTGCCTCTTGAAGGAATGAACGGCCTCGCTTCTCTCGCTTCGGAGCTGAGCCAATTCTTTCTCCAGTTCTTCATTTGCCTTTTTCAGCTTGTCTCGCTCAGCTAACACCTGATTATGCTGCTGAATAGGCACGGTGGTAGGCTCTTCGATCGCTGGAGGGCTTTCTGGCTTGGCAGGAGGAAACGGCATCCCTATAGCATCTGCTCTTACTCTGATCCAAGTCACATACGGAGTGTAGGCTTGGCTATTGCTTTTCCCCAGCAATGGCTTTCCCCTCTTACTAATACCATTCCAAGCGCGCTGAAGCTTAGATAACATATCCCCCTCTAGAAGACCAGTGAGGTACAGAGATTCCTGCACCTCTTCATCCCTCGGTGGAGCTCTCAAAGCATAAGCAAATTGTCGGACCAGCAAAGACGAATTATAGTTTATACAGCCCTTCATGCCTATCAAAGGCACGTTCGGAAACCCGCTGCAGCTGAAGATAATCTCGGTACCCAACCTATCTCTATCAAACCAGTCAATATCCTCCGCTGATAGACTCATCAAACGCTCGGACCACCCAGCTGTGTGCAGACGAAGCAAAGGGACCCTTCTTGGGTAGGTGACTATCAAGCCATCTATAGAGCAGGGGCACACAACACGAGACATTCTTGCCCTTTCTGTTCTCGTTTTTGTAGTGGATGGAATGGTAGACATCTCCTATCAAGGTAGGGACTGGATTCCCTGATGCAAAGATATGGAAGGCGTCGAAGTCCACAAAGTCGGGCATATTGGGGAACAGAATGAGGCCATATATGCACAGAGCGAGAATGGCGTTGAACACGACCCAACATCCGTCTTTGGCGCACTGCTGAGCTTTTCCCACTAAGAACTGCAAGGAGAAACCGGGAACCTTGTTCCAACCAGACAAAACCAACTCGGAGGCATCCAGATGAAGCGAAGGGGCTAGACTAGCCAGGTCAGGCTCGGCATCCATGTGAACAAAGGGCATCTGACTCTTGATAGGCACACCTAACAAATTAATATACTCCTCTAGTGTGGGTGCGAGAATAAAGTCCTGGAAAGTAAAGCATCTCAACGAAGGATCGTAGAACTGCAGCAGAGCGTGCAACCCATTCAACTCAAACACAGAGGGTTTACGAACCAAACTGAGCAGTTTACCGTAAGACTTTCTGAATTCATCTCTCACAAAATCATCTGCTAAGGCAATCAAACCAGTCAGCTGAACAACATCAGGAGTGGGGAGCTTGTAAGCCACGGTCTTCCTCAGAGAACCCATGATAGCACAATAGAAGGCAAGAAAACCTGAATCGGGGGGAAACGGTACCTGTAACACAGACACACGTTAATGAAATGCAAATGAGTATGCAAAGCAATGTAAAATGCAATCCTGCAGCAGGAGATCAAGGCAACTGTGCTGTTGAAGATATGAAGGTTCGGTATCAACAAAACCATAATCCTGCTCTATCAAGAACAACCACTATCTCTGATAAGAAGAAAACCCTGGTATCGGACCACAAATTTGCTCTGTCAAGAACACACACATCTGATAATAAGGGCCTCTGATACAGGACCATAAATCTGCTCTGTCAAGCACAAACATCTGATACAGGACCTCTGATACAGGACCAAAACTCTGCTCTGTCAAGAACAAACACACATCTGCAGATGAGATCCTCTGATCCCAACCAAAAACCTGCTCTGTCAAGAACAACATACACATCTGCTGATGAGATCCTCTGATCCCAACCAAAACTGATTCACTATCAAGAAAACCAGGTAGTCTGAAGGTTAAGGTTTCCTGCAATAAACCCAACCCTGCTCACAGGTGTGGACCTAAACTGACACAAGTTCGGCATCCTATGCGGTCATCAGCGTCACAGACATTCAAGAGGGGTGATACGATACCCAGAAGGTGTGGCATTACCAGCTCATGAAGCGGCCTCACTCAGCTGAATTCTAAATGATCGGTCCCCAGAGTCGACAATCCTCCAAACCAACAACCCCCTCAACCCAAAGGGTTGAAAAAGAAGTCAACCGGGAGAACCTCGTCTGAGCGTGGATTTCATGAGACACTAGTGCTTGCCAAGCAAGCACGCACCCACTAATTTCCACAACTAATGCTATGTTCACTCAAGCCTGGGTCTGGCTTCTCACTCATCAGAATGCCCCTCCCACAACAGCACAGATAATCATATCATACTGAAAATAAAGTGCGGGAAATAAAATGCAATAAATAAACACAACCCAACAAGTAATCATACAAGCGCTAGGATTGACTCTCGCAGGGGACGTTGGATCCCCAAACTGACTCGCATAAGGGACGTTGGATCCCAGGAAACTATCAGTCCCCAGCAGAGTCGCCAGCTGTCGCTTTCGCAAAAATAAGGTGCCGACAAAACAGAAGAGTCGCCACCTTTTGTTATTTATCCCTCGGAACGAGAAAGGAAACGATCGGAAAAACCTGACGAAAAGGTATAAGGCAAGGTCATCGCAACCATTGTCTAGGTTCGTGATTCGGTTACGCAAGGGGAAGGTATTAGCACCCCTCACGTCCGTCGTACTCGACGGGATCCACGCTTTTTGTGCTTACTGGACGGGTTGGTTTTATCTATCTACCTATCAAGGCTGGCTCAAAAAGAAAAGAAAAATGACTCGGCAAAGCGTCGCACTTTATGCCTACGTATTCTCATCAGAGAATGAGAAATCAGAGTCAACGTAGTTCGACTAACTACGGGTTACAGGAAAGGTGGCTCACCAATACATCAGTATTGTGCCTACGTACTCTCAACAGGTCTGAGAGATCAGAGCTTACGTAGTTTGGGATAATACGGATTACGGGAATTCAGATTCATCTGTTTTGTCGAGCAGGGTTAACAAACAGTTCCAGCAGTTGGATGTATGCAACTCGACCTTTGGAGACTTAAGCGTTACCGTTTGCGGTAGAACTGAGAGTTAACAACACTCTTTTCTTCAGAAAAGCTTCCTTTGAATTGTCGGCCCACGGGGCAAAAAGATTTGACGTTTGTTTTCTGTCTTTTACGAAAGAACTGTTTTTTATGTTTGCAACTAGTATCGTACTAGAGACTATGACCTGAGAGGGAATGCGTCGCATGTCACCCAAAGGGTACCATACTAAACATCCAGACTGTGGAAAAGAAACTCTCCCACAATCCTTTCTCAGATAGCTTATGGCTCGTAACGTACGACGTCAGTTAACCTTTATTAGTGTGTTTTAATCTGCTCTGAGAAGAGAAGAGAACAAGCTCAACTAAAGGGAGACTATCAAGTCCTACTGTTGTCATGCCAAGGATTCATCCTATGGTTGAGGTCTGAAATAGGGAACTCCTAGAAGTTATCATGCATAGGTTTTAACCTAAAGTTCTATCATCACTTCCTTATCAAAGGAAGTGAGATTCCTAAGGGATCATGTCAATGATAAACTGAAATAGATAAAGCATCGGCTTAAACAGTAAACAGTAAACGAATGTAAAATGCATGCAATGCAAGTGAGGGAGGAAATGTGTGTGGGCATCAGCCTCCACAAGCTCATCTCAACCTCAAGCCAGATATGAATAACTGCAATCATACAGAAGAAATAAAATAAAGTGCTATCAAGCAAGATATCAGTTACTGCAATCATACAGAGGAAATAACATGCTATCAAGCAAAATACAAATGACTGTAATCATACAGAGGAAATATCATGCTATCAAGCAAACACAAACCACATAGGCAAGGGAGCCGGGCTCTACCGAATACCCGCAAGCAAAGCCATACAGTAAAAATAAAAGCAGAGGGAGCAACTCAACCTCTAGTGCAATCATGCTCCTAGCTTAAAGTCAGTCTAGATATGAACTTATTCTAATGCATCAAGCAAGTCAAACAAGCCACACCAATACAGAAGAGAAAACAGACAAGAGAGGAAACAGATCAACAGCTCCTACAACTAAACCAACTTAACAGCAGTCCAGTCATCAATCTTCAGCAGCTCTTCAGGGCTACCATCTTTCATCACAAGTATCAAGTTGCTTCTCCAGGGTTTCAACCCATCAACATAAGTTTCAACTTATTCTTTCCTCCTCAAGCCTCAGCTTTGCAGTAAATTCCACCTTCAGGCTTCACACCTAACTACAAGTATCAACTTGATTCCTTCAGGCTCTCAATGTATCCACATAAGTATCAACTCAATCTTTCTTCTTCAAGCCTCAGCTCTTCACTCAATCTCAATTGAATCCTCTTCATAAGTATCAACTTGTTCTTCTTGCTTCAGCTCTCTTTGCTTCACCAGTATCAACTTGGTCTTCTTCATCTACAAGCTTCAGCTTCTCAGAGTAATCTTCAATCACATGGAAGTGTCAACTCCATCTTTCAATCTTCTTCAAGCAAGGAACTCCATCCTCTAACAAGGGAGGAAGATGCATCTATCAAGAGCAAAGTTTGGATGATTGATAGCAGAGTGAAGACCAAAGGTCACCACTAAGCATCATGTCATCAGAGAAATGTACCCTCAAAGGTTCTACCAACTTGTAGAGAGCCACACATCCTACCAAAGGAGGGATGAGGCCTTTACAAGGGGACCTTACATCATAGGGAAGAATGGAATTGATCAACATATTCCATGTTTATGAAGGAAGAGAACTATCTAGAAGCTCTGCCTACAAACCCTAATCTTAGCCTAATCAAAACTACACCACAAGAAGGAAAAATCTTCAAATCCCAGCCTCCTCAAGCAATCCAATGCATCCTCAACTTGTCTTCATCATCAACCAAGAACAAGAGAGAGAGAGAACCCTAATCTAAGGGAACTAAAGATGTTAATCTAGTTGAGTTAGTGCCTTAGAATCATCTAAAGCTAGCATCTAAACTAAAATCAATCAAAAATAGTAAGCTATCTTATAAATTTCTACAAAAATTCCTAAGGGATCCTAATTCAATTAAGAATGCCTCATACAAAAACCAGGGACTAAATCATCTATTAAGTCCAAAAATTAGGTCCTAAATCCAAAGGTATCAACCATAAACCCTAAAAATGGAGTTTCTAAAGGTTTCAACCTAAACTACCACCTATGTTCATCACAAAAATGTGAGAAAATTCTATGGGGAGCATGCATATCTATGCTAACAACTCACAAAAAATCAAGATCAAAATCATCATCACATGATCACACAAAATTCCACAAAATCAAGTATCAAACATAACTATTTTAATATAAATTAAAATGTGAAAATTCCCCAAAAATCAGAAAATGCATGAAATAATAATATTTTTTATTTAAAAAATACTAGATTCAATCATGAATATAATGCAAAAATAATGGGATTAATTGGATCATTTTTCAATTTTTTATGATTTAATCATGAACCATGAATAAAATGAAGAAAATAAAGAAAATCCAAAGAAAAAGATAAATGCACGATGCAGATAGAGACCAAGATCAGTTCATTTTGGAGATTGGGCCATGAGGGGGGTGCTGATATCAATCTTTTCATTAAGCCCAAAACACAACTAAATGAAACGCTGCGTTCCATTTAGTTCAGAAACCCTTCACAAAATTCATGCGCGCGTGGCCGTTGGATGGGGTCCTTGGTCCAAGTCAAACCACAATTGGATGGCTATCAAGTCATCTTCCCCAATTCAAACCTCTAAAACTCAGGTCACCTGCGCGCCCAAAACCACCGCCGGTGACTTTCTCCGGTCACCATTCCACAACCCTATTTCAACATAGAATCCACCATAGGCCACGATCCTTTAACGAAACATGTCCCAAATTCCCTCACGAATTCATTCATGCCTTTAATTCTCTCTGAAACCTCAAGATTCACCATAACCAACTCAACCGAAAATGGTAACATCCTTAATTGGTCACTAACTCTCAAACTAACTATCTGAAAACCTTCCTACACCGTTCTGCAATGCATCTAACACCCTAATTCGTATTGATTCTGCCTAATTTATGCTGGAGGAAGAAGTTTACATACCTGTAAATTCTTGATGAACAGATGCACTAAATCTTCAAATCAAGCTCTCCAACCTTCCAGACACGATCAATGGATCATTCGCTTGCTTCTGTATGCAATAGAACTGGTTGAAAACTCCTGAAACTTGAAACCCGATGGTGAGTTGCAGGTGGAAAAATCTGAGTTCAAGAACACCAATCAGCCACGAATTCCCTTGGATTATGATCTGGAATCATTCCCTAGCATCCATGGAAGAGATTGCAATCAAGAAAATGGATGGAAAGTGAGTGAAATGATGTAACCGAATTCAGTTGCAAGCAATGAAATCTCAATCTCAATCTCTGCTCTCATCTTCAATCATCACCAACCTTTGCTTTGGATCACCTCTACTCAATATATAGAACATGTATGGGTGATCTAGAACCCTCTAGATCCTTCTAATGAGAGTTTCAATCTCTCATGTCATGAGAATTTCAACCATATGCCATGGTATGCATAGTTCTGTTTGCAGCTTGAAATCAATCCCATTCTTTTCCAATTTCTCCTCTAGTGACATTTTGAAAGTGTTTGGCTTGCAAGGGATCTTGCTCATGCCTTGAATTTGAGTTTTGCAAATGTTACTTATGATGTAAGTAACTACTTTTCAAAGCAAGTCCACAAATTAAATCTCAAATCAAAATTGTGGCTAAACCAATGTTCTTAAAATGTTTTCTAGAGTCAAAATGACCTATTACATGCCTTGGTTTGGATGTGTAGATCAAAAAATATCAATTTCCAACTTTGGTTTATTTAACTTATACCCTTATTTTAGGTCATTTTTGAAAATTTGAGCTACAAGCACTTCCAACATCTCATGACCTCTTTACTAGCCTTAAAAAATCATTTTGAACAAGTTTGATGTTGAACATTTTCCCATTTGAAGCTTGGAAATAGGAGTTATGGCCTTATGGTTGAAATGACCTGTAATCTCCAAATGACCAAAATGCCCTTGACTTGTCAAAGCCATAACTTGAGTTCTAAAAATCCTATCAAGGACTTATAGTACTCTCTAGAAAGCTAAGAGAATAAGGAACAACATTAATGTTTACCAAAAGTTAATAGGAATCATCCTTCTAGGGTAAACGTTTCATGCAAGTTGGGCAACTTTCAAGCTCCCAAATTCACATACCTCAGATGACCTGTAACTTGTCAAAGTCATAACTTGAGTTCTACAAATCCTATCAAGGACTTCTAGCACTAAAATTAAAGCTAAGATCATTCTCTACAACATTCATGTTGGGGGAAAGAGGAGATGATAATCACATCTTGAGCTAAACTTCCTTGAAGATAGGGGTCAAAC
Source organism: Lathyrus sativus (assembly GCA_963859935.3). NCBI lineage: Eukaryota > Viridiplantae > Streptophyta > Magnoliopsida > Fabales > Fabaceae > Lathyrus > Lathyrus sativus. Next base: position 157,626,220 of record OZ012741.1, read on the forward strand.
TAGGGGATTTTACACTGTCAAGCCTTAGAAACCCTAGCCTGAAACTTCTCAAACTCTTCAATCATGATGAGTTAACCTGGGAATCATCCTTATAACATCTCAATGTATCAACCCATGCTCACATGGCTCTTGAATTAGGTCTCAACCTTCTCCAAATCATCAGCTGACTTAGGGTTGACCCAGTCAAACCCTAGCTGCACCAATCATGGCTGAGCCTTCATAATCCTGCACAATGACTTGTCTAGGCCTCAAAGTGATCTTCAACACTTCTCATGAGCTCTTTCAAGGCTTCAAGTCCAACCTCATGGCTTCAGAATCATCTGAGGACTTCCCACAACTCTCAAGTTAGGAGGCACACACTCTTGGTTTCAACCATTCTCTCTGAGGATCTTTTAACTTCTCTGACAAGGATATCAACCCTTGAACACTTGAATAACCTTCTCAACTAGCTTCATAGTCTTGTATAGCTCTTAATGGGTAATCATACCTCTTGATCTCCTGCATACATGTCAATGAAATGCAAATGATAATGCTAATATCAATGAAATGAAACACAAGCTATGTGAAGAAAAGTTGGTCAAATTTTAGGGTGCAACACTATGGTCCAAAAATCAGAGGCTAAAACTAAATCAAAAGGCTCAAACTAAATCTAAAACCTCAAGGGTATACTAAAGGGATCCCATAATGAACACTCCTAAACAACTATCCTAAAAACCTATTTAGAATCATCTAAAAATCTCAACAAAAATCACATAACATCATCAACATGTCTACAACCAGCCTACAAAATTTCAATATCAAACTCAAAAGCATGAATGAGAAATAAAATCACCAAGCTCAGCACACAATTTCTCAATTATTAAAAACATACTAAAATAGAAAATATGCCATTAATTGAAAATGCATGAAAACAGAAATTAAAAAAAAAGTGAGAAAATTCTAAACACATCGAAGTGTTCACATGATTTATTTTAGGAATTATTGAGGACATTTCATATTTTTCTTGAATTAAAACTAACAAGTATCAACTAAAAAAACTAAAATAAAGAAAAAGAAAATAAAATGAAACAGGTGGTGTAACTAGTAACTCATCTACGTGTTATTGGCTAATGGGCCTCGCTGATGGGGGTGCAGATAGCGCGCAGGGTATGGGCCCAGCCACGTTAAAAAACTCAGCTTTTTTATTTAAATGAAACAGGCCAGGGGTGCGTGGAGTAACAATTTCATGTGTATTTTGATTTGGGCCTAACAAGGTGGGGGTGGGAATAGCATTATGAATTAGGCCCAGCAGAGTTTCAAAGTGAAACTTTGCGTTTCACTTAAACGAGAAAGTGGTCACACGTGGACGCGCTATTGGCCATACAATGAGAATACGAAGTCTCCTATCCAGCTTGATCTAACGGACACGATGTGAACTGGAAATTTAAAACTCAAACGAAGGGAAATACAGGGCGGTGGTTGCAGGGGCGGCCGGAGAAGATCCGGTCATCTTCTCCGGCGAGAATGAACAGTAGCCAAAATCAAAACTCCATGAAACTTCAATTTTTTTATATCATTTTACTCGTCTCACTTCCTAGAGCACTAATCTATGATTTGTTTTCACTTTTAACCACTATACAGAGAGATAAACGAACAACAACTTGAAAAGCCATGGTAAAAATCGTCACGATTCACTATGAAACCTATGCAAAATCCATCTATGTTTCAAGTAGATCCTAACCACATGTATCTAAAGCTTGGAAAGTGCATAATTTAAGAGAAATTTTGCGAGGAAGAAACCTGGTTTAGAGCTTCGTGTATGGTGTTCTTCAGGGCTCCACTTGCTTCCAAAAGATGCAAATTCATTCACTGGATGATGATGAACAAGTCTTGAGGTTCAATTTCTTCTGAACCTCCGTCAATCTCCAAACTCGAAAATCAAAATTCAAGCTTCTTCCACAAGCTGCTCTAACTTATTCTCAATTGAAAATGACACTAGAAGCTTCTGAAAATGATCCAAAATCTATTTATAATCTGTTTTGATCCATTGGGGCCCATTCATAACCCAATTTATGATTTCCAACTTTCAACTTTCTTCCAAAATGTCACCTATGACAGCCACGAATTTGCCTTGTTCTTGCTCTCAATCCACCTTAGATCACTTGCTTGATAGTTGTGGAGTGTAATTGAATAAGTTCCCTCCTTTGATTTCAACCAAAGAGGTGTGTTTGAAGTGTTACTTCATCATGAAGCAATCCACCAAAATGCCATGAAATGAGTATCAACTCAAAAATGTAATAATGCCAAAGTGTTTAGAATATTATTTCCAATCAAAATGAGTACAAATTTGGTTTGAAATCATTCAATTACCAATTGTTTTGAATTTTTCCCTTTTAATTCATTAAAATGGCCTTTTTGAGAAATTCCTTCAACCAATGCTTGCTCTAATCCATATCAATGGACTCTTGATACTTGGTTGAGTTAAAAACATCATTTTGAGAAACTTTCAAGTTGCACAAAACTCCATATGAGGCTTGCAAGATGGTGAAATGGACCCATAATTCAAAATGACCTATAATGTCCAAATACCCAAAATACCCTTGACTTGTCAAAGCCATAACTTAAGTTCTATAAATCCAATCATGGACTTCTAGTACTCTTTATAAAGCTAAGAGAATAAGGAACAACATTCATGTTGACCAAAAGTTCATAGGAATCATCCTTCTAGGGAAAAAGTGTCATGCAAGTTGGGTAACTTTCAAGCTCCAAATTCACATGCCTCAGATGACCTGTAACTTGTCTGGCTCATAACTTGAATTTTATAAACCCTATCAAGGAATTATAGTACTCAAATTAAATATAAGATCATGCCCTACAACAATCATGTTGGCGTCAAGATGAGATGAAAATCACATCTTGAGTTAAGTGGTCTTGAAGTCAGGGGTCAAGCTAGGGGATTTTACACTGTCAAGCCTTAGAAACCCTAGCCTAAAACTTCTCAAACACTTCAATCATGATGAGTTAACATTGGAGTCATCCTTAGAACCTCTCAAGGTATCAATCCATGATCACATGGCTCTTGGATTAGGTCTCAACCTTCTTCAAGTCATCAGTTGACTTAGGGTTGACCCAGTCAAACCCTAGTTGCACCAATCATGGTTGAGGCTTCTTACTCTTGCATAAGGACTTGTCTGAGCTCCCAAATGAACTTCAACATTTCTCATGAGCTCTCTCAAGACCTCAAGTCCAACTTCATGGCTTCAGAATCATCTGATGGCTTCCCACAACTCTCAAGTTAGGAGACATACACTCTAGGTTTCAACCACTCTTTTTGAGGATCTTAGACTTCTCTGGTGAGGATATCAACCCTTGAACACTTGAATAAGCCTTTTATCTAGCTTCATAGTCTTGTATAGCTCTTTATTGGTAATCATACCTCTTGATCTCCTGCACACATGTCAATGAAATGCAAATGATAATGCTAATGTGAATGAAATGAAACACAACCTAGGTAAGGAAAGGTTGGACAAATTTTGGGGTACAACAGTTGCCCCTATTCAAACGGCTTGGACCTTACTGGGTGAGAAGCGTATGGCTCTCAAACAATCAAGGTAAAAGGCGGTTGAATACCAACAAAACCGGAAATTCGCCAACTGCACAAGTACACGGTACTCCGATGGGGACAAATCTTCGGAAACTGAAACGATAGCTACACGACAACTAGCAGGAGAATACTAATCTGAATCTCCGTCAGGATGATTCTCTGATTTCAACGTAGATCTTCGTCCTCAAATCATCAAGGGATCACCGATCATATGGTAACCAGCGATCTTCCAACTGCACATGTAAACGATACTCTGATTGGTAGGAACATCTTCAAAACTGAAAATGACAGTTGCACGGCAACTTGCTGGGGAATCGGTTACACGATAACCCGAAATTTGCCAACCGCACAAGTAAACAACACTCTGATTGGTTGGACAATCTTTGAAGTCTGAGATGGCAGTTGCACGATAACTGGCCCAAATCTCCGTCAGGATGATCATCAGATTTCACTGCAGCTTCTTCCTCAAGTCATCAAAGGCTCACTGGTTACACGGTAACTGGTGATACATAACTGATTCTGCCAGCAGGCATTCTGCGGCACGGCAGCAGGAGAATTCCTCGGGACTCATCAGGTCATCAGGAACTTTGGACAATCTCTATAATCATGTCGTCGGGCATTCAAAGAAATTCTCGGGCGTCAGCCGGACTTCAATCATCAAGTCTTCAAGGAAGTTTCAACTTCTCTTCTTTAGAACATGCTAGGGATGACACATCTCCACTGGGGATCTTGGAGAACTATCAAGTAACTCTGCTTCGGGGGTCCAGAAATCATTCTGGATGAATTAACTTTGCTGAGGACTTCAAGAATCATCTTGGACAAATAACTCCGTCGGGGACTTCAAGAATCATCCTGAACCAATAAGTCTGCTGGAGATTTCAGGAATCATCCTGAGAAAACACTCTGCCGGGGACTCTAAGCATAAACTTGAGCAACCAACTCTGGCGACTTCACTGGGGATTTTAAAAATCATCATAAGCAAACAACTTCGCTAGAGAATTCAAGAATCATCTTGAGCAAACCATTTTGCGGAGGAACACCTGCAAAACAAGAACGGTAACGACCTAGCTCATGTTTCATATGCATATGTTTGACAATGGCGCAATACTCCACACGATAGAAATGCTACGCATTTTAGGATAAATGCTATGCAATCATGCAAAATGCTACGACCCCATCAACAAAATAAACGCTGAAGGGAGAATCCTCCTGTCAAGGAGAAAGGACCACTCTGGTGGAGAGGAGGAGTCATCCTGCCGAGGAGAAGAAGTCACGCCAATCTCAGTTGGATTAAACCTGGGGATACGAACTCTAGAATACTGCTGCAGGGGAACAAAGTTCTACGAGAACCTTAACCCACTCAGCTAGGTACACGAACCACAAACTGCTGAGGGCAACAATGTCAGTCGCAGAAATAAACTGCACGAACTTCGCGGCTAAAACTTTCCTGGAGATAACGACTCCGAAGGGGAAATATAGCATTAGCTACTCAACACTCTACTAGGGAGAACCAATCATGGCCTGAACGCTTTCCACGGACTCGGCTCTCTTGGGGAACTGCAAACTCGGCTAAGGATATGCAACCAGACGCTGGAGTCACTCCTACCTGCCGGGGAGAATACAACTCTGTGAGGGCTTTCAATTCCGCTGGAGACTTCAGTCTGAACTATCAAAAGCTGAACACTTGCGAATAGTCTTCTACGAGAAAACTGCACATTGATCCAGTGCTGGGAATGAGTATACACTTCAGCGCATGACTCAGCTAGGGAGATGATGATCTTGCCTAGGATGCATCTGGCCGGGGAGAATCTATCTCTGCTCGGGGAGACATATCAATGTCCGCGGTCCCATGTTCAGACTCCGTGGGTGATGCTGTTGAACTCGCTGGGGAAGAAGGAATCATCCTGCCTGGAAAACATCTGGCGTACTGCCTGGAATGTGTCGTACCTGCAACAACACGAACAAAAAGACAAGATACCCTTCACAAAGGGACCTATCAAGGTTATCATCTTGTAACAATGTTCAGGTAATTCAATGTTTCAACAATTATTGGCCTAGGCCAACAAGTTTATATATGCGCATTTTATCAAAAACTTCGGGCGTTCTTTTTCGCAAACAAAACAGATAGAGAACTAAACAAACAAACAGAATTGCTGAATAGTATACATTTTATTGATAACGAACCCCTGAATGGGCAAAAATGTTTTACAACATACGCAAGCCCCTGAAATGAGGAAGCTGGGCAAGCATAATAACATAAATATACATCAGTATATACAAATACGGCAATATGGCATAGACGAACACCATGAGTTGATCCCTCTATGACCCACTCGACTTCGATACCTCTCCGAAGCTTCAGCTTCAGAAGAGATTGATTCAGATAAACGGCCCTCAGGTCTTCCAAACCACTAAACAATGAAAGTCCACACGCGGAATGCAGTCATTTGCTTTTCAAATCCCTAACTTTTGCCTGAATCTCCCTTTAGTGTTTTCGATTCACCGGGATACCCTTTTTTGCCAAAGTCGCCCTTCCAGGTTTTCGACTTTGCGGGTGCACATTTTTCATTTATATCCCTAATTTTTGCCTGAACCTTTTCCTTTTTTATGGTTCGCCGGGATGCCCCATTTTTGCCTGGATATTCTTTTTCTTTCCAGCGGGTCATTTTTTAAGCAAAGTATTTTTTAACTGCGTCCGCGTTCACAGGGGATGCAAAATCTTCGCCATCCATCGTGGATAACAACAAGGCTCCTCCCGAGAAGACCTTGCTGACGACGTACGGACCTTCGTAGTTAGGAGTCCACTTGCCCCTGTGATCGGAGTGTGGCGGAAGAATCTTCTTCAGGACGAGATCACCCGTCTGAAAGCTTCTAGGACGCACCTTCTTATCATAAGCTTTCTTCATTCGACTCTGGTACAGACGACCATATGCAATCGATGTTAATCTCTTCTCATCCATCAGGCTGAGTTAGTTCAGTCGGTTCTTAATCCATTCTGCCTTATCGAGTTTCACGTCAACCAAAACTCGCAAAGAAGGAATCTCAACTTCTAACGATAGGACAACCTCCATACCGTACACTAGTGAGAAAGGAGTTGCCCCGGTTGATGTGCGTACCGTCGTACGATACCCGTGCAATGCAAATGGCAACATCTCGTGCCAATCTTTGTAGGTCACAACCATCTTTTGAACTATCTTCTTGATATTTTTGTTGGCCGCTTCAACTGCACCATTCATCTTCGGCCGGTAAGGGGATAAGTTGTGATGTTCAATCTTGAAGCTCTGGCATAACTCCTTCATCATCTTGTTATTCAGATTAAAACCATTATCAGTAATGATCCGCTCGGGAATTCCGTATCGACAGATGATGTCCTTCTGTATGAATTTGGCTACCACCTGCTTGGTCACGTTAGCATACGAGGCTGCCTCCACCCACTTGGTGAAGTAGTCGATGGCTACCAAAATAAAGCGGTGACTGTTAGATGCAGTGGGCTTGATCTTACATATCATGTCGATGCCCCACATGGAGAACGACCACGGGGATGACATGACATTCAACGGGCACGGCGGCACATGAATTGTATCAGCATAAATCTGGCATTTATGACATCTCTTCGTGAATTTGAGGCAATCCGACTCCATTGTCAGCCAGTAGTATCCTGCTCGCAGGATCTTTCTCGTCATAGCATTCCCGCCGACGTGCGTACCAAATGAGCCTTCATGGACTTCCTCCATGAGCAAACTCACTTCTTTATCATCTACACATCTGAGTAGTATGAGATCGCGGTTTCTCTTATACAGAACTCCATCAGGATTGAGATTGAAATTTCCAGATAGCCTCCTCAGAGTCTTTTTATCCTGGGTTGACTCTCCCGCAGGATACTCCTTAGTCATAAGGAAAGTCTGGATGTCATGGAACCATGGCTTGCCATCAGAGGCTTCCTCGATTGCAAAAACGAATGCAGGTCTATCAAGACGAGAAAGGACAATTCTTGGAGCTTCATTCCAAAAATTGACTTTATACATCGAAGCCAACGTGGCTATGGCATCTGCCATCTGATTTTCAGCTCTGGGCACATGATGGAGTTCCACTCGATCGAAGAACGGAAGCAGCCTTCTGGCATAATTCATGTACGACACCAAATTTGATTGACGAGTCTCCCACTCCCCTTTAATTTGGTTAACAACAAGTGTCGAGTCACCATATACATCCAGGTTTTTGATTCTCAAATCAATAGCTTCTTCCAAACCCATGATGCATGCTTCATATTCGGCTTCATTATTGGTGACTGGAAAAGTCAATCTAGCAGTGAACGGGATGTGGGATCCATGGGGGTCGTAATGATTGTCCCGATGCCACTTCCATAAGAATTAACCGCCCCGTCAAATATCAATTTCCTCTGGGACTTCCTATCTGGCCCCTCGTCGGGCAACGGTTCATCACAATCTTTCGCTTTGAGAAACATGACATCCTCATCAGGGAATTCAAATTTCATCGGCAGATAATCTTCGATAGGCTGTTCGGCAAGGTATTCAGACAATATACTTCCCTTGATGGCTTTTTGGGAAACGTATTGAATGTCATACTCCGTCAACACCATTTGCCATCTGGAAATCCTGCCCTAAAGTGCTTGCTTCTCGAAGACGTACTTGATCGGATCCATCTTCGAAATTAGCATGGTTGTGTGGTTGAGAATATACTATCGTAAACGTTTGGCAGCCCATGCGAGTGCACAACACGTTTTTTCCAGCATTGAGTAACGGGATTCACAATCTGTGAACTTTTTACTCATGTAAGAAATGGCATGCTCCTTTCTGCCAGTCTCGTCGTGCTTACCGAGAACGCAACCCATGCTATTCTCAAGAACTGTCAAGTACATGATTAAGGGTCTTCCGGCCACTGGGGGTATCAAGATTGGAGCTTCCTGCAGATACTGTTTTATCTTATCAAATGTCTTCTGGCAATCTTCGTTCCAGATAATCGCCTGATCTTTTTCCAGTAGTTTGAACATCGGTTCACACGTGGCCGTGAGCTGAGATATAAACCTTACAATGTAGTTTATTCTGCCCAGGAAACCACGAACTTCTTTTTCAATTTTTGGCGCTGGCATATCTTGTATCGCTTTTATCTTCGCAGGATCAACCTCAATGCCTTTTTCACTCACAATAAACCCCAGTAGTTTTCCCGACCGTACTCCGAAAGTACACTTGTTAGGATTCAGCCTCAACCTGAACTTTCTAAGCCTCTCAAAAAGCTTCAGCAAATTGACCAGATGGCCCTCCTCCGTTTGGTGCTTCGCAATCATGTCATCAACATAGACTTCAATCTCATGGTGAATCATGTCATGAAACAAAGTAACCATTGCTCGTTGGTAAGTGGCCCCTGCGTTCTTCAGACCGAAGGGCATTACCTTCTAGGAAAACATTCCCCAAGGTGTAATAAACGTGGTTTTCTCCATGTCCTCCGGCGCCATCTTGATCTGATTATAGCCGGAGAAGTCATCCATGAACGAAAACACAGAAAACTGAGTTGTATTGTCGACCAACACATCAATATGAGGGAGCGAGAAATCATCCTTAGGGCTCGCCCTATTTAGATCCCGATAATCGACGCACATCTGCACCTTACCGTCCTTCTTCGGTACAGGTACTATGTTGGCGACCCACGGAGGGTAAGTAGTGACCGCTAAAAAGCCAGCATCCAGCTGCTTTTGCACTTCTTCTTTGATCTTAACGGCCATATCTGGTCGTGTCCTTCTAAGCTTCTACTTAATGGGAGGACAATCTTCTCGCAGTGGTAGATGATGGACCATTATGTCAGTATCGAGCCCGGGCATATCCTCATATGACCAAGCAAAGATGTCACTATACTCTCGAAGCATCTCGACAAATCTCTGCTTGACATCACTCTGCAACACAACCCCTATCCTGACATTCCTGACAAGTTCTTCAGAACCCAGATTCACAATCTCAATCTCTTCCTCATGAGGAAGAATGACTTTCTCTTCTTGCTTCAACAAACGGGCCAACTCTTCGGGAAGGTCTTCTTCTTCATCAATCTCTCCTTCAGCTAGATATATCGAGCAATCAAAATCGAAGTGAGTCGTAGAAGGTTCAGAGTCGATGTCATCTGTGATGTGAGTCCTGCAATAACAAGGGTTAAGCTTAAAACAAGGATATGCAGGTTAGCACAAACCATATTGCCATTTTATTGTTTTTCAAAACAAAAGATAAAAACAGGAATAACAGTGATCACAACATTTGAATGCAAAGAAAAAATGCCCTTTGATTTATTGATAAATTGTATGTACATAACCAAATAAGGCCCTGACAATAAAACCACTATGCCCCGGGTAGGGCATAGGGTTGTACAATAATTGGAGAAAGTAAGTCATTACTCTTTGCCTGTCACTTGGATGATGTCCTGGATGGACCATTTGTTGAGGCTCTGGCCTGGTTTGCTTGGCTGAATCCAGGAATCCAGGTCGCAATCACTGTCTTCGTCGTCTTCAGACACTGCGTTGACATTCTCGAATATCACTCCACCTCTTGTGAACTGGATCGGCCCTTTGACGCGCGGCGCACTATGAGAAGAGGAAGCATCAACCGAAGGAGAATACCTTAACCCAAACTTATCCTGCTTGTTAGGTATTTCCAGAACTTGCCCCCAGCCTGGGGCAGAGCCAGCTTGAACAACAGCCCGAGCTTCCTTGAAGGAAGAGAGAGTCATCTCAGGTTTCTCAATCATCACTAGAGTCACATCTTTGACCTTAACAGCTTCGAAGGCCTGACACAAAGTTTCGTAGATCTCGCCATCCACCTCAACATACTTGAAAGACGACAAATGGCTCACCGTTATGTCTTCTTCGCCATAGATAGTTTCGATGCTTCCCCCCACAACATACTTCAGCTTCTGGTGCAATGTAGAGGTCACTGCACCAGCAGAATAGATCCATGGCCGGCCCAACAGGCAACTATAGGTTGGCATGATATCCATAATGTAGAAGACTGCGTCGAAAGTTTCCGGCCTAACTTGGATGGGTAGAGTTACCTCTCCAAAGACATGACGCTTGGTCCCATCGAAAGCTTTTACAACCAGATCACTGGGTGTACAAATCAATCCTCTTGTATCCAGCTTCATCATAGCTTTCTTCGGGAAAACATTGAGCGATGATCCGGTTTCCACCAACACATGGGACATAACTGTTCCCCTACACTCTATCGAGATATGCAAGGCGCTATTGTGGTTTCTTCCCTTTGGCGTCAGCTCTAGGTCAGTAAACCCTAATCTGTTCCCAGTGTTCACATGAGCCACTACTCCCTCCAGCTGGTTGACAGAGATCTCTTGTGGAACATACGCTGCATTCAGGACTTTCAGCAGCGCATTGTGATGTGTCTCAGAACACAGCAACAAATTCAGAATAGAGATTTTCGACGGTGTTTGATGAAGATGATCAACGATTTTATAATCACTTTTCTTGATCAATCTCATGAATTCCTCAACGTCCTTTACAAGTAAGTCTTTCTCTACCCCACGAGGGGTTTGAAGGTGAGAAAATTACTTAGAAGGGGGGGGGGGTTGAATAAGTAAGACTAAAAATCAAAGATTTGAACACAGATATTTTTATCCTGGTTCGTTGAATACAACTACTCCAGTCCACCCTCTCAAGAGTGATTTGCCTTTCTCTGTCAAGGACTTAATCCACTATTTAAATCAAACAGATTACAAATAGCAACACCTAAGAACAACTGTTCTTAGTCTTCTCAAGAGCAACTGATCCCAACTGGATCCTCTTAAGGAAAACCTTTTACAAACAATGTAAAACTTTTACAAGAGTAAGAATGCTTCTAATAAGCTGTTATCACAACTGTGATATTTCTCTTAATTTAAGAACGAAGTTACAGAAAAATAAAATAATAGGAGCTTTGAGAGATTTGCTTCATGAGTGATTTTGCTAGAAGTTTGATACTGAAGAAGATGGAGTGGACTTCTTTATATAGGCACTAAGATCCAAGAAGTCTTGTTACGTTGAAGGCTGTGCAGAAAAGCCTGAAGCCTTTTGTCTTCACATTGGAGGCTGTGCTGAAACAAGCTTGATGCCTTTTGTATATTTAAATCTTCTTCAAAGTAAGTTCAGCTTTCAACAATAGAATCTGAATCTTCAGAGTCTCCAGAATAGAGATCTTCTGGATCTTCAGAGTCTTGGATGTTCTTCAGATTGAGCTGAATCAGAGTATGAGCAGCTTGTGTGCTTGAGCGTGTAAATCTATCAGAGCAGAGTCTTCTATGCTTTAGAGGCTCCTGCTTCAGAATCTTCAAGAGACAGTAGTCAGATTCTTCTGAGAGCAGCGTTCAGATCTTCACTTAAGATGCTCTTGAACCTATGAAGCCTTTCATAATAACATTGTTCAGATCCAAATTTTCTTTCTTAAGATAATTTTCTTTAGTGCCTGTAGCAAACAATCTAGAACACGTTTAGAGTATATAATTCTTGAATACAAAATTTATAAGTGTTATCATCAAAACATAGAGATATAACTAAGACACAATCTGTGCTCTTACAATCTCCCCCTTTTTGATGATGACAAAACATGAGAAATTTTGTTCAATAAAGAGTAAGAATTAAAAACTCCCCCTGAGATTAACAATCTCCCCCTGAAATAAATACTTCAATAGAATAGAATACTTCCCTTTCTGATTAAGTATATTTCAGATTCAGAGCCTGATGAAAGAGTTCAGAGTCAAATCTTGATGCCAGATACATATGACTTCCTTCAGTCAGAGTGTCTGGTTATCATCTTGCATGAATTCTTTTTCAGAATAAATGTATCAGAGTAAGATATCAGAGTTATCAGAGTTGATTGAATACTCAGATTTTCTTTAGAGGATCAGGTTCTGGTTGACAAAGTCTCAGGGTAACTTCATAGAATTATGTCAGATATATCAATGTAATCTGAAAGACTTAAATTCAAAGTAAGTTAATAAAATGTCTGAATTTTAGTTTTAGTAATTGCTTATAGGTTGAACACTCAGTTTCTCTTTTTCTCCCCCTTTTTGTCATAATCAAAAAGATTTTCAAAGACAGAAAGATACAGAAGAAAAGAATCATATAGGAGCAAAACAAGTTATCATGCAATTAAAACAAACCAAAGTTCACAGTCAAACAGGCAGATGCCAAAACACATAACACAACAAAAAATAAACAGACAGCAAAAACAGTTCATGTGCAAAACAACAAATAAAACTAGGTCTAGCGAGAGGCAATAAGGGTCAGAAGCTCTGTCATCTTGGCAGCTGACTCTTCTTGTTTAGACATCCAGGTCTTTATTTCATCAGTTGTTTTCTCTTGCTTGATCATCCAGTCCTTTATATCCTTCACATCATTCACAAGTTCTGTAACCACAGAAGAAGACGGAGCAGATGCAGTAGCAGCAGGGTTCCCTTCAGATTGGTTTTCAACAGAAGCTTGTTCAACCATTTCAGATTCAGGAACTACTGGAGGAGCAACTTCCAAAAGTAATACAGGAGGAGGAGGAGGCATGTTCATCAGAGTTACCTTGATTAAGTCTGCAAATTTAGTCTTAGCAAGCTTAGAGCATTTAGCTCTAACTTTTAAGGTAGCTTTGTTGAACATCCAGATGAAGCGCTTCCAAGCAGTATTCGAAACAGTGGGATCCAAACTAGACATGCATACAGCCTTAACACGATCATATTCAGAATCTAACTCCTTTTTGAAAATATCAAACATAGCATTAACACATGATCCTAGATCTGACTGTTCAGACTGTCCAGAGGAAAAAGGATTAGGGGTGTTAACAGGAGTAGGTTCAGATGGTTGTGGTTGAGGTGTGGGTGGTTGAGATGTGTGGATGTCAGATTGAGGGAGTTCAGATGGTTGAGGAAAAGTCTGATTTTCAGATGGATTGGTTTCAGGTGGTTGAGGAATGGTTTGGTTTTCAGATGTTTGAGTGTCAGATGGTTGAGTTTCAGATGGTTGTTGATGAGATGGAGAGTTTGGTGGGGTATGAAACAAGGCAATGTTAAGATGTTTCTTCATAACACTTTCAGAGCGAGCTTGTTTGATTGATTCTAAATCACAGTCAGATGAATCAGATGAATCAGAAGATTCATCTGAGTGAACAGATGTTGAAGAAATTATAATTGATTGGTTGAGGGGTTGAATATCAAGAATATTGTCAGAAAGATTTGGATCTTCTGAGGGAATTGTTTGTTCAGAATGTTCAGTTTGAACAGTCTCTGGTTGGTTTTGTTCTGAAGTAATTGTTTCTGGTTGGAGAGTCTCTAATTGGGGATTCTCTGGTTGTGACAAAGTTGGTTGTGGAGTTACTGTTGGAGAGTTTTCTGGTTGAGTTGGTTCTGGTGGTGGAATTTCTGATTGAATTGTTTGAGGTTGTGGTTCAGATGGAATTGGTACAGGAGATGATTGTAAATTTACTGGTTTAGAGGAGAGTGGTTCAGATGAAATATTGACAGACTGTTTTGATTTAGAAGTTCTTTGTCTAAGGCTTGGAGAGAGTTGTGGTGAAGACAGGGGTGAATGAACAGTAGGTGTAGGATCAGATGCTAATACTTGTTGAATGGTGTCTCTGATCTCTTCCAGAGTGGCTTCTCTAGGACTGATTCTGGCTTTCTTTCCTACTCTCTTCTTCTTTCTTGAAGCTTCAGATGCTTTTCTCTTCTTCTGAACGGATCCTTCTTCAGCTTTCCTCTTACTGCACCTTTCCTTCATCTGATTGGGCAATTCTTCTCCTGGCTTCTGAACAAGATTAGCAGGGAGAGGAATTCCTTCCTTTAGACATTCAGTAATGTACAACCAGACAAATTCCTTTGGTTCATCTGCACTGAATAGTGGAAAGTCTTCCACAGGAATTCTTCTGCCTTGAACCTCTTCAGAGTTGATCTTCCTTAGTTGTCCTTTCAATTCTGAAATGATGTTCATCCTTTTCAGATTGAGTCCATTTATTTCAGAGCCAATGATGTAAGTCAGATCTTCTGTAATCTTCGCATCTGTCAGATGCTGTACCAGCTTGTTCTCAATAAGGATGTCTGAAATCAATCTTCCCAGGGGTATCCACGTCCTAACTTTACCAGCTTTAGCTCTTACTTCCTCTCTGGTTTCTTTGACATGAGTTAGTAGATGACTGAAGATAAGATACGGTAGATCCACTTTGACATTCTTGCTAATGCAGTACATGAAATACAGATGTTCCGAACTCACATAGTCTGGTGAGTTGGATGGTTTTCTGTGAAAAAATGTACTCATAAAGATTTTTGCCCAGATCCTATAAATGGGTTTCAAATCTTTAACCTTACTTGATGGCATTCCAGCTATAGTAACTTCTTCATAAACCCTAGCCATATCAATGCGAGAAGAAGCAAGATTTGAAACTCCATCAGATTCAGTATAACTGAACAGTTGTCTGATCAGTTTTTCAGTAATAACTATCTCCATTCCAAGAACCTAGGAATGAATAAACTTGGGACCAGCGCTTGCATGAATCCAAAATTCCTTTACCAGTGATGGAAATACAGGACCCATTAGTCTTTCAAAGTATTTTTCCCAACCTTGAGCTTTAATGGCAGAAATGAGGTCGAACCCATTTTCCTTTAACGAATCAAGATCAATGCAGCTTTCACAGAGCACCTCCAGATCAGCCACTGGAGTGAATAAGGTTCGTTCTGGTTCTTTGTACATTATAGTCTTGTTGGGTTTTGCAGCAGTGTTTGAAGTAGACGCCATTGAAGAAGAAGAGAATCTTGGTTTAGGTTTAGGGTTTTGGTAGAGATTGAAAAGAGAACAGAAACGCATGAATGAAGTGAATGTGGAAAGTGTGAAAATAGTGTGATAGGTGATATATATAGATAACCAATAATCAAGCATAGGGCACACAAAAGACACTAATGCACGTTTGGACAGCATTTAATGAAAAATAATCATTTCATATTAAATTTATGACAGCTGGGGGGAAAACCAAGAAAAGTGAGATTTTCAAAGCAATACCTCAAACGTCAATTCAGTTGAGCACTCCATCTTTTCAGATATAGAGTGACACGTGTTTGCTTTGCTGGCGCATCTGATGTCTCTCAAGAAATGAAACGTTTCCAACTTTCAGATCTTCTGAGCTTGTTAGTTCAGAGTTTCACACAAAAAGAAATAATTGAATAAATATAAATGAACGAATAGACAGATGAAATACTTCAGATTATTAAACATTTTGCATTTGAGAGGTTCCCTCTGATAAATATTACTCTGGACAAAAATCCATGCAAAAATTTTTCAGAATGAACTTAAATCTATCTTCAGCAAGGGGTTTTGTGAAAATATCAGCCCATTGATGATCTGTATCAACAAAAGCTAAATTAATTACACCCTTCTGAACATAGTCTCTGATGAAGTGATGTTTAATTTCTATATGTTTTGCCTTAGAATGCAAGATTGGATTTTTTGACAAACATATAGCAGAAGTATTATCACAGAAGATAGAAAGGTTACTCTCATAGATTTGATAATCTTCTAATTGACTCTTCATCCAGAGCATCTGGGTACAACATCCAGCAGCAGCAATGTATTCTGCCTCTGTAGTTGATAGTGCTATGGTAGGTTGCTTCTTGCTGTACCATGAGATCAGATGACTTCCAAGAAACTGACAGCTTCCAGAAGTGCTCTTACGTTCAACTCTGTCTCCAGCATAGTCAGCATCACAGAATCCAACTAATGAAAATTCATCAGATCTTCTGTAACACAAACCCATGTTAGCAGTACCTTTCAGATACCTTAGAATCCTCTTAACAGCTGTTAAGTGTGATTCTCTAGGATCTGATTGGAATCTCGCGCATAAGCAGACACTAAACAGAATATCTGGTCTAGAAGCAGTCAAGTATAGAAGAGATCCTATCATACCTCTGTAGAGTTTTTGATCCACCTTCTTACTTACCTCTTCCTTACCTAGAGTGCTTGTAGGATGCATTGGGGTCTTTGCCATTTTGCTATCAACCATGTTGAACTTCTTCAGAAGTTCTTTAACATATTTGGTTTGATGTATGTAGGTGCACTCTGGAGTCTGATTGACTTGGATTCCCAAGAAGAATCTCAATTCTCCCATCATGCTCATTTCAAATTCTTCCTGCATACATTTAGCAAACTCCTTTCCAAGCGTAATATTTGTTGATCCAAAAATAATGTCATCTACATAAATTTGACAAATTAACAGATCTTTCTTAACAGTTTTACAGAATAAAGTTGTATCCACTTTTCCTCTGATAAAATTTTTCTTCAGAAGGAAGTTGCTCAACCTCTCATACCAAGCTCTGGGAGCTTGTTTTAATCCATAAAGGGATTTCTTTAATTTGAAAACATGATTTGGAAAGTTTTCACTTTCAAAACCAGGAGGTTGGTGGACATATACTTCTTCTTCTATAATACCATTAAGAAAAGCACTTTTAACATCCATCTGATACAGAGTGATGTTATTCTATGCAGCAAATGAAATAAGAAGACGAATAGATTCTAACCTTGCCACTAGAGCATATGTCTCAGTGTAATCAATACCTTCTTGTTGACTGTATCCTTGAGCAACCAGCCTTGCCTTATTCCTTTCTACTTCTCCTTTTTCATTCAGCTTATTCCTGAAGACCCATTTTGTTCCAATAACATTGAATCCTTTAGGTCTAGGAACCAGATCCCAAACTTCATTTCTGGTGAATTGATTCAGCTCTTCTTGCATAGCTATAATCCATTCATTATCTTCCAGAGCCTCATCTACAGATGTTGGTTCTATCATTGACACTAAGCCAAATAAGGAAGATTCAGAAGTTCTGAGAAATGATCTTGTCCTTATAGGATCATCTTTCTTTCCAATTATCACATCTTCTGGATGAGAAGCTTTGATTCTGGAAGAAGATCCTCTGACAGTTGGTCTTTCAGAAATATGCAAGTTGTTTAGTTGGGAGGTCAAAGGTGTAGCATCTGGGGTTGCGTCAGATTCTTTGTTCTTTGCCTTTTCTGCCTCTGAGCCTTCAGAGTCTGTGAGAATCACTTCTCTATCTGCAGAACTTTCAAACTGCTTTGGCTTTTCAGAGCCAAGCTTATCATCAAATCTGACATGAATAGATTCTTCCACAATCTGTGTTTCAGTATTGAATACTCTGTAGCCTTTAGAGCGTTCAGAATAACCAAGCATGAAACACTTCTGTGCTTTGGAATCAAACTTGTTCAGATTATCTTTAGTATTAAGCATATAACAAATACATCCAAAAAGATGAAAATAAGCAATGTTAGGCTTTCTGTTTCTCCACAATTCATAGGGAGTCTTTTTTAGAAGAGGTCTTACAGACACTCTGTTCTGAATATAACAATTTGTGTTAATTGCTTCTGCCCAGAAATATTTTGCCAGATTTGTCTCGTTGATCATGGTTCTGGCCATTTCTTGCAATGTTCTATTTTTCCTCTCTACAACTCCATTTTGTTGTGGAGTTCTAGGGCAGGAGAAATCATGTGCAATGCCTTTTTCAGAAAAATATTTTTCAAATTGTTTATTTTCAAATTCTCCACCATGATCACTTCTGACTTTAATAATTTTACAATCTTTTTCAGTCTGGACTTGATTGCAGAAGTCAAAGAACACAGAATGAGACTCATCCTTGTGTTTTAGAAACTTTACCCATGTCCATCTGCTGTAGTCATCTACAATGACTAACCCATACTTCTTGCCTCTGATGGATGCAGTTTTCACTGGTCCAAACAGATCAATGTGAAGTAATTCCAATGGTCTGGAGGTAGAAACAACATTTTTTGATTTAAAATGAGATTTTGAAAATTTACCTCTTTGACATGCTTCACACAGAGCATCTGAGTTGAACTTCAACTTAGGAAGTCCTCTGACCAGATTCAGTTTATTAATCTGAGATATACGTCTCATATTAATATGCCCCAATCTTCTATGCCAGACCCATTGCTCATCATTCACAGATAAGAGGCATTTTACATTTTGAACTTTAAGTTCTGAAAGGTTAATTTTATAAATGTTGTGTTTCCTCTTTCCATTGAATAGGATAGAACCATCCTTTTGACATACAGCTTTGCAACATTTTTGATTAAAGATTATATCATAACCATTGTCACTTAATTGACTTATGGACAATAGATTATGTTTCAATCCCTCAACTAACAGAACATTAGAAATAGAGGGTAGGTTTCCATTACCTATTGTTCCAGAGCCAATGATCTTGCCCTTCTGGTTCCCTCCAAATTTCACGTCCCCTCCAGATCTAAGTTCCAGACTTTGGAACATAGACCTTTCTCCCGTCATGTGTCGTGAGCATCCAGAGTCCAGGTACCATGATTGGTGTCCTGACTTTGCTGCTAAGGACATCTGCAACAGGGATTATTTTGTTTTTAGGTACCCAGATCTTCTTGAGTCCTTTAGGGTTAGTTGCCTTGTAGGTTTATCTAAACTTTTGTTTTTCAACATAGTTTTTGTTTATACTTGCCTTAGATCTAAACACATGAGTATTCTTTTCAGAGCTCGTGTGTTTAATATCATTTAAATGACCAAATTTAAAATTAGAGTATAAAGGAGTTATCTTAATGATCAGATCATCTACAGGTATTGGTCTTGCATCTTTTTCAAGAGAAGAAGATTGAAATCCAATTCCCTTTCTTTTATTCCTACTAACTCCATAGATCATAGAAGCCATCTTGCTTCTGTCTATGCTTTTAGTGAGGAACCTCTGAAAACTAGAGTCATATTTTTCCAAAATATTTTCAGATGACTTAGCTTCAGAGTCAGATTCTTGTTGGGCAATTTCCAAATCATTTTTGATTTTTATATTTATTTCTCTCTGCTCAACAAGTTCTGTTTTCAGATTATCAATCTCAGATTCAAGATTGCTTTTCAACTTCTTGTTTTTGAGTTTGATATTATTATAGCTTTTCAAAACTTCAGATAACACCTTTATAAGTTCTTCTTTGGTAAGTTTAGACATTACCTCTTCAGCGTCAGAGTCAGAGTCTGACTCAGATTCAGATGATAATTCTTCATTCTGATCTTCTATTCCAGCCATTAATGCCATGTTGGCACACTCTTCTTCTGCTTCAGATTCAGATTCAGATTCATCTGAATCATCCCAAGTTGCCATAAGAACCTTCTTCTTTTTATCAAACTTTCTCTTGGGTTTCTCCTTGAGAAGTTTGGGGCAGTCATTTTTGTAATGCCCAGGTTCCTTGCATTCATAGCATGTGACCTCTTTCTTTCCAGATCTTCTGTGTCCAGAAGATTCCTTCTTGTAGTCAGCTTTTCTGAAGTTGTTAAACTTCTTACCCTTGTGCTTCCAGAGCTTGTTGATTCTTCTGGAAAGCATGGACAGTTCATCTTCTTCTTCAGAAGAAGATTCTTCAGAGCTTTCTTCTTTTACCTGCAAAGCTTTAACAGGTTTGTTAGATTTTAAAGCTATGGATTTACCTTTATCTTTCTTCTGGGGTTCATCTTCCTCCAGCTCAATTTCATGGCTTCTCAAAGAACTGATAAGTTCTTCTAAAGAGATCTTGTTCAGATCTTTTGCCATCTTCAATGCAGTCACCATTGGTCTCCATCTGGTGGGAAGACTTCTGATGATCTTCTTGACATGATCTGACGTTGAGTAGCCCTTATCCAGAACTTTCAGACCAGCTGTAAGAATCTGAAATCTAGAAAACATAGTTTCTACATTTTCAGACTCTTCCATTTTAAATGCCTCATACTTCTGTATGAGCACCATCGCCTTGGTCTCTTTAACCTGAGAGTTTCCCTCATGAGTCATTTTGAGTGACTCAAACATGTCATGAGCAGTATCTCTGTTTGTAATCTTCTCATACTCAGTATGAGAGATTGCATTAAGCAATATAGTTCTGGCTTTGTGGTGATTCTTGAAATCTCTTTTCTGTACTTCAGTCATTGATTTTCTATCAATCTTTTTGCCATCCTCATCAGTAGGATGTTCATATCCATCAATGACCATATCCCAAAGATCAGCATCATACCCAAGGAAAAAACTTTATATTCTATCTTTCCAATAGTCAAATTTTTCCCCATCAAACATGGGTGGCTTGGTACTGATCCTATCTCCTTCATATTTGTTGTTGTAAGTTGATGTAGATGTATTATCCATATTGACAACCAAACAAATATCAAAGTATCTTTCTCACTGGATCTTTAACTGTCACGGTTAAGTGGAGCACACGCAGCACCAGGCTCTGATACCAACTGAAGGTGAGAAAATTACTTAGAAGGGGGGGGGGGGGGTTGAATAAGTAAGACTAAAAATCAAAGATTTGAACACAGATATTTTTATCCTGGTTCGTTGAATACAACTACTCCAGTCCACCCTCTCAAGAGTGATTTTCCTTTCTCTGTCAAGGACTTAATCCACTATTTAAATCAAACAGATTACAAATAGCAACACCTAAGAACAACTGTTCTTAGTCTTCTCAAGAGCAACTGATCCCAACTGGATCCTCTTAAGGAAAACCTTTTACAAACAATATAAAACTTTTACAAGAGTAAGAATGCTTCTAATAAGCTGTTATCACAACTGTGATATTTCTCTTAATTTAAGAACGAAGTTACAGCAAAATAAAATAATAGGAGCTTTGAGAGATTTGCTTGATGAGTGATTTTGCTAGAAGTTCGATACTGAAGAAGATGGAGTGGACTTCTTTATATAGGCACTAAGATCCAAGAAGTCTTGTTACGTTGAAGGCTGTGCAGAAAAGCCTGAAGCCTTTTGTCTTCACATTGGAGGCTGTGCTGAAACAAGCCTGATGCCTTTTGTATATTTAAATCTTCTTCAAAGTAAGTTCAGCTTTCAACAATAGAATCTGAATCTTCAGAGTCTCCAGAATAGAGATCTTCTGGATCTTCAGAGTCTTGGATGTTCTTCAGATTGAGCTGAATCAGAGTATGAGCAGCTTGTGTGCTTGAGCGTGTAAATCTATCAGAGCAGAGTCTTCTATGCTTTAGAGGCTCCTGCTTCAGAATCTTCAAGAGACAGTAGTCAGATTCTTCTGAGAGCAGCGTTCAGATCTTCACTTAAGATGCTCTTGAACCTATGAAGCCTTTCATAATAACATTGTTCAGATCCAAATTTGCTTTCTTAAGATAATTTTCTTTAGTGCCTGTAGCAAACAATCTAGAACACGTTTAGAGTATATAATTCTTGAATACAAAATTTATAAGTGTTATCATCAAAACATAGAGATATAACTAAGACACAATTTGTGCTCTTACAGGGTTTCCTCAACGACCTTACTCTTACCTTTATCAGCTTTCTTAGCCTTGTCATTTTTGTCAGCCACAACCTCAGGTGGAGCGAATACTCTTCCGCTACGTGTCATTCTGCCGGTTCCCACTAGGTTATCCACAAACTGCCCAGATGGCTCCAACTCCAATTTCTGTCCGTTACAGTAGACGTCTGCCCCATAGTTCCAGGGAACAACATTAGTACTTTCAAATGGTATAGGCCCAGCCTTTGTGATGGTGATCGTAGGTGGCCTGGACGCAGAAATGGTTATTGTCTTACGAGGGATGGTGATAGTGGCAACTTCATCATCTTGCTTC
The DNA here is from genome assembly GCA_963859935.3 of Lathyrus sativus. NCBI lineage: Eukaryota > Viridiplantae > Streptophyta > Magnoliopsida > Fabales > Fabaceae > Lathyrus > Lathyrus sativus. The sequence goes on from OZ012741.1 coordinate 157,648,417, forward strand.
AGCATTACTTCTCCAGACCTATTCTCAGCCCTCCGACTAAACTGCAAGATCCCTTCGGTCATCAGACTCTGAATCCCCACTATCAGCTGTTCACAGCCGTCTGAACGAATCACACAATCCATACACAACTCTCCACAGCCCAGAAAGATGCCTTTCTTCATCAACTTGACATTAACGAAACTAAGGTGTATCCTCAGGTCCTTGACATCAGTCAAAAAATCTGAGTCCTCTTCTTCAATAATGGCATTCACCCCATCTCCCCCGTGGTTCGGCATACGGTTCTTCGTGACGTTCGGCACATTATCAGAAAAATTGATGATTTTAGTGTCAACCATATCTTGCACCTTGTGCTTGAATGCCTTACAGTTTTCTATCGAGTGGCCAGGTGCCCCCGAGTGAAAATCACATCTTGCATTCGCGTCGTAGCCCTGTGGAGGTGTCCCTGTCAAGGGAGCCAGGGTTCTCTTCTGAACTAGCTGTAACTGAAGCAAAGTTTGTAGAAGCTGAGCATATGACATATGCGGTGTCTCAAGATGACGATTTGCCAGAGGTGTTTTGTTCTGGTACCTCCTGTACCCTTGCTGATTTTGCTGCTGCTGCTGCTGGACAGCAGGGATGGTTATGCTAGCAACCTGTTGGCGCTGGACTTTACCTTTCCTCCGAGCGTTAGACATTGCGCTCGTCTCTCCTTCATGCCTCTTGCCGCTGTAAGGTTTCTTTCCTCCTCCAGCTGAGGATAGGTCAACGCCCTGAATCTTTCCCAGTTTGATTCCATTTTCAACATGCTCTCCAGTGATTATGAGCCGGAGAAACTTCCTGACATACCACCGACCAGTTTCTCATAATAAACCCCCGGAAGAGTGGCTACAAACATCTCAACAAGCTCTCGTTCGACCATCGGCGATTGAACCCTAGATGCCAGTTCACGCCACCTCTGGGCGTACTCTTTGAATCCCTCGTTTTTCTTCTGAGACAAGTTCTACAGTTGAACTCGGTTAGGAGCCAAGTCACTGTTATACTGATAATGGCGTACAAAGGCTTCAGCAAGTTCTTTCCATGTACGTACACTGGTGGGTTCCAAACCCATATACCACTCCAAGGATGGGCCGGACAAGCTATCTTGGAAGAAGTGCATCAGCAACTTCTCATCTTCAGAGTGAGCGGACATCTTTCGGTAGTACGACCTCAGATGGACATGAGGGCAAGTAGTGCCCTTGTACTTCTCAAAGTCGGGTACCTTAAATTTGGGAGGCACCTTGAAGTCTGAAATCAATCCCAGTTTGCTCATGTCAACACCCATAGTATTCAAGTTCTCAAAACTCTTCATTTTGTCCTCGAGCGCTTTAAACCTCAAACGGGCTTCAGAATTCAATTCGCCTTCAGCTCCCTTCTACGAGAACAAGTCCTCTTGGCGATCCTCTAGCCATGGTTGATTGCCATTTCCAGCAGCAAACCCAGCATTATCAATACCGTACAAGTTCCCAACACCAACATTCCCTGCGTTGCCAGTTCCTCCAGTGTTGCCATGGCCTATCCCAGCATTGCCATTGGCAACAAAGTTACCGCTACTGACGCCAGTCGTATTTCCATTAAGCCCGATGTTGGTGACCACATTGCCGTTACCACTCCCATTCCCTCCAGTCATAGGGATGCCACCCTGAGGGGTCTCAACAAGTGGAGGGTTTGGAGTGTTCCCACCATGAAGCACACCGTTGTTGTCAACCCTTGAGATCAGAGGCTGAACCAGAGTTCTGAGCTGGTCTTGGCCGTTAGCGATCACTTGCATGAGTTCCATGAAGCGGCCCATCCTCTCTCTGAGTTCCTAAATGTCAGTCTGCACTTGTTCCATTGCTTTAGCTTGATTCGCTCTGGTCGAGTATCGGTGGATCGGTCTTTGGTCAATCCTGAAATAACCTACATACACAAAGGGTTAGAAAAACGGCAAGGTACTTGTCATGCAAATGATTCATGCAAACGCAAACACGTATCCATGCATTAGGAGGAAGTCCCCCTCGATTCTAGCTTCCGAGACAAATAAAGTATATTGTCCAATCATGGAAAGAAAACCCTCATATATATATCAGAGAAAACCCACGAGGGTGGCGTACAACAGTAACTGAATACAACTGAAGCAACCATCATGACCCCAACCAACAGGCCTGGTGGTGATCAGCATATCAATGCATAAAATGTACAAAAGAAATACAAAGAAATCAAGTGCGGCCACGGGCACGAAAATCCTGTAGTAACTTCTTCGTATCAGGATTATCAAGTTGGGTGAGCAAACCCTGGATCAGCAGATCCCTCTGCCTAATGGACTCTGGGAGGTTCTCGACAACGCTCCTAGAAACACCTTCTTCGGAATGGTTCTGCACCTTAATCCTCTTAGCATCAGCCCGGAGTTGACAATCCATCAGGTTTGCCTTGGTCTCAACCAACCTATACTGGACATCTCGTCGAAGTGAGGCTTCATCCTCTATCTTCTTGTCTTTGGCCTTAATTTGAGCTTCTAACTGGGCTATCTGTTGCTTCAGTTTTTCTTCCTGCCCCTTGTGGCTAGTCAAAGTGTTGTTCCACAACTTCTCGTACTGGGTCAACTTCCGGTATGCCTTATCCAGCTCTTGCTTCTTAGTGGTCAACACTCCGTGTACGACCTTCAGGTCCAACCCGAGACGCTCCCTAGAGTCAGTCTCCCTGGTCAAATTAGCGCCCAGGTGGTTGATCAACTCTGTCTGCTTCTTGCAGGTGTGCACGGCTTCGTTCTTTTCTCTTCGGAGTTGAGCGATCTCGTTTCCCAGCTCTTCGTTGGCTTTGACTAGCTCTTCATTCTTAGCTTGGAGCTGCTCATACTTTTGGATTTCAATCATGGTAGGCTCTGAAGGGCAGTCCTGCTTGACAGGAGGAAAAGGCATCAGCACTTTTTCTGCTCTGCTAAGAATCCAGTCCATATAAGGAGGATAAGCCTGATTATTGCTCTTCCCTAATGAGGTATTTCCTTTTCAGTGAACGTTATTCCAGGCATATTCAAATCTAACCAGATCATCTCCTTCTAATGCACCAGTGAGGTACAGAGATTCTTGTACCTCTTCGTCCTTAGGAGGGCCCCTCAAGGCATACCCGAACTGTCTGATAGCGATAGACGGATTGTAATTAATGCAGCCTTTCCTACCCACCAGAGGGACATTAGGAAAGTTCCCACAACTGTAAATGATTTCACTCCCCAAGCGATCTCTATCAAACCAATCAATATCTTCGGCAGACAAACTCATCAGTCGCTCAGACCACTCCTTCGTCTCTGCAGTCTTTATAAAAGGGCCATTCTTAGGTAAATGAGTGACAAACCACCTGTAAAACAGTGAAGCACAGCAGGACACACTTTTGCCTCTTCTATTCTCGTTCTTATAGTGCACCGAATGATACACATCTCCGAGCAAAGTAGGGATGGGGTTCCTTGAAACAAAAATACGAAGAGCGTCCACATCCACAAAATCTGGAATATTGGGGAATAACATGATACCATATATGTACAAAGCCAAGATAGCTTTGAATGCCACTCAGCATTCCTTCTTGGCGAAGTGTCGGGCTTTCTCAGCTAGAAAAGGTAATGGGAATCCCCAGGCTCCATTTCTCCTGACTATTTTTCCTTTCAATTCAGAAACCTCAATATGCAGAGCTGTAGCAATACTAGCCAGATCTGGCTCCTGATCAATAGGCCAAAAGGGTACCTGAGCAAGAATGGGTATTTCGAATATGACAGAAAACTCTTCTAGAGTAGGGGCCAACACATAGCTTGGAAATGTGAAGCAACGCAATGGAGGATCATAAAACTGAAGCAGAGTCTGGAGTCTGTTCAATTCATACACAGATGGCTTGCACACAACCCTGAGCAGCTTCCCATAGGTTCCTCTGAAGTCTCTCATCGCTTCCTTACCAGGCAAAGAAATCAAACCCCTCAGAGTAGTAATGTCCGGAGTAGGAAACTTATAGGCCAAAGTTCTTCTCACATTGGGCTCCATGATAGACAAAGAACAGACAAGATTGCTAGAATCGAGAGAGAACTGCACACCTGCAACACAGATACTAGTTAAATGCCATGCAGTATGAAAATCTAAATGCAAATGCAAAATGCAGCAGGAGATCAAGAGTGTTGTGTGGTGCGGTGTTGTGCTGTGAAGTGGCAGGCCATAATTTTGCTTCAACAAGAATATACCACAATAAAGGCCTACTGAAACCCACAATCCTGATTCACTATCAAGAAAACCAGGTTGTCTGAAGGTTACGGTTTCCTGCAATAACCCGACCCCTGCTCACAGGTATGGACCTAATCATTGACAAAGGCACGACATCCTATGCTTTCATCAGCGTCACAGACTTTCAAGAAACGATGATACAATACCCAGAAGGTGTGGCATCATCATCTCTTGAAGTGGCCTCACTCAGCTGAATCACAAATGATCGGTTCCCAGAGTCGACAATCCTTAGATCTGAAATCCTTTCGATGGCCCACTGGGCTGGAAATGGAAATCATCTCAGAGAATCTCCTCTGAGTGCAGATCGCATGGGAACTAGTGCATGCCTAACATGCAGGTTCACCACTAACCTACTTCTAAAACTATGTACATACTCAAGTCTGGGTCTGGCTTATCACTCATCAGATCCCCCTCCCACAACAGCACAGATAATCATATCATACTGAAAATAAAATGCGGGAAGTAAAAATGCGATATTTAAACACAACCCAACAGGTAAACACGCAAGCGCTAGGATTGACTCGCATAGGGGACGTTGGTTCCCCAGCAGAGTTTCCAGCTGTCGCTACTGCGAAAATAAGGTGCCAGCAAAACAGAAGAGTCGCCACCTTTCGTTATTTATCCCTCAGAACGGGAAAGGAAATGATCGGAGAAACCTAATGAAAAGTTATAAGACAAGGTCATCGCAACCATGTCTGGATTCGGGAGTCGGTTACGCAAGGGGAAGGTATTAGCACCCCTCACGTCCATCGTACTCGATGGGATCCATGCTTGTTGTGGTTATCTGACGGGTTGGTTATATCTATCTACGCTAAAGGCTGGTCTAAAAAGATAAGAAAATGACTCGGCAAAGCGTCACACTTTATGCCTACGTATTCTCATCAGAGAATGAGAAATCAGAGTCAACGTAGTTCGGCTAACTACGGGTTATGGGGAAGGTGGCTCGCCAATACGTCAGTATTATGCCTACGTACTCTCAACGGATATGAGAGATCAGAGCTTACGTAGTTCGGGATAATATGAATTACAGAGGTTCAGATTCATCAGTTTTTCTGAGTAGGGTTTGTCGCTACCGCGAAAATAAGGTGTCGGCAAAACAGAAGAGTCGCCACCTTTCGTTATTTATCCCACGAGAGGGAAAGGAAACAATCGGAAAAACCTGACGAAAAGGTATAAGACAAGGTCATCGCAACCAATGTCTAGATTCGGGAGTCGGTTACGCAAGGGGAAGGTATTAGCACCCCTCACGTCCATCGTACTCGATGGGATCCACGCTTGTTGGTTTGTCTACGGGTGAAAAACAATCTAGCTACGGCTTCTAAGGCTAAACGGAAAGAAACTGACTCGATAGAGCATCGCGCTCTATGCCTACGTATTCCCTCGTGCAATGGGAAAGTCAGAGTCAACGTAGTTTGGGAAACTACGGGGGGAGATTGCTCGCCAAGATATTGCATCTCGTGCCTACGTACTTTCACACGGCGTGAAAGATCAGAGCAAACATAGTTCGGGCTAACTACGGGTAGACAGGGTGTTCTCGATCACACAGGATAGAGAGAAAGGATTGACGATACTAGCGTACGCATTCTAGCAGTTAGGTGTATGCTGCTCGCTCGTCGGAGACTTAGGTGTTACCTGTTTGCGGTAGAATGGACGTAGTATGTCGGGTTTGAAGGTATGGGGAACCTACAGGTTCTAGAACTACGGTCTGGTCTCAATTGCGCTTGGGCAAGAGAAAGGGAACATCAGTCATCAGCGGGAAAGTATCGATCGCACGGCCGCGAGAGAACAGAGAAGTTAGTTGTTAGTGTGCTCGCTAGAATATCGCCTCTTATGCCTACATATTCCCGTCTGGAATGAGAAATCAGAGCAGCTGTAGTTCAGCCAACTACAGCTAAAAGGAAAAAGTGAGAAAAGGGAGAAGGGAGCTCACTAGGATCATCGCAATCCTATGCCTACGTACTCTCGTCTGGTACGAGAGATCAGAGCAAACGTAGTTCGGCCTACAGGAAAACAAGTCTCGATTGCACAGGGGCAAGAGAAGGGGTCTCAATCGCCTGAACGCGAGAGAAAAGGGTTTCGATCGCACGGGGACGAGAACAAAGAGGAAGCAGGCTTAACACCTAAACGGGAAGGAACTCGGGACACACACGCAAGAACCTAAGGCGTAGGAGCGAGTGTTTCGTATATCACCCAAGGGACATATAATAAACACTCTAAACGATCGAGGGGAGACCGCTCGATTGTCATTTCCCACGTATCTAACATTACAGCTCACAACACTCGACGGTTGCACGAAGACTTGAATAAGAAGGATGATATCGAGCGAAACGGCTCCGTTGGCTCTTGACATGTGCGCAAGCTCCATTCCAATCTTCTCCTCTCTGGATCCTTGATGAGGACGTTCGAATCAGAACCAATGTAACGCTTAGACCGTCATGGTTTGACTTATACGATAAATCAAACTCTAAGAGGTAGCGTATTGATATCCGTGTCAAAGACAAGATAGAGAAATGATATCGAAAATCATTCTCCAATTGAATCATGTCAAACGGCCAGCCCAAAATAAAATCTAAAATAAAATCAGATGGTAGAAGAGAAATGAGGAGAGAAATCCAATAACCAAATGGAAATAATATTCTACTCCTAAAATACGGAAATTAATTTCTAATAGAAAATACTCTAAAGAAATACTAAGAGGAAATGCATATAGAAAAATAGAATAAAAATCTATCTAAAATTCTATAATATCCTATGAGAAAAATAGAATTTTAAAAAAATAGAGTATTAATTCTTTGCTAGAAAATATGTAATAATATCTAAGGAAAAAATAAACTATAATCCCTAAAAGAAAAATAGAAAAATAAAACTATTCTCTATTACAAGCAAATGTCCAATACAAAGCAAAAATAAAAATAAAGGGAAGGGGGTACAGTCTGAATAGGGGAGTAAAGCAGCAAAAATAGAACTGGGCTTGAGCCCACAATACAGCAAACAAAAAAAAACACACACACAAAAAACAAAGGGGAAATGGGGGGTGCGCTTGGAACCAGGAGGTGCAGCCAGTGAACTCGTTGGGCCCAGCCCAACACCACAACAAAAACAAAAAAAACAAAATTTCAGTAGGGGGCGTATGAGGAAAACGTAGGGTGTAGTCCAGCAACTCATTGGGGTTGGGCCCAAGACTCAGCCCACAAAAACAAAAAAAAACACAGAAACAGGGGGGGTCGTTTGGAAATGGGAGGTACGTATCCGAAATTGAAACAGATTGGGCCCCAAGGCCCACTAACTCTCCCTCTCCTTCCTTCTTCCCAAACATCACAAAAGCCCTAGGTTCCTCTTTCCCTAAACTCACCAGCCGCCGCCGTCACCTTCTCACCGTCTCCTTCCCACTCCATCAAACCTCAACCACCCTTTCCTATTACAACTCCTTCTTCGCCTTCCTTCAACCATCACCCTCGCCGTCTCCATTCTTGAGTCTCCCTACATCCATTCCTCGAAGCCAAATCCCCTCTGCTTCGTCTCAAACTCCTTTCCCTCTCCTCTGTAAATTGGAATTACATGTTGGAAACTCAGAAGCTCATTCGAAGATTCAACGAAGACCTCGACGAAGATCTAGACGAAGATCCTGTTGAAAAAATGATGCATGCTCTGTGAAGTTGAGATGAACTAAGATGACTAGATCTGGAAACGGAGTTAGGGCATTTGATGTTCTTGTAGAGTTTGAGACGTTTCTGGAGATTGATGAACACGGATACAGAACGATGAAGATCATGGAAGATCTTGATGAACTTGTGAAAAGCGCATGGTGGTTGTTATGAACAGCGATAGATCGATGAAGATCCTGGGAGTTTCTGATGAACCTTGATGAAGGTGGTTGAATCTTGATGGAAATACGAAGATCTGGTGAAAACGTATGAACAGGTTTCTGGATTTCGTATGAAGATGACTATGGAGTTTCTTGAAGGTTGATATCATTTTCCAAAAAAATCGATGGAGGTGGTGATGAACGTTGAACGATCTGGAAAAATTGGATGTGGATTAATGGAAAAAAAGATGAACATTCATGAAGTTGTTAGACTTCCAGCGACGGTTACAGTGAGGATTCTGGCTGTGAGTGATTTTGACGGTTACAGGGAGACACATGGCCCTGCTACGTGGCGTGCATGGGAGAGAGAGGAGGTGAGGTGGCAGAACTTGGGGACATGCAGGAGTAAGGTGTCAGCCAATGGGGAGAATGAGGTGGAAAAGAGAGAGGAAAACGTGTGGCGCCCTTTATATTGTGACATGTGTCTTGGAAGTGGACTGGGCCTCCAAAAAACGGCCAAGTGGCCCACCAATTAGCCAAACTCTGATTAAAATCTTAATTAATGCAATTATTGACTAAGGCTGAAATTAAAACTCAATTAACTGCTACTAATGATGATTAAGGCTTGATTAATACCTAATTAATACCTAAACGAAAATTAATAAAATCTGGACCTAATTAAAGCTAATTAATCTAATTAAAATGGATTAAAACCCTAATTAACATCTAATTAATATTTATTAAATTCTAAACAAATTAAATCTAAAAAAGAAATAAACCTATTAATTTCTACAACCAATTAAATCTAGAAATTAAAATCCATAAATTTCTAAAAGAATTAATATCTTGAAAATGAATTAAATCTATTAATTTCTAAAACAAATTAATATCTAGAAATTAAAATCTACAAAGAAATAGAAACTATTAATATCCTAGAAAAAGAAATTAACCTATTTAAACTCTATTTAAAATCTATTTAAAATCTAGAAAACAAATCAATTAATATCTAGAAACTATTTAAAAATCTATTTAATATTCTAGAAATTAAGAAAAAATTCTAGAAAATACAATGAAAGTCAATCAAATCGATTAATAAAAAGATGCGAGAATATAGCGAAATAAACGGTAAAAACCGGACATCGAAATGTCCTCAAAACAACAGCAAGAGCTGAAAACACCGGGAAGAGCACAAATTCCACCATAAAACATGCTTATTCTAACTGGTTTGAACTGCCTGAAACGCCAGGGGAGGGCTATAATCCCGATAAAGTCAATCTGACTGAAAAATGCAATGTACGCGGTATGCAAATGCAAAATGCAAAATGAATCGAAACATAAGCCAAATTGCGAGAAATGGTTGGTCAAATTTTGGGGTGCAACAGGGTTAACAAACAGTTCCAGCAGTTTGGTGTACGCAACTCGACCCTTGGAGACTTATGCGTTACCGTTTGCGGTAGAACTGGGAGTTAACGACACTCTTTTCTTCAGAAAAGCTTCCTTTGAATTAATGGGCCCACGGGGAGAAAAGGTTTGTTTTCTGTCTTTTACGTAAGAACTATTTTTTATGGTTGTTTGTAGTTTGCACAGCACTAGAGACTATGACTTAGGAGTGAATGCGTCGTATAGCATCCAAAGGACATATACTAAACACCCTAGACGATTGAGAGGAGACCGCTCAATTATCATTTCCCAAGTAGCTTAAGGCTCGTAACGCGCTTGTACTAACTTGCCTTTGTTACGTTTTTTACTGTTGTTTTGAGATGAGAAGAGAACGAACTCTATGGGGAGACTGTCAAGTCCTAAGGTTGTCATGCCAAGGATTCATCCTATGGTTGAGGTTTGAAACAAGGAACTCCTAGATGTTATCATGCATAGGTTTCAACCTAAAGTTCTAATCATCACTTCCTTATCAAAGGAAGTGAGATTCCTAGGGGATCATGCCAGTGGGAAACAAAAACAGATAAAGCATTAGCTTAAACAGATAAACAGTAAACAGTAAAGATGCACATGCAATGCAGCAATACAAGCAGAGGGAGACTCACTCAACCTCTTAGTCTTGTATAGTCTTGTGAGGATATCAACCCTTGAGCACTTGAATAAGCCTTTTATCTAGCTTCATAGTCTTGTATAGCTCTTGATTGGTAATCATACCTCTTGATCTCCTGCATACATGTCAACGAAATGCAAATGATAATGCTAATGTGAATGAAATGAAACACACGCTAGGTAAAGAAAGGTTAGGCAAATTTTGGGGTACAACACCTCCGCCCGGAGGAATAACAACTATTGGGATAGCGTCGGCATGGGGAGTGCCATTGTCAGCTGGAGGAGGAACTGTAGTGGTCCCGCCATGTGAAACTCCACTTCCATCAACCCTGGCAATCAGAGGTTGAACAAGTGTTCTCAACTGTTCTTGGCCGTTGGTGACCCCCTGCATAAGATCCAGGAATTGCGTCATACGGTCTCGGAACTCTTGTAACTTAAGTTGAATTTGATCCATTGCCTTTTGTTGATTTCCCCTAGTGGAGTAGCGGTGAATTGTCCGGTCTTCAATCTTGAAGGAGTGTTGAGAAAACCACATAAAGAAGTACGGTAAACGGAACCAGAACACCTGCAATGCAATATGGAAAATGATGCAAAATGCAAGCATGTAAATATGGTTCAGGGAAATCTTCCCCTTGATTCTAGTTCCGCAGAAACAGTAGGAGAATGAAGAGCCAGCAGAAGAAGCCACAAAAACTCTCTCACAAATAAAATGAGAAGCAAAGTCAATACATAACACATCACCAATGAAATACAACTGAGTCAACACAACCTTATCCAACAATCCTGGTGATGGTCAGAATACAACAACTCAAAGAAAAACAAAAGAGAAAACTGCATCAAGGATGACAACAAGTCTGGAATTCTTTCAATAACTCCTTTGTACCAGGATGATCAAGTCTGGCAATTAACCCTTGAATAAGCAACTATCGACTGCTGATGGTAGCCTGCAAGCCTTAAACGTAGTCTTCCCAAGCATCCTCCCTAAATGCATCCTCAAGTCTGGGCTTTTTCAGGTCTGCTTTCAACTTGTACTCTTCCAACGTTGCAAGAGCTTCTCGTAATTTGAGGTCGCTTTCCTACTGACAAGCAGATTCTCCAGAAGCCTTTTCATCTTTGATTCGGAGTTGAGTCTTCAACCTATCAATCTGCCGATGAAGTTCGACTTCTCTTTCCTTGTTGTTAGTCAAGATGGCATTTCATTAAATGTTGAACTTTGATATTTCCAAGTGTGCTTTCTCTAAATCTTTCTTTTTCCCTTTGAGAGCATTACCCAAGCTCCTCATATCTTGACCAAGACATTCTCTGACGCAAATTTCTTCAGTCAGTTCCCTCCCCATCTTGTTCAGGGTATCTGTCTACTTCTTGGACAGGTGAGTGGCTTGATTCTTCTCACTTCTAAGCTGAATGAGCTCCTTCTCCAACTCTTTGTTCACTCTACGTAGTTATTCCTTTTCAGCCCACAATTAATTGTACTTTTGGATATTAATTATCGTTGGTTCTTCGACTATCAGAGTATACAAAGGCTCCCTGACTGGGAATGGTAGCAACAGTTTCTCAACTCTTTCTTATCCATTCCATATATGGTCCATAGGCTCTACAATCACTCTTGCCCAAAGAAGATTTTCCTTTACGGTGAATCTTACCCCAAGCCTTTTCCAATCTAATTAAGGTCTCATTGTCAACTAAACTGGTGAAATACAGAGATTCCTGTATTTCCTCTTCCTTTGGAGGTTCATTTAGAGCGTATCCAAAATGTCTGACGGTGAGAGCATGATTATAATTAATGTCACCCTTCCTCCCAATCAAAAGAACATTGGGGAAATCTCCACAGTTGTGAACAATCTTCATACCCAAAAGGTCTTTGTTAAACCATACAATATTCTATGACCTTAAACCCATAAGTCTTTCCGGCCAATCAACAGTGTCTGCAATATCAACAAAAGGTCCAGACTTAGGCAGATGTGAAATAAACCATCTGTATAGCAACGAAACACAATAGAAGACGTTCTTTCCTCATCTATTCTCATTCTTGTAGTGGATTGAATGATAAACATCACCTAAAAGGGTTGGCACAGGATTCTTAGAAGCGAAGATATAGAAGGCATCCAAGTCAACAAAGTCGGGTAAGTTGGGCTTTACCCATCATCCCATAGATGCACAAAGCCAAGATAGTGTTGAAGACCACCCAACATCCCTCCTTAGTGAAATGTTGAGCTTTACCCATCAAGAATGGAAGTGGAAGGCCAGGAGTTCCAATTCTCCATACCAAATTACCCTCCAACTCAGAAACACCGAGATGAAGAGCACCATCCAACTTAGATAACTTAGGCTCCTTTCCATAGTGCACAAAAGACACTTCTTCCAACACAGGAATTCCTATTAATTGAGAAAACTCTTCTAAAGTTGGCAATAAAACATATCCTGGGAACACAAAGCAACGCAACTGAGGATCATAAAATTGCAGCAGCACATAAATGCCATCTAACTCAAACTTGAAGGCCTTACAGACAAAACTCAGAACTCTCCCATACTCCTTTCTGAAATCTTCCATCACACTACGATCAGCCACAGAAATTAGCTTAAGTAGAGGTCCTATCTCTGGTGTCGGGAACTTGTACAACACACTCTTCTTCAAATCAGGCTCCATAACGATAGTGGATTAGATTACTAGAATCAAGGAGAAAATATACACCTGAAACACAGATACATGCAAATGTTAAAATTCAAATGAATATACAAATGCAACAGGGGATCAAGATTGTTGTGCTGCTGACTGAGTTGAACCAGAGCTTCGCTTTGGCGAGAAAATAACACAACACTGATATAAAGAACTCACTGTATCAAGGATCAAAAGTTCACACTGACAAGGAAACCGAGTAGGTTGAAGGTCAAGGTTTCCTACATAACCCTCCCCCTTACGGGTATGAACCTAATCTCTGATAAGGTTCGACATCCTATGCGATCGTCAGCGTCACAGACTTTCGAGAAACGATGATACGTTCACCATTTCTGGTTTGGCATGATAGTCTAATGAAGCGGCCTCACTTAGCTGACTCCCAAATGATCGATCTCCAGAGTCGACAGCTTCCAGATCCAACACCCCCTCCCGACTAATGTACAGGATAGGATGTCTTCAAAGAAAACCTCGTCTGAACGCGAATTTTGTGATGACTAATGCATGCTAAAACATACAGGTCCATCACTACTTTCCGCTCTAATGCTATGGATATCCTCAAGCATGGGTTTTGGCTCATCATACAAAGGAACAGTCCCATCCAATAGCACAGCAATAACAAGATACAAAGTGCGGAAAATAAAATGAAAATGCAAAGCTATACAAATGCAACACATATACACACCCATAAACATAAACACAGAAGCGCTAGGATTGACTCGCACAGAGAATGTTATTCTCAGTCGCCAGTTGTCGCATCGCTGCGAAAAAAGGGGCCGATAAAGACAGAAGAGTCGCCATCGTTCGTTATTTATCCCAAAGAGAGGGAAAGGAAACGATCAGAGAAAACCTACGAGAAAGGGAGAAGACAAGGTCATCTCAACCAAATCTTGGGTTTGGGACTCGGTTACGCAAGGGGAAGGTATGAGCACTCCTCACGTTCGTTGTACTCAACGAGATCCACGCTTGTTGTCTATCTAAAAGGGTGTTAATCTATCAAAAGGCTGGCTTACAGGGACAAAAGAAAAGAAAAGAGACTCAATAGAGCATCGTCGCTCTATGCCTACGTATTCCCTCGTGCAATGGGAAAGTAAGAGTCAACGTAGTTCAAAAAACTATGGATGAAGGGGAGAAGGTTGCTCACCAAGACATTGTCGTCTTTTGCTTACGTATCCTCATTTGGTAAGAGAAATCAGAGAAAACGTAGTTTGGGCTAACACGACCACCGGTTGGTTAAGGGTTTTAGCTGAGTAGGGTTAAACCTTCGTTCTAGCAGTTAGGGACGATGCATGTTTGCGGTAGAACCAAGACTTAACACACCCTTTCTGAATGTGATTTTCAAACAATCCCGAAGGATAAAAAGGTTTGATGTTTTGTGTTTTTTAAACAAGTGAATTGAGTTAAGTTTGTAACTCATGTTGCACTAAAGACTATGACTTGAGAGCGAATCCGTTGGATATCGCCCAAAGGGCATACGCTAAACACTCTAGACAGTATGAGAGGAGGCCCCCAAACTATCATTCCTCAAGTACTTAAGGCTCGAAGCGTACAACACTTATTGTCCTTTATTAGGTGTCTTAAGAGGTTATGAGAGAAGAAGAGAAGACACAAACTCTAAGGGGAAACTAGATCAACCCTAATGTTATCATGCAACATGCTCCTAAAGTTGGGATTAAGAGGGGAAGGATCTATCCTAATGTTATCATACAAAGGATTGAACACCTAATGTCTCTCTTACTCCAATCTTAAATAGAGGACTAGAAATCCTAAGGGATCATGGCAAGAGACCAAGCAAACAATAGATAATCCAATCACAGATGAAATGAAGAATGAGAAGAAGTTGACTTAATCAAGTCAAAAGTAATGCAAACATGATATACAAAGATGCAAAGATGAGTTGTAAGGTTCAAATGATGCAACAAAAACTCAAACACAAACAAGTTGACTTAAACAAGTCAAGAATAGTGAGATGAAATGGGAGAAGTAACAACTCCTACAACCATTCAAACATCCATCACTTAAACAAATGCTAAACACAAAGCAAGGGCAAAGTTCCATGATCAAAGAGAAGATGGGAGAAAGAAGCTTGGGCAGCAAGCACAATGTAAATTATCTCAACCAGCATCTCACATTGATCATGAAGAAGAAAAGGGCAAACAAGTGCAAGAAGTGATCCATCATCCAAGACAAGCTCAAAGCATAAACATGAACACCCAAATCATCTTGAATGAGGATTAAAGCACATGGGGCAGAGATGAATCAATAAGAAGAAAGCTCCAATACAAGATTAAAACAAATCACAACTATCAACCAAGTCATGGCAAGTGAAAGAATCAAGGTTCTATCACCAATTCAACACTTAAAAACAAGTGGAAATGCCTAACTTCTAAATAACTTGTAAGACAAGTTACACAAGTGTATGACCTAAAATCAAAGAACCAGCACCTTAATCATGTCATAAACAAACATCAAAATTCATAGGGTGTATATGGCATCTATATAAGTCATTTCCCAAAGGAACTAGGTCAAACTAGTTTGTATGAACATCTTCTAAGATGACTTGACTTGCAAGCTTCATCAAAAATAGAAGGATTGTTCAATAAATTCCAAATAAAAAGGAAAACAAATTTAGGTCAAATGAAAGACAAAACCCAAGATATCAAGGTCAAATTCATCTCAAGGCATCACCAAACAATTCAAGAATTGATGGTGTTCCACTTTATCGAGCATAAATCGAGGGACAACAAAAGTCAACTCAAAGTCAACCAAAAAAAGGTCAATACTAAACCATATCCACCCTCAAATACACTTCAATTCATCCTCTAAATGGGGAAGAAGCATTGATCATAGGGGACTTGAATTAGGGGTTCAGATGAAATGGATCAACCAAGGTATGAACCATAAAAGGCATTTAATTGCAAAATTAAAATAAAATAGCAAATAAAAATAAAATCAGAAACAAAAATTATAGAAAATTAAATAAAACCTTGAAATGTAAGAAAACAATTTTTATGGAATTTTTTTGATAGTTGGAGCTATTTTTAAAAAGATAAACTGAAAACAGAAATAAAATAAAAAATAAAATAAACTAAGATAGGCTAGGAGGTGTATAAGCAATATGATAAATGAACTGAAACCTTTAAAACTGCACGCTGGGCCAAATACAATGGGGGTGTGATTATCAAATTAGGCCCACTGACCCAAGGACTCAGAGTTTTAATGAAACTTTGCGTTTCATTAAAACACGTCATGGTCAACCACACACATCAGCCCTGTCAATCCAATTAAAACGCGCCAAGCAACATGGTCAAAGGGTCAAGGTGAGCCAACTTAGCAATGACCAGCAAGGTGACTAGACGTCGGAGCTAGGGCTCCGGTCGTCTTCTCCGGCCAGCTCGCCGGAGACCAGTCACCAAACCCTAATAAAAATGCACAAAAATGGTACCAAAAGAAAGCTGAGCTCACAAGGATTCCAAATCTAACCATGGATTTTGAAAAAGGTTCTTGAATCAAGAGAATCGAAGGCATGAATTTTTGATGACATATTCTAAAACCTTAATATACAAATACATAGATAGCTCAAACATTTCCACCATAGGTAGGGCTTCAGATGCAACATGATCCTAAAATATGCCTAGAATGAGAGAAATCAGTGGTGGAAACTTACTGAACGGAGCAGCTCCGTTGGCTCTTCCAAAGCTTGCAAGCTTAAATCTCTTTCTTCCAATTTGTTCCTTGGACCCTTGTGAAGAAGAATCAAGCAGAAATTTGGAAGAAACAACCAGGAATTGTTTGATTTGAAGATGGAAAGTTTTGGAGGGTTTTTTAAATGTATGAGCTCTCTCACGAAGCAACCTTCTATTCTGAGGCATTAGGGCAAATCCTCACCTCTTATATGATGGGTTTCTGATTTCCATGCAGGCCCATGATGGTAGAATTATGTGATTTCAAATTCTTACCGAAAAAATTCATTTACACATACACACGGGTATGGTTCATGTCCACTTAATATTGGGTCAACAAAGGCATACTTGGAGGGTGTGAGAATGAACCATATTGATTAGAGTCATTTGAAATGTCTTGGTACCAAGTTTTGATTCATGACTTTTTAAGTAAGAAACTTGAAAATATGGTACACAATGACTCTTTATGTTGGCACAAATGAGGCAAAACCTTTTATGGTCATGCAATTTTGTAGAAAAGTTCAAACATGAGGCCAAAAGGTATCTTGCAGTATAAGATATTTAAACCATGACCAAAAGTCAAAATTTCCCTTCTAAAATGGTCCATATGATCACATAATGCACCAAACTCCATGAATCTTGAGTCCATTGTGAAGCCAAGACAATTAGACACAAGTTTCATGTTGGTTGAAAATATATTAGAGGCTTCAAAGTTCATGAAATTGGTCATTGAAGAAGATGTCCTATAATGAAACTTTCCCAAAATATTGTTGCCTTATGAGGTCCATAACTTGAGATGTACAAATTTTAAAGAGGACTTCTAAGACTTTTTGGAAAGCTAAGATCATAAGTAACAACCTTCATGTTTACTTGAAGTTGATGAGAAACTTGATTCTAGGTCAAAAATGCCTTGGAAGTGAGTTGACTTCAAGTTGACCAAAATTCTCTTCATCTGAGGACCCCAATTTGTTGGCATCATAACTTGAGATGTAGAAACTCAATGGATGAGTTATTGTACTCAAAATAAAGCTTGAATTATGCTCTACACGTCTCATGTTTTCATGAAAATGAGATTGAGCTTGCATCATAGGGAAAAGTGTCCTTGAAGTTAGGCACTAAAGAAGGAGATTTTACACTGAAATCATCTGAAACCCTAATTTAGTAACTCTTTGAACTCTTGAATCCTCTTGAATTGATCTTGTAACAGCCCAATTTTTAATAATTAATTATATTAATTAATTGATTTATTGGAATTATTTTAATTATTTGAATTATTGGATAATTATTTATTTTATTGGTGAGATGATTGATTTCTAGAATTAGTGAGTTAGTGTAGTGTGTGAATAGTAAGTGAATTGGGTTAGGCCCAATAACTTAAGAATTAGGGTTTTAGAGAATAAAGAAGTTAGTAAGAGAAGAAAGATCATAGAGGAGAAGAGAGAGTATAGAGGAGAAGAAGAGAAGGAGGCAAGAGGAAGAGAAAAATGGAAGAGAGAAACTCAGAATTCAAGAATTCAAAGGAATCAAGGATTCTTCCCAAAGAAAAACCTAAGGTAAGGGTGGGTATTCTCTCATTATTAGGATTATGGGTTAATTGTAAGGCCCGTTTTATTTCGATTAAATTTAATTATGACCTTGTTATGTCTCGTTGTGTCGTAGTCGTATTTGAGTATGTGTTTTTCTCGAAGAAAGGAATTGAATCGGTCGAATTTTCGGGCAAAAGTGCAAAATCCCGTAGCAGTCTTAGGGAAAACTTCGAAAATTCATATCTCTTGATCCGTAAGTCGGTTTTAGTCCCCGTTCGAAGCGTTGGAAAGAAAAAGAGATGTTCTGTCTAGGAAAAATGAGATTTTGCTGATGTGACGGTCGTCACGATCGTTATGAACGTCATGAACCCCTTACGACCGTCATGGCCTTCACGGTCGTGACACTCGTCACGGTCGTCATACTAACGAAAATCTAATTAGGCAGAATTGGAACGTGGCCACGAAAATGCTGAAAGTTTAGTAACGCATTCTCGTATTCCCTTACGCTCAATTTAGTTGGCGAATTTTGCAAAAGAAAAATCGTAAAAGGGAGAAAGAGAGTGGCTGAGAGAAGTGGATAACCGAAGTAGATTATCCATCGGAGAATTTGCAAGGTTGTGACAGAGGAGCACCGCAGAGATAAACCAGAACCGGAAGTTAGGATTGACCTTAATTCCAAGGTAAGGGTGGGGTTCAATTCTATAACTAAAGGTATGATGGAATTCATGACGGGTATGGAATCATGGGTTTGGTTCTGTAGGTTGGTAAATGTCAACGATAATGGGTTGTCTGTGTCGAAATAGTATGGTCGGTCATTGGTCTGTGCAATATCTCGTGCATTGCCGTTCCATAATTAATGGAGTTTTACCGTAACCCGTAGATAAATAAGTATGTGGAAGTTGTGATGTCGTTTTGCGGAAATGTCTTGAATTCTTACTTGTTGATAATGATGTTGCTATTGTTCCCTTGCATGAATAGATTGAAATGATAAATACCTGATGCATATGAAATTGTTATGTCATCTGCTGAGAAAATGTTGTTATAGTATTCTCATTTGATTATGTTGAAATGGTGAGTATATGATGTATGCGAAATAATGATGTTTTTGTTATGGATAATTGGTTATGGGCTTGATGCCTTGTTGCACGGTTGTTGTTGTTGCGTTGTATTCCATAATAGTTGCGTCTCATAGCATATCATTTGGCCTGGATTGGCGACGGTTGGCCCTTAGTGGCAAATATTTGGTTGTGCTTGTATTGGCGTTATTTGGCCTGGATTGGCGACGGTTGGCCTTAATGGCAAACAAATTGGTTGTGGAGTGTTGGCTCCAAAATGGTACCACATGCATATGCACAGTTGAGTTGCATAGTTGAGTCGCATTTGTTGAATTACATAGTTGAGTTGTGTCGTTATGCGTTTGCGAGTAATTGATGAGTTGCTGAATTTTAATGATAATGGTCATGGATATGAATACCGAATTGTTGCGGTTTAATTATTGATTATATTTTGCGAACTGCTGGAATTATAATGCTGTGATAATATTCTGACATGACTTTTATCATGCCTTATGTTATGTTGTTGATATCTCACCCCTTTACATTGTATATTACCTCCGTTGGTGGTAATTTGCAGGTAATCAGGAATAGAGTGTAGCTTTCCATTAAGGTGTCGTCGGTCGCTCTGATACGTAGCACTCTTGGGGGGATGAACGATGAATATTACTGTTTTATTTGACTTTCTTGTTGCTGAATTTTACTAAATATTCTTAATTTAATTGGTTGTTACTGTCGAGTACTAAATGTTAGTTGTACGCACTAAGCCGGTGAATCGGTAGTGCTGATTTCTATGATTGAACTAGTTGTTTTCGTTGAATCTATGTAAGACTTTTACTTGCTGAATTTTAATGGAGTTGCTGCAAGTTTCGTGGTCTTGCTTTAATCATTATAAATGTTGGAAATGTTTTATATTCTGCTGCAAATTAATAAGATGCCTTGTAATCGATATGTTAAGCAAGCTGTTGTATGTTCATCCAAGCTTCTGTGCTATGTATCATTACTAAATGCATGTTGTCTAATTAAGTTGTGAAATGTATGTTTCTGTAAGTTGAAAATGTGACGCCCAGGTTTTGGTAGTGTGACGACCGTCACAGGACCCTTACGATTATCACACGTCCAAATTTTGTGCACTCTGATTGTATTTTGATGTTATCTGTTGGGTTAGAAATGGGGTGTTACATTAGTGGTATCAGAGCAGGTCGGTCCGTCCAGCCAAGTTGTCTAGTGTCGTCGAGACAGTCGTCGTGCCTAGCACGAGAGTCTCGTTATTTGCAAAATCTGACGGTTCGCTGCTGCAGTTTAAGTGAAATGGCTGGAAGGAATGATGCTGCAATTGCTGCTGCTCTACAAGCTTTAGTTAACGCTATGGAACATCAGCAGCCGAATCCTGCTGGAGATGCTGGGTCTCGCAGTTTGGCAACACTTCAACGAGAGAATCCGCCTACCTTCAAGGGTAAGCATGATCCTGATGGTGCATTGGAGTGGTTGAAGGAGATGAAGCGAATCTTTCGTGTGATAGATTGTACTCCAGCACAGAAGGTTCGTTATAGGACTCATATGCTAGCAGTCGAAGCTGATGACTGGTGGCTAGAGACCCGTCCGGTGTTGGAAGCTGCAGGTGAGGAGATTACTTGGACTATATTCCGTAGGGAATTTCTGAAGAAGTATTACCCGAAAAATGTCCGTGGCAAGAAAGAGATTGAATTTCTTGAACTGAAGCAAGGAGACAAATCTGTTACTGAATATGCAGTGAAGTTCAAGGAGTTGGCTAGGTTTTATCCGCACTACAACGCTGAAACTGCTGAGTTCTCTAAATGTATCAAGTTTGAGACTGGATTGAAGTCTGAAATTAAGAAGGCAATCGGATATCAGAAGATCTGTGTTTTTGATTCATTGGTTGAAAGCTGTAGGATTTCTGAAGAAGATAGCAATGCTCATTACAAGCTGTTGAGTGAGAGGAGAAGTAAGTCGCATCAGACTCGCGGTAAACCTTATGATCCTCCAGCTGTCAAAGGGAAACAGAAAGCAACTGATGGCAAGAAAACTAGTAGGGGAGACGCTCCTGCTGGCATTGTTTTCAATAAGTGTGGGAAACCTGGTCACAAGAGTGATGTGTGTAAGTCCAGATCATTGAAATGTTACTGTTGCGGAGAGTTGGGACACCCTGTTGTTGAGTGCAAACGCAAGGAAATGGTTTGTTTCAACTGTGGTGAAGAGGGACACATGTTTCACAAGTGTCAGAAGCCTAAGAAAGAGAAGACTGGTGGAAGAGTGTTTGCTCTATCGGGGACTCAGACGTCCAGCAGCGATCGGCTCATTGAAGGTACTTGTTTCATTAATAGTACTCCTTTACTTGCTATTATTGACACTGGTGCTTCTCATTGTTTTATTGCTGCTGATTGTGTTGAACGTTTGTGTCTTGTGTTATCTCACATGAGTGGGGAGATGGTAGTTGAGACTCCAGCTAAGGGATCAGTGACTACATCTCTGGTATGTTTGAGATGTCCTCTGTCAATGTTTGATAGAGATTTCCTGGTTGACTTAGTATGGTTGCCACTAAGTGGGGTAGACGTAATTTTAGGCATGAACTGGTTAGAGTATAACTGCATTCATATTAATTGCTTCGATAAGTCAGTGAGGTTTTCTACTCCTGAGGAGGAGGGAGCCCGTTTGATAACTATGAAACAGATGAAGTAGATATTGCTAGGAGATGCTCAGGTGTTTGCGTTGGTGGCATCATTATCCGTTGAGAATCAAGCGATAATTGATGAGTTAGAAGTTGTTTGTGATTTTCCGGAAGTGTTTCCAGATGAAATTCCGGAAGTTCCTCCGGAACGGAAAATTGAATTTTCTATTGATCTTATACCTGGTACCAGACCTATGTCTATGGCGCCGTACATGATGTCTGCATCTGAATTGGCAGAGTTGAAGAAACAGTTGGAAGACTTACTTGAGAAGAAGTTCGTTAGACCAAGTGCATCGCCGTGGGGAGCTCCGGTATTATTAGTAAAGAAGAAGGATGGCAGTATGAGGTTGGGTATTGATTACCGACAACTAAATAAAGTGACAATTAAGAATAAATATCCGCTCCCAAGAATTGATAACTTGATGGATCAGCTGGTTGGGGAACGGGTGTTTAGTAAAATTGATTTGAGGTCAGGGTATCACCAGATTAAGGTAAAAGATGACGATGTTCAGAAGACGGCGTTCAGAACTAGATATGGACACTATGGGTTTATGGTAATGCCTTTTGGTGTTACTAATGCGCCGGGAGTTTTTATGGAGTACATGAACCGTATCTTTCACGAGTATTTGGATCGGTTTATGGTAGTATTCATCGATGATATCCTAATTTATTCTAAGTTGAAAGAGGAGCATGTTGGGCACTTGAGGTTAGTACTACAAGTGTTGAAAGAAAGGAAGTTGTTCGCGAAACTGTCGAAGTGCGACTTCTGGTTGGAAGAAGTTAGCTTTCTGGGTCATGTTATATCAGGTAGTGGAATTGTTGTAGATCCATCTAAGGTTGATGATGTGTTGCAATGGGAAACTCTAAAGTCGGCAACGGAAATTAGAAGCTTTTTGGGACTTGCTGGTTATTACAGAAGGTTTATCGAAGGTTTTTCTAAGTTGGCCCTTCCGTTAACTAAGTTGACTTGTAAAGGGAAAACCTTTGTGTGGGATGCTCAATGCGAAGCAGGTTTTACAGAGTTAAAGAGGAGATTGACGTCTGCTCCGGTGTTGACGTTGCCTAATGCAGAAGAACCGTTTGTGGTATACTGTGATGCTTCTAAGTTTGGTTTAGGAGGTGTGCTCATGTAGAATAATAAAGTAGTTGCTTATGCTTCAAGACAGTTGAGAATCCACGAGAAGAATTATCCTACGCGCGATTTAGAACTTGTTGTTGTTGTGTTCATGCTGAAGATTTGGAGGCATTATCTTTATGGTTCAAGATTCGAAGTGTTCAGTGACCATAAGAGTTTGAAGTACTTGTTTGATCAAAAGAAACTGAGCATGAGACAACGAAGGTGGTTGGAACTGTTAAAAGATTATGATTTTGGTTTACATTACCATCCGGGAAAAGCTAATGTTGTAGATGATGCCTTAAGCCGCAAGACTTTGCATATGTCAGCAATGATGGCTAAAGAGTTGGAATTGATTGAGCAATTCAGAGATCTGAGTTTAGTTTACGAAGTAACACCGAAGAGTGTAAAGTTGTGCATGTTAAAGATTAATAATGATTTTCTGGAGAGCATCAGAGAGGCTAAAAAATTAGATGGGAAGTTAGTAGATTAAATGCCGGGAGTAGATCATTCAGAAAATAGCAATTATCAGTTGGATGCACAGGGCGTGTTGAGGTTTCGTGGTCGTATGTGTATTCTTGATAATGCAGATATGAAGAAAGCGATTTTGGAAGAGAGTCACAGAAGTAAGTTGAGTATTCATCCAGGAGCGACGAAAATGTATAGTGATTTGAGGAATCTGTTTTGGTGGCCTGGTATGAAGCGTGATGTAGCACGATTTGTGTATGCATGTTTGACTTGTCAGAAGCCGAAAGTCGAGCATCAGAAACCTGCTGGGTTGATGCAACCGTTAGAGATTCCATAATGGAAATGGGACATCAATTCAATGGATTTTGTAACGGGTTTGCCGAATACCTTGAGAGGATGTGATTCTATTTGGGTGATTATTGATAGGCTTACAAAGTCAGCTCACTTTATTCCTATTAACATCACTTTTTCGGTATCGAAGTTGGCAGAGATTTATGTCAGAGTGGTTGTTAAGTTGCATGGTGTTCTGTTGTGTATTGTGTCAGATAGAGATCTGAGGTTTACTTCTGAGTTTTGGAAGAGTCTGCAAGAGGCATTGGGTTCTAAGTTGAGGTTGAGTTCAGCATACCACCCTCAAACAGATGGTTAGACTGAACGGACTATTCAGTCTTTAGAAGACTTGTTGAGAGCCTGTGTTCTGGAGGAAGGTGGTTCGTGGGATACTTACCTTCCGTTGATAGAGTTCACTTATAATAACAGTTATCACTCTAGTATCAGAATGGCACCATTCGAAGCTTTGTATGGTTGGCGGTGTAGGACTCCATTGTGTTGGTATGAATCGGGGGAGAGTGTAGTACTCGGACCGGAGATTGTTCGGGAGACTATTGAGAAGGTGAAGTTAATTCGAGAAAAGATGAAAGATTCATAGAGTAGACAGAAAAGTTATCATGATAAGCGCAGGAAGGATTTAGAATTTGAAGCTGGAGATCATGTGTTTTTGACAGTCACGCATGTGACTGGAGTTGGTAGAGCTTTGAAATCTAAGAAGCTTACTCCTTGTTTCATTGGTCCGTACCAGATATTGGACAGAGTTAGAAAGGTTGCATATCGAGTGGTGTTGCCGCCTAATTTGTCAAATCTGCACGATGTATTTCACGTGTCGCATCTCCGCAAGTATATTTCAGATCCATCGCATGTCATTCCTATGGAGGATGTGCAGGTACGTGATAATCTTACTGTAGAGACAAGGATTGTGAGAATTGATGATCGTGAGGTGAAGATGTTAAGAGGAAAAGAGATTGCCTTGGTGAAAGTGGTTTGGTTGGGATCTGCTGGCGAAAGCTTGACGTGGGAACTGGAGAGCAAGATGCGGGAGTCTTATCCCGAGTTGTTTGATTGAGGTAATTTCGAGGACGAAATTCTTTTAGTAAGGGAGAGTTGTAACGCCCGTTTTATTTCGATTAAATTTAATTATGACCTTGTCGTGTCTCGTTGTGTCGTAGTCGTATTTGAGTATGTGTTTGTCTCGAAGAAAGGAATTGAATCGGTCGAATTTTCTGGCAAAAGTGCAAAATCCCGTAGTAGTCTTAGGGAAAACTTCGAAAATTCATATCTCTTGATCCGTAAGTCGGTTTTAGTCCCCGTTTGAAGCGTTGGAAAGATAAAGAGATGTTATGTCTAGGAAAAATGAGATTTTGCTAATGTGACGGTTGTCACAGGCATGTGACGGTCGTCACGATCGTTACAAACGTCATGAACCCCTTACGACCGTCATGGCCTTCACGGTCGTGACACTCGTCACAGTCGTCATACTAACGAAAATCCAATTAGGCAGAATTGGAATGTGGCCACAAAAAATTCTGAAAGTTTAGTAACGCATTCTTGTATTCCCTTACGCTCAATTCAGATGGCGAATTTTGCAAAAGAAAAACCGTAAAAGGGAGAAAGAGAGTGGCTGAGAGAAGTGGATAACCGAAGTAGATTATCCAACGGAGAATTTGCAAGGCTGTGACAGAGGATTCACCGCAGAGATAAACCAGAACGGGAAGTTAGGATTGACCTCAATTCCAAGGTAAGGGTGGGGTTCAATTCTATAACCAAGGGTATGATGGAATTCATGACGGGTATGGAATCATGGGTTTGGTTCTGTAGGTTGGTAAATGTCAACGATAAAGGGTTGTCTGTGTCGAAATAGTATGGTCGGCCATTGGTCTATGCAATATCTCGTGAATTGTCTTTCCATAATTAATGGAGTTTTACTGTAACCCGTAGATAAGTAAGTATGTGGAAGTTGTGATGTCGTTCTGCGGAAATGTCTTGAATTCTTACTTGTTGATAATGATGTTGCTATTGTTCCCTTGCATGAATAGATTGAAATGATGAATACCTTATGCATATGAAATTGTTATGTCATCTGCTGAGAAAATGTTGTTATAGTATTCTCATTTGATTATGTTGAAATGGTGAGTATATGATGTATGCGAAATAATTATGTTTCTGTTATGGATAATTGGTTGTGGGCTTGATGCCTTGTTGCACGGTTGTTGTTGTTGCATTGTAGTCCATAATAGTTGCGCCTCATAACATATCATTTGGCGTAGATTGGCGATGGTTGTCCCTTAGTGGCAAATATTTGGTTGTGCCTGTATTTTGGCGACGGTTGGCCTTAATGGCAAAAAAATTGGTTGTGGAGTGTTGGCTCCAAAATGGTACCACATGCATATGCACAGTTGAGTTGCATAGTTGAGTCGCATTTGTTGAATTGCATAGTTCAGTTGTGTCGTTATGCATTTGCGAGTAATTGATGAGTTGCTGAATTTTAATGATAATGGTTGTGGATATGAATACCGAATTGTTGTGGTTTAATTATTGATAATATTTTGCGAACTGCTGGAATTATAATGCTGTGATAATATTCTGACATGACTTTTATCATGCCTTATGTTATGTTGTTGATATCTCACCCCTTTACGTTGTATATTACCTCCGTTGGTGGTAATTTGCAGGTAATTAGGAATAGAGTGTAGCTTTCCATTAAGTTGTCGTCGGTCGCTCTGATACGTAGCACTCTTGGGGGGATGAACGATGAATATTACTATTTTATTTGACTTTCTTGTTGCTGAATTTTACTGAATATTCTTAATTTAATTGGTTGTTACTGTCGAGTACTAAATGTTAGTTGTACGCACTAAGCCGGTGAATCGGTAGTGCTGATTTCTATGGTTGAATTAGTTGTTTTAAGACTTTTACTTGCTGAATTTTAATGGAGTTGCTGCAAGTTTCGTGGTATTGCTTTAGTCATTATAAATGTTGAAAATGTTTTATATTCCGCTGCAAATTAATAAGATGCCTTGTAATCTTGATGTTAAGCAAGTTGTTGTATGTTCATCCAAGCTTTTGTGCTATGTATCATTAATAAATGCATGATGTATAATTAAATTGTGAAATGTATGTTTCTGTAAGTTGGAGAAGTACATATCTGTAAATGATGTCCTTCTTTATGAATTTGGCTACCACTTGTTTGGTCACATTAGCGTATGATGCTGCCTCTACCCACTTGGTGAAGTAGTCGATGGCAACCAAGATGAAACGGTGACCGTTGGATGTGGTAGGCTCGATCTTGCCAATCATATCAATGCCCCACATGGAGAAGGGCCACGGGGATGCCATAACATTTAATGGGCACGACAATACATGAATCTTATCTGCATAAATCTGGCACTTATGGCATTTCTTCGCAAATTTGAAATAATCTGACTCCATAGTTAGCCAATAATACCCTGCTCGTAAGAGTTTCTGAGACATGGCATGTCCGACGGCATGTGCACCGAAAGTACCTTCGTGGACTTCTTCCATAAGTAGCGTTGCTTCTTTTTCATCCACACATCTCAACAACACCAAATCATGGTTCCTTCTGTAAAGTACGCCATCTGGGTTTAAGTAAAAGTTGCCAGACAACCTCCTCAGCGTCTTCTTATCCTGAGCTGAAGCCCCTGGAGGATACTCTTGCTTCTTGAGGAAGTTCTGTATATCGTAAAACCATGGCTTGCCATCAGCAACCTCTTCAATGGAGAATACGAAAGCGGGCCTGTCCAAGCGAGAAATGACTATTTTGGGAGCGTCATTCCAAAAATTCACTTTGTACATCGAAGATAGCGTTGCCAAAGCATCGGCCATCTGATTCTCTGCTCGCGGCACATGGTGAAACTCTACCCTATCAAAGAAGGGTAACAACCTCCTTGCATAATCTCTGTAAGGAATTAGATTCGGTTGACGAGTCTCCCATTCTCCCATGATTTGATTAACCACTAGCGCTGAATCGCCATATACATCCAAATTCTTGATTCTCAAATCAATAGCCTCTTCCAGACCCATGATACATGCTTCGTATTCAGCTTCATTGTTGGTGACTAGAAATGTCAATCTGGCAGTGAACGGGATGTGGGTACCATGAGGAGTTGTAATAATTGCCCCAATTCCACTACCATAGGAATTGACAGCACCATCGAATATCATTTGCCACTGAGAATCCTTCTCTGGGCCTTCACCGTGCAATGGTTCTTCACAATCTTTCGCTTTGAGGAACATGATATCCTCGTCGGGAAATTCAAACTTCATTGGTTGATAATCTTTGATTGGCTGCTCAGCAAGGTATTCTGACAGAACACTTCCCTTG
This sequence comes from Lathyrus sativus, assembly GCA_963859935.3. Lineage (NCBI taxonomy): Eukaryota > Viridiplantae > Streptophyta > Magnoliopsida > Fabales > Fabaceae > Lathyrus > Lathyrus sativus. The sequence continues at coordinate 157,676,399 of OZ012741.1, forward strand.
ATGGCTTTCTGAGAAACATATTGTATATAGTACTCTGTCAGTACCATATGCCACCTGGCAATTCTTCCTGAGAGTGCTTTCTTCTTGAAGACATACTTAATCGGATCTATCTTCGAAATCAGCATGGTTGTGTGATTGAGCATATATTGTCTCAAACGTTTGGCAGCCCAAGCAAGTGTACAATACGTCTTTTCAAGCATTGAGTAACGGGACTCACAATCTATGAACTTTTTACTCAAATAATAAATCGCATGCTCCTTTCTTCTAGTCTCGTCATGCTGACCGAGAACACAACCCATATTGTTCTCAAGAACCGTTAAGTACATGATTAAAGTCCTTCCAGCTACTGGGGGTATCAATATCGGAGGCTCCTGCAAGTATTCTTTTATTTTATCAAAGGCTTTTTGACAATTTTCATTCCAGACAACCGCATGATCTTTCTTTAACAATTTAAATATTGGTTCGCACGTGGCTGTGAGATGAGAAATGAACCGAGCAATGTAGTTCAATCTCCCCAGGAAACCACAGACTTCTTTTTCTGTTTTTGGCGCTGGCATGTCTTGTATGGCTTTTATCTTTGCAGGATCGACCTCGATTCCTTTTTCGCTGACAATGAACCCCAATAACTTTCCAGACCGAACTCCAAAAGTACACTTATTTGGATTCAACCTCAATCTGAACTTTCTAAGCCTCTCAAACAGCTTCAATAAATTAACCAGATGCTCCTCCTCCGTTTGGAACTTAGCAATCATATCGTCAACATAAACCTCAATCTCTTTATGCATCATGTCATGAAAGCGCGTTGTCATAGCGCGCTGATATGTTGCTCCGGCGTTCTTCAAGCCAAAAGGCATCACTTTGTAGCAAAACGTTCCCCACGGTGTAATGAATGTTGTTTTCTCCATGTCCTCTGGTGCCATCTTTATCTGATTATAACCCGAGAAACCATCCATGAAGGAAACACCAAAAATTGATCCGTATTGTCAACCAATACGTCAATGTGAGGGAGAGGGAAGTCATCTTTAGGGCTCGCCTTGTTCAAATCCCGATAATCAACACACATCCGCACCTTACCATCTTTCTTCGGTACAGGCACTATGTTGGCGACCCATAGAGGGTAAGTGGTTACGATTAAAAATCCAGCGTCCCATTGCTTTTAGACCTCTTCTTTGATTTTTACCGCCATATCTGGTCTTGTTCTTCTAAGCTTATGCTTGATCGGCGGACATTCCTCGCGCAACGGTAAGCGATGAACCACTATGTCGGTATCAAGCCCAGGCATATCCTCGTACGACCAAGCAAAGATGTCACTATACTCTCGAAGCATCTCGATCAGTCTTTGCTTGATGTCGCTCTGTAGCGCGGACCCTATCCGAACATGTTTGACAACTTCTTCAGAACCCAAATTAACAACCTCAATTTCCTCCTGATGAGGCAGAATGATTTTCTCTTCTTGTTTCAAAAGTCTAGCTAACTCTTCAGGCAAGTCTTCATCCTCGTCAATCTCTTCTTCAGCTTGATATATCGGTTGATCGAAGTCGAAGCGAGTCATAGGAGGTTCTGAATCGGTGTCATCTACAATAGGAATCTTGCAATGAAAAGGATAAATGTTTCAAGCAATTTGCAAACAAGTATAAACCATATTGCCATTTTATTCTGAAAAACAAAATAAGAAAAACATAGATCACAAAATTTGCATGAGAAAACGCCCTTTGATTAATTGATAAACAATGTTCAGACATAAACAAGTAAGGCCCTGAAGTAAAATACCACTATGCCCCGAGTAGAACATAGGGTTGTACAATAATTGGAAAAACAAAGCATTATTGTTCTGTCGTCACTTGAATGAATTCTTCAATTGACCAGTTGTGTAGGCTCTGTCCTGGAATGCACGGCTTAATCCAGGCATCCATATCACAGTCACTGTCTCCAGCTTCATCATCAGAAATGGCACTAATCTGCTCAAAGAAGACACCTCCGCTAGTAAACCTGATCGGCCCCTTGAACTTCGGCGTGCTTTGTGAAGATGATGGGCGGTACCCCAGACCGAATTTGCCTTGCTTCTGCGGTATATCAATCACCTTCCCCCAGCCTTGGGCTGAACTAGCTTGCACCACAGCTTGTGCTTCTTTAAAGGAAGACATAGCCACCTCAGGCTCTTTACTCACAACAGGAGACTTGTCTTTAATCTTGACCGTTTCGAAGGCTTGGCAAAGAGTTTCATGGATCTTTCCATCCACTTCAACATACTTAAAGGATGATAAATGGATGACCGTGATATCCTCCTCCCCGCATACTGTAACAACGCTACCGCCTACCATGTATTTCAACTTCTGATGCAAAGTTGATGTAATAGCCTCAGCTGAATGAATCCAAGGGCGACCTAGTAAACAACTGTAGGCCGGCTGGATATCCATGATGTAAAACACATCATCAAAGACTTCAGGTCCAACCTGAATCGGCAAATTTACCTCCCCAAACACAGATCTTCGGGTTCCGTCAAACGCACGCACCACCAAATCACTTGGTGTGCAAATCAACCCCTTCATATCCAACTTCATCAAGGCCTTCTTCGGAATCACGTTTAAAGACGATCCCGTATCCACAAGCACATGAGACATGACAGCCCATCGACATTCTAAAGATATGTGCAACACACAATTATGATTTTTGCCTCTGGGTGTCAAATCCAGGTCCGTGAAGCCTAAGCCATTTCCTGCGTTTACGTGCGCCACAACTCCCTCAAGTTGATTGACTGAAATTTCCTGCGGCACGTAAGCAGTGTTTAATATTCTCAGCAATGCATTCCTATGCGCCTCAGAGCAAAAGAGCAACGACATGATGGATATTTTGGAAGGAGTTTGCTGCAAGTGATCAACTATCTTGTAGTCGCTTTTCCGAATCATCCTCATAAATTCCTCCGCGTCTTTCAACAAAGATTCTCTTCCCCCAGATTGAGAAGTCTCCTCCACTACCGGTCTTTTCCCCTTGTCCACCTTATGAGCAATCACCTCTGGCGACGAAAAGACTCGGCCACTGCGAGTAATACCTCCTGTTCCACGGAGATTGTCAACTGAACTTGCAGTGGGATCATTCAAGTTTATCTTCTGCCCATTACAATACACTTCCGCTCCGTAGTTCCATGGAACAGCCTTAGTGCTCTCAAACGGCATAGGGCCTGCTTTTGTGATAGTTATCCTTGGCGGCTTTGGTGCATAGATAGTAACAATTTTATATGGGATGGAGATTGTCGCAATCTCATCCTTTTCTTCAACCACTGAATCTTCAGATTCTCTTCCAATAGAACGGTCAAATTGTAAAACTCCGTCATCCATCATCTTCTGTATACAGCTTCTCAACAACCCACATCCTTTCTCAGGATCAACTGAACATTCAACACAGTCCTCAGCACACCCCGGAAAAACATCCCCCTTTAGCAGTCTGGCTTTCACAAAGCTTAAGGGTGTTTTCAGTGCATCAACATCCGTCACCAAATTCAACACCCCCTCCTTGAGAATTGCATTAACCCCAGCCTGCCTGTGGTTCAGCATGGGATTCTGCACCACATTGGGAACATCATTAGAAAAATTGATCGCCTTACTGTCAATCATATCTTGTACTTTATGTTTGAAGACTTTACAATTATCAATATCATGTCCTGGAGCACCCGAATGAAAATCACAGCGAGCATTCGCATCGTACCCAGGTGGAGGAGGTCCGGTTAAGGGAGCCAAAGTCCTTTTCTGATCAATTGCAGTTGTAGCAAAGCCTACAATAACTGAGAGTAAGGCATAGGAGGCGCATCAAAATGCCTATTTGCTGCCCGACCTCTATCTTGGTTTCTTCCGTACCCCTGTTGATTTTGTTGCGGTCGTTGTTGCTATTGTTGATGACGTTGTTGTTACTGTGGTTGTTGAACTGCTGGAATAGTGATGCTGACAATCTGCTGATGTTCCCAATTCTGACCTCTATTTCTTCCCCTTGAACTAGATACAACATTAGTATCGCCCTCTCGCCTTTTGTTTCCAAAAACCTTCTTGTTCCCTCCTCCTGCCGAGGATCCTTCACCAGCATTGATCTTTCCTAACTTAATTCCATTCTCAACCCTCTCCCCGGTAATTATTAAGTCAGAAAAACTTCCCGACATACTGCTTATAAGCTTTTCATAGTACACGTCTGGTAAAGTAGCAACAAACATATCCACAAGTTCTCGTTCTACCATTGGTGGTTGTACCCTAGCAGCAAGCTCTCGCCACCTCTGGGCATATTCTTTAAAGCATTCATTGCTCTTTTGAGAAAGATTCTGCAGCTAGACTCTATTCGGAGCAAGGTCACTATTATACTGATAGTGCCTTACAAAAGCTTCGGCTAAGTCTCTCCAGCTACAGACATTAGCGGGCTCTAAGCTCATATACCATTCCAGCGATGGATCGGATAAACTATCCTGGAAGAAGTGCATCAAGAGCTTCTCGTCATCAGAATGCGCAGACATCTTGCGATAATAAGACCTCAAATGAACCCTAGGGCAAGTGGTGCCCTTGTACTTATCAAAATCCGGGACCTTAAACTTTGGTGGCACCCTCCAGCCTGGGATCAGCCCCAGATTAGACATATCCAGCCCCATAGAGTTTTGGCATTCAAGAGACCTCATCTTCTCTTCGATCATCTTAATCCTTCTATCAGCTTCAGAAGGTACTTCAACAGTTACAATCCTAGGAGAAAACACATCCTCCTGCCTATCCTCATTCCAAGTGTGGTCCATGCTACCATGTATGGCACACGTAGTATTGAGACCATAGCCATTTCCGTTACCATTACCACCATTAGTAAAACCAGCATGATTAAAACCTGCTGCATTTCCAGCACCAGCAGCGTGACCACCCCCTCCAGCAGTGGGGATGACTAAAGTTGGCATAGAATTGTCCACCCGAGGAGTTTCAATGTGAGGAGGGTTAGAAGCAATCCCACTGTGTAACACACCATCACTATCAACTCGCGCAATCAGAGGTTGCACCAAAGTCTGAAGTTGTGCCTGGCCACTAGCAACCCCTTGCATGATCTCCATCAGCTGTTTCATCCGATCTCTCATCTCTTGCATTTCTGCCTACATCTGATCCATCAGCCTTTTCTGGTTTCCTCTGGTACCATACCGGTGAGTTGTCACGTCAGCAATCCTGAAACACTAGTGAACCATAGGAGAAATAAGGATAACATTTCTGGTGCACCTCCGAATGCGAGAAAAATGCTAAAATGCAGACATGTATTTATGCAAAAGGGGTATCTCCCCCTCGATTCCAATTTCCACGAAAACATAACAATGGAGAACCTTGCGGACAAGCATAGAATACCAACTCCTCGTATATAGATCAAAAAGCCATCAGGCAAAGTACAAACTACAACTGAGTACAAATAAGGAAAAGACCTCAACCAACAAGCCTGGAGATGGTCAAATACAACAAAATAAGCATAAAAAACTACAACAGAAATAGACAAAATAAGGTCAAACAGGATGACGTGATCGGAAATCCTCTAACAGCCTCAACGTCTCAGGATGATCTGGTCTAGCAAGTAGTCCCTGAATAAGCAAATCATGCCGGCTAACAGTATGATGTAGACTATCAACGTAATCCTCCAAAGCTTCTTCCCCGAAACATGCCTCAAGCCTGCGTCTCTTGGAGTTAGCTCTCAACCTGAGATCCTTCAAATTCGCGATCGCTTCATTCAACCTGTACTCGATGTATCATCTAAGTGATGCTTCCGCTGCAATCTCCTCATCTTTGGCATTAAGCTGAGCCTTCAGCTTGCTGATCTGAAGTTTTAACCTGTCTTCGCGCTCCTTGTTGTTAGTGAGCGTGGCATTCCATATCGATTCAAACTTGGAGATCCTCAAGTAGGCCTTTTTCAACTCCTCCTTCTTAGTGGCAAGGACACTGTAAGCGGAATTCAAATCTCGTCCTGTGCGCTCTCTATCATTAGTCTCCTTAGTCAGGTCCGTACCCAGTTTATTCACAAGCTCAGTTTGTCTCCTGAAAGAATGAACTGTATCTATCTTCTCACTGCGAAGCTGGATGATCTCTTTCTCCAATTCTTCATTAGCTTTCTTCATTATTCCTTCTCGAGCAAAACCTGGTTATACTTCTGAATATCTGCTACAGTAGGCTCTGCAATCTCAAGAGGATGCACAGGCTAAGTAGATAGATATGGCATCATTAGCCCCTTGGCTCTACTCTGAATCCAAACCAAATAGGGAGCATATGCCTGACTATTACTCTTTCCCAAGGCATCCTTTCCTCGCCTGTGGACATTACTCCAAGCATGTTCAACTCTAGCTAAGGTATCCCCCTCCAACAAACCAGTGAGATACAAAGATTCCTGTATCTCTTCATCCTTCGGAGGAACTCTCAGTGCATACCCAAACTGTCTGATAGCAATGGTCGGGTTATAGTTTATGCAACCCTTCCTTCCAACTAGCGGGACGTTAGGAAAGCTTCCACAACTATAGATAATCTCGATGCCCAATATATCCCTATCAAATCAAATAATCTCTTCGGCAGACAATCTCATCAAACGCTCGAACCATTCCGGAGTACCAGCAGTAACAGAGAATGGACCAGTCTTGGGAAGGTGTCTCATGAACCATATATAGAGTAAAGGTGCGCAACAAGATACACTTTTCCCTCTTTTGTTCTCATTCTTGTAATGTACGGAATGATAAACATCACCCAACAAAGTAGGTATGGGATTCTTCAAAGCAAATATATGGAATGCATCCACATCTACAAAATCTGGGATATTCGGGAATAAAAGAATACCATAAATACATAGGGCCAATATAGCGCTGAATACCACCCAACAACCCTTCTTAGCAAACTATCGAGCCTTATCCACAAGAAACAGTAACGGAAACCCAAACATGCCATTCCTACTAGCTAACTTCCCCTTAAACTCAGAGGCATCCACATGTAAGGCCTTAGCAAGTTCAGTCAAATCTGGCTCTCCCTCAACATGATAGAATGGTATCTGGTTCAGAATAGGTACCCCTAACATATCAGAATACTCTTCCAATGTAGGTGCCAAAACAAAATTCTGAAAGGTGAAGCCTCATAACTGAGGATCATAGAACTGCAGCAACGTCTGAAGGCCATTCAATTCATCCAAAGAAGGTTTGCAAACAATACTCAAAAGTCTCCTATAAGACTCTTTGAAATCCTCCATAACCTTCTTATCAGTGAGAGAAATCAAACTTCACAGAGTTCTAATATCGGTCATAGGAAACTTGTAGGCCAAGGTCCTCCTCAAGGGCTCCATGTCAGCAGCAAGAGAACAAGATTATCAGAATCGAAGAGGAAATATACACCTGCAACATAAACACATGTTAATGAAATGCAAATGCAAATGCAAACAGGGGATCAAGACTATTCTGCTGTTGATCGAGAAGAAACAGCGCTTCGCCTTAGCAAGAACAAAGTACCGATAACAGGACCCACTGATAAACAAATTCACACTGCAAAGAACCGGGTATTCTGAAAGCCAAGGTTTCCTGCATAACCCAATCCCTCTCACGGGTATGGACCTATCCACAGACAAAGGTTCGGCATCCTATGCATTCATCAGCGTCACAGACTTTCGAAAAATGATGATACGTTTATCATTTCTGGTTTGGCATCATCATCTCGCGAAGAGGCCTCACTTAGCTGAATCACAGATGATCGGTCCCCAGAGTCGACAACCCTCAAATCTGAAATTCTTTCAACGGCCCACTGGGCGGAAAAGAAAGTCATCATAGAGAATCTCGTCTGAGCGCAAATTCATGGGAACTAGTGCATGCCTAACATACAGGTTCACCACTACTTTTCGCTTCTAATACTATGTTTGTACTCAAGCCCAGGTCTGACTTATCACTCAGTGGAACTTCCCTCCCCATAGCACAGCAGTAATGATATATGATGCTAAAAATAAATGCGAGAAAGATAAACAAAGCACATATATACAACACCCAAGAATAAACAGACAAGTGCTAGGATTGACTCGCATAGGGAACCAGATTCGCCAGCAGAGTCGCCAGCTGTCGCAACTGCGAAAAAACAACTGGCGGAAAAACAGAAGAGTCGCCACTTTCATTATTTATCCCAAAGAGAGGGAAAGGAAACGATCGGAAAAACTAAAGAAAAAGGGAAAGACAAGGTCATCGCAACCATGTCTGGATTCGGGAGTCGGTTACACAAGGGAAAGGTATTAGCACCCCTCACGTCCGTCGTACTCGACGGGATCAACGCATTGTTGTCTATCTAAAAGGGTTTGTTGAAACTAATCTAGCTAAAGGCTCAGGGACAGAAGAAAAAGAAAAGAGAAGTGACTCGGCAGAGCATCGCCGCTCTGTGCCTACATACTCCCTCGTGCAATGGGAAAGTCAGAGTCAACGTGGTTCGACTAACTACGGGTAAATAAAGGGGCTAAAGAGACCACATGTTGGTTCAAAAGTTTTTAGTCTGAGTAGGGTTAACAAATAGTTCTAGCAGTTGGTGTATGCAGCTCGACCATTGGAGACTTAGGCGTTACCGTTTGCAGTAGAACTAAGAGTTAACGACACTCTTTTATCTGAAAAGATTTTCCTGATTAAGATCCCGAAGGATGAAAAAGGTTTGAAGTGTTTTTGTGTTTTTTAGAGAAGAAGTGTTTTGAACTTGATTTGTAACTCATGATGCACTAAAGATTATGATTTAGGAGCGAATGCGTCGTATATCGTCCAAAGGACATATACTAACATTCTAGACAATTGAGAGGCAACCACCCAATCATCATTTCCAAAATAGCTTAAGGCTTGTAGCGTACAACACTTGTCATTCTTTATTAAGTGTTTTATGAAAGTTTGAAGATGAGAAGAGAAGAAGGAACACTAATGGGAGACTAATCAATCCTAAAAGTTATCATGCAAAGTGGAATTAGAGTTAGGATTCAAAAGGGAACTACCTAATGTTATCATGCATAGTTAGGCACCTAATTTTTATCATAACCTCAAGAGGTTAGAGAACTTATGGGGAGCATGGCAAAGAAGAACAAAGAAAAAGAGGAAGAAGAAGAATGCATATGCAAATGAAGATGCAAACATAAGATGCACAAATAGAATGAAAGTGGGAGGAAAATAGTGTGGGGCAGTAGCCTCCACAAGCTCATCTCAACCAAGCATGCATATGGAAATGCAAGAAAAGAGAAGAAGAAAAAGAGCACAAGAAGAAATCAAACAAACAAGATCAAACTACACAAAGATACACCAAAAATGGGATGAAATGACCTAAGTCAAGCAACACCAACCACACCACCAAATTAAACCAAAATGAAAGGTAAAAAGAAACCTAAAGCCAAGTAAGGATGGGAGACCAAATTAGGGCAGCAAGGGCCTCATAATAGGTACTCAACCATAAGCATCACAAGCTAAGTGCAAAGGAAGCACAAAAGAGTCCTCAAGGATCCATCATTTTAGGTATACTTCAAGTACCTCCTCAGGAGGGACTAAGATACCTTAAATGAGGTTCCAAAGTCATTGGAAAGAAGGGATATGAAGAGAAGAAATCTCAAAAGCCATATCAAAACAAATCAAGAAGAAATGCAAGCAAGAGCACAAAGGAAGCAAGCACACACCACTTAGGAGTTCAAGTTGAAAGCTTGAAAAGAAACACACAAATGAACAAGGAAGAAACAATGTCATGACCTAAAATTGAACCAATATCATCCTTAACATGTTAGCAACATGAATCAAAAGGCATTGAATGTTCAAAGGATCCAAAAATGTCATATCCAAATCAAATTAGGTCAAGGTACATGTGTGGACCTCCCTTGGAGGTAACTTGACTTGCAAGTTACCTCAAAAATAGGAAAATGGTTCAAAAATAATAAAGTAAAATGAACAAAGTAGCTAAACATGTTGGCAACCAGAGGCCAAAAGCTCAAAGCAAATATCCCCTCAAAGCACCATCAAAAGAAAATAACATTCAAGATGTACCACTTTGAAATGGGAGAATCGAGGGTCAAAAGAAAAGCACCTAAAGTCAACCCTAAAGTCAATCAACCAGGGGCAAAATGGTCCTCAAAAATTTTTCAACTCATCATGGATATGAGGATAAATTTTCATTCATTGGACCCAAAGGAAATGGAAGAAACAAATAAAAGAACAAGCAATGCACCATTTAATTCAATTAAAAACACCTCTAATATTTAATTGTATTTAAAAATGAAAAATAATCTGAAAAATAAAATAAAAAATGTCTTAAAATAATAGACATCTCAAGGTTTGTAAAAATATTTTTTGTGGAATTTTTGGAGTATTGGAAGTATTTTTAATCAATTAAATTCAAACAAGACTAAAAAGAAAATAATAAAAGAAATAAAAGAAAATAAAAAATAAGGAAAAACACACAGCCACTAGATTGGATTACTGGTCAACAAATCTAGGGGAGGAGGGAGCTCCACGTATGCGCTGAAGGGAAATAAATGAAATGGTGCGTTTCATAAAGGATTCAGTGTGGTTCATTGACTTCAGACCACCATGAGTCTTAATCCAATGCGTTGGTTTCAAAAGTATGTTGATCCAAAGAACTAAAGCTTGCCACGTCACCAAACCCTAGTCAACCTCTCTCAGACTGAATTACACCCGTTGGATGAGCTTACCTGGTCAAGGAAGTCGACTTGATCTAATGGCTGGGGAGTCATCTCCCTCATTCCAGCCTGCAAATGGAGGGAATGCCTCAGGTGGTGGCCGGAGAAGACTCCGGTCATCTTCTCCAGCGAGAGCAACAGTGCTCTGGTCTAAACCTCATCAATTCCAACAAATTTTATATGAAACTTCATCTACAACTCACAAGGAACAAGAATCCAAGGTTCATTTCCATTAATTCCTCACCAAAAGCTCAAATCAAAGGCAAACAAAATTATGCCTCAAGAACAAATGTTCACCAAACTCAACCAAATTATCCAGAAATCATCTAGAGGTCATGGAGATTATAGATCAAGCAACAATTAATCCAAACAACACAAGGATAAGCCATATCAGATCCAAACATTTTTGAGCATCCACCAACAAACATCACAAATGCCATTTCGTTTTATATATTAATGATCTACATGTTGTCTAGGTCTCAAATATGTAAAAATGGCAAGGAATTAATGCATATCCAGAGTGTAAGGTTGATTTGTAATTACCTAGTGGAGAACTTCCACTGAGCCTTCAAATGATGCTTAAACTTGAAGAAAAGTATCCAGAAACGTTCAACAAACTTCAATAGAGCTTTTGCAATTCACAATTTGGCTTGAAATGGCTTGTATCTCCAAATTCGAATTTCAAATTTTCTCTACTTTTTCAAAACTGTTCTTGAGCAATTGGCCTCCAATTTCGTATTCTGATGAGTTGTTCATGATCAAAACCTTATGTGATGGATCTGGAAAATAATTAAGCCCAATGACAGCTTGTAGAGCCCAATTGACAATCCATGGAATTTGATTTTGGAGCTCTCTCATGTGCACGAAAATCACTCTAATTTTGCTCCAAAATGCTTCAAATTGCTTGCTGGGAGTGTATGGAATGTGAATGGCTAGGATTTAGCCCTTGTTTAATCTCAATGGTTGATGTTTGTTGTGTAACTTCATGATGAAGTAAACTTGGAAATGGCTCACCAAAACACATCCAATTTAAATTCTATTAATGCCAATGTGTTTAAGATGTAGTTTGCACTCAAAATATGCATTCGTTTGCACAAAAATGGTCCAAAGTGAATTAAATCCAATTTTCTCCTTTTAAATCCCTTTTCATGAAAATCAATTTAGGAAAACACCATTCTAAGCCAAATTCATGACTTCTCAAGGCTTGGTTAAACAATTGACACCATTTGGAGCAAGTTTAATGTTGGAAAAATCTTCATTTGAAGTAGGCAAGTTGGTGAAATGGACCTATAATCTTACTTTCCCAAAATACCCCTGACTTGCAACGCTCATAACTTGAGTTCTACAAATCAAATAAAAGACTTCTAGTACTCTTTGGAAAGCTAAAACCATGAGGAACAACTTTAATGACCACCAAAAGTTGAGGAGAAACATCCTTCTAGGTCAAAAATGGCTTGGAAGTTGGTTGACTTTTGTTGACCAAAATCACATTCATCTGATGACCTGTAACTTGTCTGGATCATAACTTGAGTTCTATAAATCCAATCAAGGACTTCTAGTACTCAAAAGAAAGCTAAGAACATGCTCTACAAGTTTCATGTTGGTCAAAAGTTGAGATAAAACGTTTATCTTGAAGTAGGTGGTCTTGAAGTTAAGGACTAAACAAGGGATTTTACACTGAGAACCCTAATTTAGTAACTTCTCACACTCTTGATCCTTGATGATTTGAACTTGAAATGATATACCATGTATCTTAACACAACATCCCATGACCATAGAGACTTTGAATTGAGTTTTAATCTCCTTCAACTTCACAATTGGCTAAGGATTTACCAGATGAAAACCCTAGATGCAACATCCTTGACTGTGGCTTGTTCCACTTTATACAACAACTTGAACAAGCTCCAAATGGCTCTCAAAGCAACCAATGAGCTCTCTCAACACCTTATATCCATAATTATGAATTCACAATCCTCTGATGATCTTTAACTGGCCTCCAAGTTAGGATCTGGCCCACATACACCCATCAATCCTTTCACAAGACCATTGCTCACTTCTAGATGACTTGATGACCATCCCAACTTGAGTAAGACCCCTTGCTTTGGCTCAACCTCCGAGTAGACTCCTCTTGATATGCACAACCTCTTGATCCCCTGTTCAATGTCAAATGCTATGCAATGCAAATGCTAGAAAGAAATGAAATGAAACATAAACCAAGTTAAGAAAAGGTTGGGCAAATTTTGGGGTGCAACAGAATGCGAAGAAGGATTCAGTGAGAATCTCTTATGAAGAACCAGCCACTGAAGTCGAAATAGAAGTTCGACAGGAACCAGTTGTAGATGAAGCAGTTTCAAGTAGACCTCGACTAATAAGACACATGCCTGCAAGGTTGCAAGAATGTGTAATTACATCAGATGATGTAGTCGATGAAAAGGGTGAGCTGGTACATTATGTTTTCTACGCAGATGTCGAACCTGTCAATGCAGCTGAGGCATTGAAAGATTCAAAGTGGGTGAAAGCAATGACTGAAGAGTTGGAGTCCATCGAAGTCAACAATACCTGGTCACTTGTCAAATTGTCACAAGGCAAGAAGGCAATTGATGTGAAGTGGGTTTACAAGGTGAAGGTAAATCCTAAAGGAGAAGTAACTCGACACAAGGCGAGACTTGTGGCAAAAGGGTTTCTTCAGAAGGAAGGAATCGAATTTGATGAAGTATTTGCACCTGTTGCTAGAATTGAAACAATCAGGTTGGTTGTTGGTCTAGCAAATATGAATAACTGGCACACATGTCAGATGGACGTGAAGTGTGCATTCCTTAATAGCCCCTTAGACGAAGAAGTTTATGTTGCACAACCAGCTGGGTTTGTGAAACAAGGCGAAGAAAGAAAGGTGTACAGGCTTCATAAAGTCTTGTATAGACTTAAGCAAGCTCCAAGAGCTTGGAATAAGAAAATCGACAGCTTCTTAAGGGAGAAGGAATTTGTGAAGTGTAAAACTGAGCATGGAGTATATGTAAGAAGAAGCAATGGTGAATTGCTTATACTATGTCTTTATGTTGATGATTTGTTGATAACAGGGAGTTGCAAGAAGGAGATCAAAAATTTCAAACATGACCTAAGTGAGGAGTTTGAAATGTCAGACTTGGAAAATCTCTCATATTTACTTGGCATCAAATTCTCCAAGACAAGTAGAGGTTTGATGATGCACCAAAAAAGATATGCAGGTCGAAGCCTTCAGAAGACTAAGAGCCATGATGAATGTAGACAGTTTAGACACAATGAATTAGGTGGTGTGTTAAATGTATTTCATAGTGTGTCAAAGTCGAAATAGCAAGGAAGAAGTCGAGGTCTAAATCAAGTGTCGAAGTGTCAAAGCTTTCAGTGTATCGAGACAATTTGTTTTGACACATATTTGTTTTGATGAGATTTGATATGATTTAGATTAGATTTGATTTTGAATATTTTAGGCCTTTTATGTTTTGGGATTTTGTAAACCTAAAACTATAAATAGGTGCCTTGCTTTGTAATCAAATAGAACAGATTTCACAGTTGCAGAGTTTAGCAAGTGAAAGTTCAATAGTAATCAGAAATCCCACAGTTTGTGGGTAACACAATTTTCTCCAAATATTTCTTCTCTCATTCTTCTCTTTCTTGCTGTTTGTTTGTTATTCTTCCTCTCTTTTTTTGTTCTTGATAACTCTTTACTTGTTACCACCATTACTATCATATTATGGGTTTTTTCATCAATCTTGAGATCAAGATTGAAGGGAATTCTTCATAGGGTGTGAGGTGAATTTCCAACACCACACACATACAACTTCATATGGATTTGTAACAACGCATTCACAAGCATTCAGAAAAGTTACAAAAGGTACATCATAGCATACACACGCGGTTGAGAATAGAAAGTTCCATAACAAGACAACACATTTACATGCAGAAAGAAGAGGGAGAATACGGCGAAGATCGAAATGTTACGAACCTGCACTCGCTTCGACATGTCGAATCCCCTGTTCCCGATCACTTCAGTTGTCGTAAGTTGTTTCTTCGCCCTTTTTCCATTAATAATGTGCAATTGATATTATTGTAACTCCATTCTGTTTTCAAATCAAGCTTAATTTGGGTTTGGGAAAGAAATGGTGTCGAAAGAGGTGCGAGAACGAGTGAGTACTGACGAAGCGAGCTTTCATAGCAGAAGGGTATGATTCGCGAAAGCGATGATGCGATGGAAAATCTGCAAGTGAGAGAAAAGACGGTTTGAAGCGAAAATCATTTCAAAGGGGAAAGATGCGAAGGTCGAGCAAGAGAAGAGAACAATGATGGAAGGATGGAGAAGAGGGAGTTGCAACGAGAGAGAAGAAAGGGGTTCGTCGTTTTGTTTTGTTAAGCCCTTTAGAATGATCGCTTGCCTTGAGTTTGGTTCGGTTAGTCCTTTATCTTTTGGCCAAACGTTGTGTTTAATTCACTTCTGTTTAGATTTTTCACGGGCTTCAAATATTAGCCCATTTTGTTTTATTTTTTAAAACTAAAACCCCGATGCTTTTTTTTTCATAAGAAAAAGTTGTTTTTCTCACTTTATTCATTTCATTTTGTATTCTTTTTTTTAAGAGATTAATATTGATTTGGGTTAATAAAAACCTTTTATTGATTAATTAAAATTCATAAATTTTGATTTATTGATTGAAATTATAATTTTAATTGATTTTGGGGTCAATTCGAACCCATTATTATCAATCTCTTATAAGCTCTCGAGATTATTGACTAGCATAGTGAATCTCTTAGATTGCCTTGATCCAATTTAATCTTCAATTAAATTGAAATAAGATTAGACATTAGGATCAATCCATATTACATGATAACATTAAGTTAGACTTTCCCTATAATCTTACTTTAGATTCCTAAAATTAGGTTAGTTCCCTTAGGCTGCTAACTCAGACAACATATATTTCAATCATATTCTCCCCACAAGAGAATTAGCCGTGATTCATCTTAATAGTCGAGATATAATTCTCTTACCCCATAACGCAATCGAGAGATGTAGAATCTTTTTCGCTTGAGAGAGGTATGTGGAATACTCGTCGACAAATCCGAGTTTTGAGTCTTTCTCTCAATGTGACACAAAGACCATCTCCTACAAGTTGTGGTGGTTAAGTCGAGTAGTTTCCCTTAATATGACGACTCGTATTTTATCCTAGAATCAATCAAAAACCATATCCCCCTGGAACCTTGGTCATAGTCAAGAAGTTCCTAAGTCCCTTTTAGGGGAACTACGAATACTCTGATTCCATTCCCGTCAGGATACGTAGGCACAAGATGCGATTTCTTGGCGAGTATACTTAGAAATAAACCCCTAGGATTTTCACCCTTAGTAACAATAACACAATAAAATAAGAGGTTCCCGTAGAGTACTTCAGATGCTTTGGATGCTAACACAATCCCTTAGTATAACCAACCCCCGAACCTTAGATTCTCTAGCTTTGCATTTGCATTGCATACTTTTTTTAATTCGATCTTTTTCCCTTCCCTTGGACAAATTAAAGACCGGTGGTGAATAATGAATTAAGATTCAAGTTAATCAATAACTTGATATCCAATTCTCACCGCGACATTTTTCACCGAGGGGACTAGGTTCCTAAATAGGGTGGTCGAAGACCAGATAGCTTCCCCTTCCAGCTTTGTCACCAATGACGTCGAGGAGGAGGAAGAGCCCATTAACAAGGGGGACAGCCATGCTTGATTTGTACCTTTTGTTGTTATTTGTTCCGGCCTGTGCGTCGTGGGTTGTAATATTTTGGTGTCACCCCTTTTTGTAATATTGTGACAGCATCGGCCTTTGTGGTCGTTTTGATCTAATTGCATTTCATTTTTATGATGTGCTCGCATATACTTTGCTCATGTATATTTCACCTTTTAATCGTACCTTACTTTCTGATATGCTTGTGTATATTTTTGCTTACTTGTAAGAAGATGTTTATTTGCAAATTATTTTCACTAAGCATTCTACGTCTTGCTCGACGGTGAAAGGAACTCGTCGAGTGGATGGAGTTAGATTCCGCACTGACAGCAGTGTAAAGATCTCGGTCGAGATCTTAACATCACGGCGAGAACTTCCCATCGCGAGCTGGATGGTATGCCTTACTGGTATAATGACGACGAAGCTCAATTGAGTTTTCCCCGTCAAGCTAGGGATCTGTCATTAAAGAGTGGAAACCTGGCTTTTGTTTAAGTTTGGGACGTTGTGCTTGCACCTAAGCACGCCTCTGTGGTCAGGACATACCTTATCCTCATCGACTGAAGTGTGCCGACCATTGGGCCTAACTGTAGTATTATTTTAGTTTTTCGGTGTTCCATGGTCGAGTTGGTTCTTCCCTGTGTAGGTTTTCAAGGTAATAGACCATGTTCTCCATTTTTACTCGGACACGGTAAGGGCCTTCCTAGTTCACAGTGAGTTTGCTCTTGCGAGAATCTTTGTGATTTCTTCACAGGACTAGGCTACTGATTTCGAATTCTCGATTTATGACTCTGGCATCATGTTGCAAAGTTACCTTTTGCTTTAACGAGGCCTTGTAGAGGGATTCCCCCAACTAGATATCTTTGATCAAATCGATCTCCTCTCTTAGTGTCTCGTCATTCATCTCCTCGTCAAGGGGAAATTCAGTTCACCTAGAAGGTTCTCTTATCTCCATCAGGATTATTGCCTCGGTTCTGTAGGCTAGTTGGAATAGAGTTTCCCATGTGGTCGAATATGGCGTTGTTCGGTAGGCCCAGAGGATACTGTGTAGCTCCTCGACCCATTTCTTTTTGTCCTTGCCTAGTCTCCATTTTAGCCTTCATAGGATCATTTTGTTTGCGACTTTGGTTTGCTCGTTATTTTGCGGGTGCTCGACAAATGTGAAATGTTGCTTGGTGCCGAGTTTGGTGACGAATTCTTGGAAACGTTTGTCTATGAATTGCGTCCTGTTGTCGGTGACAATTGTTTGTGGTATGTTGACCTGGGAAAGTATGTTTCTCTTATAAAAACGAAGGATGTTGTGTGTCATGATCTTGGCGAGGGTTTTTTCTTCTATCCACTTCATGAAGTAATCCATGTCGACTATTAAGTATTTGTTATGGTTCGACTCTGTGGTGAACGGCCTGAGGATGTCCACCCTCCACCAGGTGAAAGGGCACGGGGGCGAGAGTGTTTTAAGCTCGTTGAGCGGCACCAAGTGCATATCTTTGTGGTGCTGGCACTTATCGCATTTTCTTAGATGCTCTTTTGCATCATGTTGCATGGTTGACCAGTAGTATCCTGCTCGAATGGCCTTCCGAGTGAGGGATCTTCCTCTGAGGTGCTGAGCGTTGATTCCTCCGTGAATTTCGTTAAGGATGTGGGCGACCATGTACTCCTCGACGCGCTTAAGGAGAGGGATGAAGAATCTTCTTCTATATAGCTTGTCCTCGATCAGAATGTAGGTGCAATCTTGACGTCTTGTTACGCTATCCTCCTTCGACGTTGGGTCAGTCACATGCCCAGTCCAGAACAAATATTATTCATCATCTTTAACATTTGTCAAGAACCATTGTTATGAACCTTCAACTCTAAAGATTGAGTATGAGAGGTAGACCAAAGGTACATTAGTTTAATCATATGGATCATCAACCATTCAGATCAATCAGATGGATATCTGTGTAGGAAATCACATCTCTCGTAAGTGGTTTTAACCGCCCCTTAGTATATAAAGTGAAAGGTGCACTATTTTGAAGTATTCAAATTCATTTTCACTCTCACTTCATTTTTTTATTCTCTCTCTCTAACTTGTGAATTAGAGTGTTAACCTTGTAAGTCAGTTTCTTCTCCACCATATCAAAAGCTCAAGTCCACTAAGTAAAGTGTTATTGCACTTATCACCGTATAACTCTCACTCCACCATAAAATAATAATTATATTAATATGTATAATCTTAGAGTGGTGGTTAAAGATAACTTAAATATTAATCGATTGTGGTTGAAGTGATTATTAATAATAGTTAGTGTTCTTGATAAACATTTTTGGATAATCTCCCTGAAACGGATCATGTAAGACCACAAACGCAATGGAAATTGGGTGTTCGAAAGGTTTGTTTAAAAGGAGAGGAATGTACATTTGAGGAGGAGTTAGTGAGGGTGAAATTGGAAAGCCCATTTTAAAGGCCCAAAGTTAGGTTTAATAAAAAGGAATTTTGAGGGAATTAGGATTCATTCTTGTAAGACCGTGAAAAGAGAAGAAATAGAGGCCATAGCTCTGAGGGAAGAGGGTTGAGGAAAAGCTTCACGAGGTTTCCAAGAATCAAAGAAGAAAGGTTGAAAGTCAGCACATTAAAGTATAGGGAGTATTACCTTCATTATTTTCAATATATGATTCAATGTTTTTAAGGTCGATTTAAGGATTTAGGAGGTTTTTGAGTTTGAGGAAATTAGGCCTTCGTGGCCAAATCTATTTTTGAGATTGTTTAAGTATGGGGAGTATTACCTCCATTGTTTTCAATATATGATCCAATGTATTTAAAGCCGATTTAAGGATTTTGGAGGTTGTTGAGTTTGAGGAAATTAGGCCTTCATGGCCAAATCTGTTTTTGAGGTTGTTTAAGTATGGGGAGTATTGCCTTCATTGTTTTCAATATGTGATTCAATGTGTTTAAAGCCGATTTAAGGGTTTAGGGATTTTGAGTATTGAATTGTTGTTGCCTTTCTGGTGAGTTTAATGAGTTTGAGGGATTTGAGCTGATGGTATGATAGGTTTGAGGCTGATTTGGGAGTAAGGGAAATTAGGCCTTCATGGCCAAAATCTGTTGCTGAGGTTTTAACCGTATACGGTAATTGATTATGAGAACTCTAATGAGTGTGGGAAAATTGGAAGGATTTTATGGGAATTGTAGGCGTAAATATGATACGGGATTGGCCTAATAAGTCGTAGATTTTGTGCCTTTATCGTCGTAATACCTTAGGAATGATTTAGGGATGTTTTGGGGGCATTGGGGAAGGAAATCGTAGGGACTTTTGGGCTGGTTTTTATGCTGGTGCATAACAGCGTTTTGCTGTAATCGCGAGTTCGCACGGCAAACACTTGCCCCAGACTCGCACGGCGAACTGTCTAGCGAACGTAGCAGAGTTTTGCGAATTGTGTTCTTGTATAGTGTTGTTTTGATGCTTTGATGCTATGATTTTCTGGATGAATTACCTTGAGTATGACTGTAATTCATATGCGATTAATACATGATTGTATGATGATTCCTATGAGTAATGATGATGAGTTATGATGTTGATTCTGTGAGTTTTTGATGATTATATGATGACATGATTATTATGATGATTTTGACGAATGATGATGCACCTAATGAGTTTATTATGAAGATGATATTGACATGTGCATCATGCATTCATATGCATTCCGAACTTCGGTCTAGTGTTTGATTCTTGTGGCTTCAGTCCCATTATGCGGATGTGAGGTATTTTGTTGTGCTCCGGTTCTTGTGTAGAATCGATTCTATTGATGGGGATCTATGGAGGGTGATGGTCCAGTGTCCATCAAATTTTGATTAATTGGTACCACATGCATGAGTCTTGTTACATTTGCATTTATGTGACAATTTGGTGTAATTTATGATATTATGGCTTTTTAATGTTTCCTTGATGATTATGATGATGTTGAATACCAAAATGACACTATTTTATATATTGATTCTTATATTGATTATTATGAGTCGTTTTACTCACCATGCCTGTTCGAATGTTGCCTCCACGTGGATAATATGCAGATGACCAGGTTTAGTCGTGGATGTCGTCGAGGACTTTTTTGGAGTTTTTGACATTTTGGTTGACTTAGAGGGTCTTGCTCTAATAGTGTAACATCGGGTTGGGGTCTTTGAGTTAAACCATGTTTTATTGATTTTTGTTATTTTGATTATGTTGTTGTGCAAGGAAAATTTTGGATTTGCCCTTTTGAGTTCCGCTGCCATTTGAGCAATTTTTTAGTAATTTTGGGAAAACCCGTTGTTACGAAGCATTGACTTGAGTTGAATTACTGAGAAATGTATGCCCTTTGAGGTGATTTTTATTGTGTTTAAAATATTACTCTGATAAATGTGATTGATTTGACATTATATTTTTGGGGTAGAAAAGGGTGTTACATTAATGGTATCACAACAGGTCGGTCCATCCGGCCAGGTTGTCTAATGTTGTTTGTTCTCTAGTATGCGACATGTGTGTGAAAACACTGTCGGTACACGTTTGTTTTTCTAACCTTTGTCAGCAGAAGTGGGATTGAAACAAGTGGGGGAGAAGCTTATGCTTCTCCAATATGCTTCAACTGTGGAGTGGTGGCTCAGTGTGTTGTTGAATGCTATTTTAGTTTAGTAAAGATGGTTTCTGCCTGTAGCACCCCAAAATTTTCCCTTCCGTTTTAGCATTAACTAGCTTTTGTTTCTCTGCATTTTGCATTTCTGCATATCATAGCATTTGTCTTGAGGCATGAGATCAAGGCATTTCTGTGGCTCAGGTTTCTTTTTTTTAGCGCAAGATTAAGGGAACCTCCAAGGCCATTCAAGCTCAGCCATTGCTTCTACAAGTTTCAAGGAAGTATTCTGCATCTTTTGGAGACTTTTCAACAGGCTGTGAAGAAGCAGTGGACATACTCCACTAGGTAATACTATGAATCTTTTCCCATCATTTTAGGCACCTATTAGAAGCATGTTGTGTACATCTGAAGTCCTATGCAAGTAGGCAATGTTTGCATGTTATTTTGGTGGAGTTTGGTTGAGTTTCAGTTTATCATGTTCAAACTTTTTGCCCTCGATTCACCATGTAAATAGACTTATTTTTAAAATGTGAGGATGGATTCGAGATCTCCTTGGAATTCTAAGTCGAGAGGTGTCATTATTTTGCATTTCTGGGAACTTTTGAGCCAGCTCCGGTGGGTGGTCGTCGGAGAAGTCGACCGAAACTAGGGTTCCGGCATCTGAAGGTGAGGAATAAGCTGAATTGGATTTTGGCGCTTCATTTTGAATTTGAATTATATGAGTTGTTTCATCCTGGGCCAATCATTTGGACATGCCACGTCAATTAATGAATTGACACCTTGGCATCTGAGTGGGAATTGGGCTTGGCGCAATTGCTATTCACAAACCCCACAATTTTGGGCCCAACGTGTTTGCACTTGATTCCAGTTCACTTGTTTTTTGCTACAACACCCCCTCCTCATATGCATTTGTTATATTTTATTTCATTTGTTGTTTTCATTTTATTTTATTAAAAATAGCTTTAATGCTACAAAAATTCCACAAATTTGTTTAGTTATTTTAAGACTTCATTTAATTTTCTATATTTTTATTTTCTGTTTTTATTTTATTTTGTTATTTTATTTTGAATTTTCAAATCAATGTGTTAAAAGATGTGCACCTTAGTTGATCATGACTTCTTGAACTCAAATCTCTATCCCCTATGATTATGGCTTCTCCCTCACTTATTTGAGGGATTGAGGCATCTTTGAGGGTGACTTTGGTCCATGTTTGACTTTTTTTCATTTGGTTTTGATTTGGTTTTTCATATCCCTCGATAAGCCATTGATAAGGTGGAACACCATACCTTCTAGGAATTATTTTGTGGTGCCTTGAGTGGAATTTGACCATGGATCTTTGCTTGATGTTTTATGCTTGATCAAGCTTGCCTTGACATTTTATTGGAGATTTATTGGTCAAGTCTTCTATTTTTCATAGTTGCTTCAAGTTCAAGTTTTCTTTTGGCATGTTTACAAACTAGTTTGATCTAAACTTTGGGATATGATCATGAGTGATCCCATATGCACCTTTTGAGTTTTATTGGTTCATCTTGACATACCTGAGGTGTTGTTTCATCTTGTCATAGGTCATTTGAATGTGTAACTTTTGTCACGGGTCACCTTGGAATCATGCTTCTCCACTTGTTTCAAGTGTTGAGATTGTGTTAGGACTTTGTTTCCTTCACTTCATATGATTGTACTTGTGCTTTGCCTCTTGTTTTGTGTTTGAATTTGGATCATTTCCATTATGATTCACTTCTTCCCCATGGGGTTTAGACACTTGTTCACGATAATTTGATGCTTGTGCTTGCATTTTGAGTTTGTCATGAACATTGGTGTTGGTTTTGCTTTGTTTTGTTTGCATTATTTTACTTGTTTCAAAGGATTGTGAGGTTGAGATATGCTTGTGGTGGTGGCTTCCACACACTTTTTCCTCCCTCTTTTCTGTGTATGAATCTTAGGATAAGATCATTCCCTTTTGGTGATTGATGGCCTATGGTTGTAGGAGTTTACTTCTCCCATTTCATCTCATCTTTTTGGACTTGTTTAAGCTTTTTGCTTCATCTTTGTTACATCATTTGTATTTGCATTTCTTCTTTGCATCCTTGCATCTCTTGTTTGCATTTTTCTTAGACTTGTTTAAGTCAATTGCTTTTCATTTTTCATTTCATCTGTGAGTGAATTATCTTGTGTTTACTTGGCCTTTCGCCATGATCCCCCTAGGATTCCTAGTCCCTCTGTTTAAGATGAGAGTAGGAGAGACATTAGGTGTTCAATCCTATGCATGATAACATTAGGATATTTTTTTCCCTTTTTAATCCCAACTTTAGGAGCATTGTGTATGACAACATTAGGGTCTAGTTTCCCGTTAGTCTGTGTCTTTCTCTTCTCATCTCCTAAACACTTCAAAACATCTAATAAAGGACAACATGTGTTGTACGCTATGAGCCTTAAGTACTTAAGGAATGATGGTTGGGGGGCATCCTCTCAATTGTCTAGAGTGTTTAGCGTATGCCCTTTGGGCGATATGTGACGCATTCGCTCTCAAGTCATAGTCTTTAGTGCAACATGAGTTACAAACCTAACATGATTCACTTCTTGTTAAAAAACACAAAAACAAAAACATCAAACCTTTTTATCCTTCGGGATTAATTGAAAACCATTTTCAGAAAGAGTGTGTTAACTCTTGGTCCTACCGCAAACAGGTAAAGCCTAAGTCTCCAATGGTCGAGCAGCAATACACCATACTGCTAGAACGAAGGTTTAACCTGACTCAGTTAAAACACTTGAACCAACCTGTGGTCGTGTCGTCCCAAACTACGTTGGCTCTGATTTCTCATACCAGATGAGAATACATAGGCACAAGACGTGAAGTCTTGGCGAGCACCCTTTTCTTTTTTTCCCCCGTAGTTTCCCGAACTACGTTGACTCTGACTATCCCATTGCACGAGGGAATACGTAAGCATAGCGCGACGATGTCCTATCAAGTCAGTTCTTTCCGTTAGCAGCAGCCTTAGATAATTTATTTTTCACCCATAGACTTAGACAACAAGCGTCGATCCCATTGAGTACAACGGACGTGAGGGGTGCTCATACCCTCCCCTTGCGTAACCGACTCCCGAACCGAAGATTTGGTTGCGATGACCTGTCTTTTCCCTTTTTCGTAGGTTTTCTGCTATCGTTTCCTTTCCCTCTCTTTGGGATAAATAACGAACGTGGCGATGCTTTTGTCCTTGCCTGCCCCTCTTCGCAGCGATGTGACAGCTGGCGAATCTGCTGGGGAAGCTTCCCATCCCATATGTGAGTCAATCCTAGCGCTTGTGTGTTTTATCTTTGGGTGTGTATATATGTGTAGTATGTGTTGCATTTGTATTTCTATTGCATTTTTCATTTTACTTTAAGCATTGTTGTATATCATTATTGTTGTACTGTTGGGTGGGGATGTTCCATTGTGAGATAAGCCAAAACCCAGGCTTGAGGATAACCATAGCATTAGAGTGGAAAGTAGTGACGGATGTAACACCCTTTTCTACCCCACAGATATTACGGCAAAATAGCACAGATTTCAGAGTAAAATATTAAATTTCATAAAAAAGCTACCAAAAAGGGCGTACATTTCTCATGTTACTCAAAATTAAGTCAATGCTCCGTGTACAACGGGTTTTCTCAAAATACCTCAAATGACACAAAACAGCGGAACTCGAAGGCCTGATCAAGGTTTTCCTCGTACGGGAAGATAATCAAAATAAACTCAATAAACATAAATCAACTCAAGACCCCTAACCCGATGTTATACTATCAGAGCAAGACCCTCTAAATTGACCAAAGGCCAACAACTCAAAACTTCAAAAGTCCTCAACAGCATCCACAGCTAAATCTGGTATCTGCACGTTACCCACGTGGAGGTAACATTCAAACTGGCAGGGTGAGTAAAAAAATTCATGATAATCAATGTATAAAAATCTATGTATAAAACGACATCATATTCCTATTCAACACATTCATACCCTTCAATAGGCCTCGAAGGCCACAACATCACAATTTATATAAAAAGGCTCATATATGCAAATGCAACATAGACTCAATGCATGTGGTACCAATCATCACAACGCGATGGACACTGGACCATCAACCCTCCACAGATCCCCATCAATAGGACCGATTCTACTAGAGAACCGGAGCACATCATAACACTTCACATCCACACAATGGGATTAAAGCCAAAGTAATCGAAGTCCTGAACCGAAGTCCGGATGAACATGAATGCATGATGCACACGTCACAAATTATCCGCATAATAACATCATAGGTGCATCATCATTCATCATATTCATCATCACCAAACGTCATGGCTCATCATCATAATCATCATCATACATCACGTCATCATAGCACATCATAATAATCATCATCACACATCATGTCATCATATAATTCATCATAATAATCATCATCGCACATCACGTCATCATATAATTCATCATAATAATCATCATCGCACATCATGTCATCATATAATTCATCATAATAATCATCATCACACATCATGTCATCATATAATTCATCATAATAATCATCATCATACGTCATAGAAATCATCATATAATCATGTACAAATCACATATAGCTCATAGTCATACTCATATTAACCCATCATATTATCACATATTAATTCATAATATTATCCCATATTATCTCATATTAATTCATCAAATTATACTCGCGGTAATCCTCATACTATCACCTATTAATCATTTAAACTTCCCAGTTCTACTCATATTAACTCATCACAAGAATCACAAAATCAAACATCACGACATCGCTGCACACGATCAACATTCGCGAAACTCTGCTACGTTCGTTGGCATGTTTGTTAGGTGAGTCTGGGGTGAGTTTCTTTGCTAGGCGAGTATGGGAACAACATTGTTCGCTAGGCGAACAGTACGATGACAACAAATTCTGCTACGCACCAGAACTGATTTCTACCCAAAAGGCTCTGCGATTCACTTACCCAATGCCCCCAAAACATCCCTAAATCATCCCTAAGGTCCTACAACGATAAAGACATAAAACCTACGGTTTATTAGGCCAGTCCCATAACATATTCTGCCCTAAATCACAATTTCCCTACAATTACCCTGCAGGCATCTGAGTTACTCATTATCAAATATTCCTACTGGGTTAAGCAAAGTTCAATCATCTTTTTGGCCACAAAGGCCTAGGTTTCTGTTTCCCCCAATCAATTCACGGTTAGATTTGCACTTACAGGTTTAGGTCACGAAGGCCAAAGATCATTATTTCTCATCTCTACCTTTAACATCCCTACGGTTACAATCTCCATGATAAATTGTAGCCACGAAGGCCATAGATCACTTGTTCTCATATCCTTCTAATTTTCTTTAACCCAAATAAATCCCTACGGTCAAAATCTCAATAATAGATTTAGGCCACGAAGGCCAAAATCCCTTTTTCCCATAATTCTCCATAAAACTCTTAAATCAACCATAATCACATCGAAATCTACACATAGAAAATTATGAAAAGCTATACTCCCCATACCTTAAACGTCGATTCAAAGCCTTCACGAATCTGTTAGGGAATCTTTCAACGCTTTCAATCTTCTCCTCAGAGCTCTCTGGCCTCAATTCTTCATGGTTAACACAAAATGAATCCTAAAACCCTTAAGAACTCCCTTTTTGTTAAACCTAGACTTGGCCAAATAATTGGGCTTTTCCCATAATGCCCTCACTTACTCCTCTCAAATGTCCCAATTACCCTTCTTTCACTATTATTTATTTTAATTCATAATAATATTAATAAATTAATATTATATACTACCAATTAAATAAATAACCCACAAATTGCATAATTCTCAATAATCCACACAACACACCAAAAATCACCGAAAACACCCAAAATACGAATATTCTCATTAAATAAATTAATTAAAATATTCTGATTAAAATTGGGGTGTTACAACAGACCTGTATGTTTCAGCATGCATTAGTCCCCACGAAATTTGCGTTCAGACGAGGTTTTCTTTTGAAGACATCCTATCCTATACATTAGTCGGGATGGGGTGTTAGATCAGGAAACTGTCGACTCTGGAGACCGATCACTTGGGAGTAAGCTAAGTGAGGCCGCTTCGTGAGACAATGATGCCAAACTAGAAATGGTGAGTGTATCATCGTTTCTCAAAAGTCTGTAACGCTGACGACCGTATAGGATGCCAGACCTTATCAAGAGATATGTTCATACCTGTGAGTGGGAGGGTTTTGCAGGAAACCTTGACCTTCAACCTACCTATTTGTCTTGTCAGTATGAACAGTTACAGTGGGATCCTTATACTAGTGATGTATTCTCGCCAAAGTGAAGCACTGGTTCATCTCCGTCAACAGCACAACAATCTTGATCCTCTGTTGCATTTGCATATTCATTTGTATTTTTACATTGACATGTATCTGTGTTTCAGGGGTATACTTTCTCCTTGATTCTAGTCATCCAATCCATTGCTGTTATGGAGCCTGATTTGAAGAAAAGTGTGTTATACAAGTTCCCGACTCCTGAGATAGGACCTCTGTTTAAGCTAATCTCCGTGGCTGATCGTAGGGTAATGGAGGATTTTAGAAGAGAGTATGGGAGGATCTTGAGTTTTGTCTGTAAGGCTTCCAAGTTTGAATTAGATGGCATCTTTGCACTGCCACAATTTTATGATCCTCAATTGCGCTGCTTTGTATTCCCGGGTTTCGTTTTGCTGCCAACTCTGAAAGAATTTGCTTAGTTGTTGGGGATTCCAGTGTTGGAGGAGATGTCTTTTGTTCATTCTGAGAAAGAGTCTGAGTTAATTAAGTTGGCTGGCACTCTCCATCATGACATCTCTGAATTGGAAGGTAATCTGGTATGGAAAGTTGGAACTCCTAGTTTTCTGCTTCCATTTTTGGTGGGAAAAGCTCAACATTTTGCCAAAGAGGGATGTTTGTTGGTTTTTAATGCTATTTTGGCTTTATGCATCTATAGGATAGTCTTGTTCCCTAACTTACCTGACTTTGTATACTTGGATGCTTGCTATATCTTCACCTCAAGAAATCTGGTGCCAACTCTCTTAGGCGATGTTTATCATTCGTTTTACTATAAGAATGAGAACAGACGAGGCAAGAATGTTTCCTGCTACCCTCCACTGCTGTACAGATGGTTCATCTCACATCTACCAAAGTCTGGGCCTTTTGTTGATCTTGCAAATATTGTGGACTGGCCAGAGAGGCTTATGGGGTTAATGTCGGAGAATATTGTGTGGTTTGATAGAAGCCTTTTGGGCGTGGATGTTGTTCACAATTGTGGAGTTTTCCCCAATGTTCCTTTGATGGGGAGAAAGGGAGGAACTAATTATAACCCTGCTCTCGCCATCAGGCAGTTTGGATATGCCCTAAGGGAACCTCCAAAGGAATAAGAAGTACAAGAGTCTCTGTATTTCACCGGTTTGATTAACAATGAGACCTTAATTAGACTTGAGAAGGCTTGGGGTAAGATTCATCGCAAAGGAAAACCTTTACTAGGCAAGAGCGATTGCAGAGCCTATGGACCGTACGTGGAGTGGATCCAGGAGAGAGTTGACAGACTATTGCTACCCTTTCCAATTAGAGAACCTTTGTATCTCGTGGTAGTTGAAGAACCAACAATAGTTGATATTCAGAAGTACAATCAACTGTGGGTTGAAAAAGAAGGACTATGTAAGGAGAATGAAGAGTTGGAGAAGGAAATCATCCAGCTTAGGAGCGAGAAAAGTGAAGCCATCTTCTTATCTAAGAAGCAGACAGAGGTAGTGACACAGGTTGATAATAGACTTGAAGAAACCCAGACTTGAAAATGCCTTTGGGGAGGATGCTTGGGAAGACTACGTTCAAGGGTTGCAAGCCACCATTAGAAAAAGGGATTTTCTCATTCAAGGATTGATTGACAGACCAGATCATCCGGACACGAAGGTGTTACTAGAAGAGTTCCAGACTTGATGTCGTACCTGATGTATTTTCTCTTATTTGTTGTTATGTTGTATTCCAACCATCACTAGGATTGTTGGATGAGGTCATAATGACTCTGTTGTATATCCTCTGTGATGTGTATTGATACTTTGTGCCTCATTTTATTTATGAGAAGTTTTCTAGCTACCTCTGTTTGTTTTCCATCCTCCTATCATGTTCATGGAACTAGAATCAAGGGGAGAATTTCCCTGAAACATATTTGCATGTCCGCATTTTGCATCATTCTTCATATTGCATTGCAGGTGTCCTGATTCTGTTGACCTTACTTATTCTTGTGGTTTTCTCTACTAGTTTGTTTCAGGATTGAAGACCAAGCAATCCATCGCTATTCTACATGGGGAAATCAACGAAAGGCTATGGATCAGATTCAGAACGAGCTATAGGAGTTCTATGATCGTATGGCATAGTTTATGGACCTGATGCAAGGGGTCGCCAATGGACAAAAACAATTGAGGATGCTGGTACAACCTCTGATTGCAAGGGTCGACGGAAGTGGGGTCCTTCACGGTGGAATTGCTGATGTTCCTCCTCCGACTGATATGGGTATTCCGCGCGTAAATGATATCTCGACAGTGGTTGTCCCTCCGGGCGGAGGAAACCAGAATGGAATTCACATTCAGGAGCAACGTGTGCAGTGCACGGTAATGATGGTTCCCAGTAGGAACAAGACGAGTAGGATGACGTCTTCTCCATGGTAGACCTTGGTGCAGGTTTACAATCCGACGCGGACAGAAGGTTCAGGGCGATAGAGGAAAAGATGAAGAGTCTTGAGAACCAAAATTCTATGGGTCTAGACATGTCCAATTTAAGATTAATTCCAGGGTTGAGGATTCCGCCGAAGTTTAAGGTTCTGGATTTCGATAAGTACTGTTGTACCCCAAAATTTCCCCAACCTTTTCTTTACTTGGTTTATGTTTCATTTCATTGTTCTATCATATTGCATTGCATATCATTTTGCATTTTAGAGGGGATCAAGAGATGTGTGTGTAACAAGAGGAATTTACCAAAGGTTCTAAGCCTAATCAAGAGTTTGTATTCAAGTCAACAGGAGGGTTATCATCATCAGAGACAAGTCAAAGCCCTTTGGATAGGCAGATAAGTGTATGTGGTTCACCCCCTGTCTAGGAGGTCATTTGAAGGTCATCTGAGGATCACAAGCCCATGGTTATGGAGGGAGATGATCACTTAAGCTCATTGGAGGCCTTGTAGGTCATTGTGGAGTTCATTCAAGTGTTTACACCAAGTGCAAGTAGCTACAGTTGAAGATGGTGCAATTAGGATTTTCATCTGGTCAGCCCTCAGTCAACTGTGAAATTGAAGGAGATTAAGACTCAATTCCAAGACTTTATGGTCATGGAATGTTGTATTAAGATACATGAGATATCATTTCAAGATCAATTCATCAAGAATCAAGAGTGTGAGAAGTTACTAAATTAGGGTTCTCAGTGTAAAATCCCCTATTTAGTGCCCAACTTCAAGACCACCTACCTCAAGATACAAGTCTCATCTCATCTTGACCCCAACATGATACTTGTAGAGCATGTTCTTAGCTTTCTTTTGAGTACTAGAAGTCCTTGATTGGATTTGTAGAACTCAAGTTATGATGCTGGCAAGTTACAGATCCTCAGATGAATGTGATTTTTGTCAACAAAAGTCAACCAACTTCTAAGCCACTTTTGACCTAGAATAATGTTTCTCCTCAACTTTTGATGAACATGAAAGTTGTTCCTCATGCTCCTAGCTTCCCAAAGAGTACTAGAAGTCATTCATCTGATTTGTAGAACTCAAGTTATGAGGCTTGCAATGCAGGGGTATTTTGGGAAAGTAAGATTACAGGTCATTTTCATTATAGGTCCATTCACCACTTTGCACACTGTCGCTACTGCGAAAAACGAGTCCGGCAATGACAGAAGAGATGCCACCGTGTGTTATTTATCCCAAAGGAGGGAAAGAAAACACTCAGAGAAAACCTAACGAAAAAGGAAAGGAATGGTCATCGCAACCAAGTCCTGGATTTGGGAGTCGGTTACGCAAGGGGAAGGTATTAGCACCCCTCACGTCCGTCGTACTCAACGGGATCCATGCTTAATTATTTATCTCGAAGGGTTGATTAATACTATATAGCTAAAGGCTTAAGGACAAAAGAAAATAAAAGTGACTCGGCAGAACACAACAGTTCTATGCCTACGTATTCCCGTCCGGAACAAGAAATAAGAGCCAACGTAGTTCGCACTACGGGAAAAAGGGGGGAAGGTTGCTTGCCGAGATATCGCATCTCGTGCCTACGTAATTTCATACGGCATGAAAGATCAGAGCAAATGTAGTTCGGGCTAACAAGACCACAGGCTTGGTTCATTATGTTTTAACCCGAGTAGGGTTAACAAACGGTTCTCGCAGTTTGGTGTATGCAGCTCGATCTTTGGAGACTCAGGCGTTACCGTTTGCGGGAGAACCGAGAGTTAACGAAACTCTCCTTAAGAAAATGGTTTCCAAGGATTAAAGGTCCCGGAGGACAAAAAGAATTTGAGTGTTTGTTTTTGTGTCTTTTAAAGAAGTGTTTTGAGTTTTGTTTGTAACTCGTGTCGCACTAAAGACTTAGACTTAAGAGTGAATGCGCCGCATGTCACCCAAAGGGTGCCATACTAAACATCCAAGCTATTGAAAATAAAATCTCCAACAACCCTTTCTCAAGTAGCTTAAGTCTTGTAACGCACAACACGTGTTATCCTTTATTAAGTATTTTAAGGATATTTGAAGACGAGAAGAGAAAGGACACACTAAAGGGGAATCTAGTCCAATCCTAGAGTTGTCATGCAAAGTTCATCCTATAGTCAAGGTTAGGAGGGAACTATTTATTGTTGTTATGCATGGTTAAAGGCCTAATGTCTATCACATTCTATCTTGGACAAGACAGAATGGAAATCCTAAGGGAAGGAAGACAAAAGAAGAAGAAGAAAACAATTGTACAAATGCATACATGAAATGCAAATATAGAAAGCAATGATGCAATGCAAGTGAGGGAGGAAATATGTGTGGGGATGGAGCCTCCACAATCCCATATAAACCTCAAACCAATCATGAAATAATTCAAGAGAAATAGGATAAGGAAATGCAACAAGAGCAAGTCATAACAAGTCATACAAAGGAAGTCCTCAAGGATTCACCACTTTAGGCATGCCTTAGGGACCTCCAAAGGAGGGACCCAAAACTTCCTTAAATGACACACCAAGGTCATTGGACAGAGAGTGGCATATTCTAATCATACAACCTAAGCCACAAATGAATATCAAGGATAAAATGGTAAGGAATCAAGAGAAACATACAATGAGAGTACATAAACCACTATTTGGAATCACAATGTACAAGCATGAAAGTATAACATCTAATGAGAATGTTTCACACAAGGTAAAGACCTATAAATTGGTAAATAAGACCTATAATAATCCTACAACATGAAGAAATAACCATAATGTCCATCACACAAGCAATACAAGGCTTTTGGAGCCAAAACAATACAAGTGTCCAATTGAAAGTGCCAAATTATGAGTCCAATTGCAAAATAAGGCAAAAATAGTAAAATGCATCTAAAAATTACAAATCAATTCTCCAAGAACCTACAATGTGTTAATAATTAGAGGTTAAAAGGATAGGGGAAGAATTCAAAAGGAAGTGTTCAAACAGAGAGTAACCTTCCAAAGATATCCCAAAACAAGGCAATCTAGAGCCTGCCCAAAGATGGTGTTCAAAACCTATACAAATGATAGTATAAAATCCAGATAAAAATATACACAAATCCCTCAGGATGTACACAATAATACCACAAAAGATTAGGAGTTTATTTGTTGTTTTGGTACCTCAACAAAATTCTACAAGAAAGATGGTACAGTTTCGTATTTTTAATGACTATTAAAAATAGAAAAAATCAAACAAATTGAAAATAAATCCAAAATCAGTTTTTCCAATTCCTGGTATGTCTAATCACGTCAAAGATTATGGTTTATAAATCTCAAGAATTTAGGAGCAAGATTACTATTTTTCATGCAATTAAAACTAGCAAGTAAAATGTAAAGAAAAAGGGAAAAAGATTGGAAAATAGACAAACTCGTGTGGTAAATAGCAATAAAAGACAATTGAAACATGGGCTGGGCTGGAAACAGGGGTGTGAATAGAAGTCACTTAAGCCCAGCTGAAAACTTAAGTGAAATGTGTAAGAGCACAGATTGTGTCTTAGTAATATCTCTATGTTTTGATGATAACATTAATGATAATTTGTATACAAGAATTATACTCTCTAAATTTATTCTAAACTGTTTTCTACAGGCACAAAAGATTTTAATCTTAAAGAGCAAATTTGATGTGTACAAAAAATTCTGAATGGCTCAAGAGCATCTGAAGATTAGAAGAATCTGAAGTATAAGAGCTTAGTCATCAAGATTCTGAAGATACAACACGCTGCATATATTATCAAGAATCTGAATGAAAGAAGACTCTGAGTGAAGAGACTCTGAATGAGAGAAGACTCTGATCTGAGTGAAGACTCTGATCTAAGAGCATGTTACGCTTCAAGCACACAGCTGCACCAGACTCTGATTCAGCAACATCTGAAGAACATCTTAGGCTCTGAAGTTTCCAGAAGATTCTGAAGACTGAAGACTCTGATATTGATTGTTGATCTGAACTATCTGAAGAATTATTTGAAGAAGATTATTTTAATATATCCGTTGGAATATGCCAGCAAATCTTTCCTTAATTGGGATAGACATAAATCTCTGCAAGAATATTATTCCTCTGATACATTCCATATATGGTAAATTCACAGCTCAGCAGACAATTGCTACACCCACATTTTGTGCGCCGTCTCTCTGCTGCAATAGTACAAAGGACAGTACTATTTGATATTGGAAATATCTTCTCCAACGGTATTATATTCTCTCCAATATTCAAGTGGCTATAAAAAGGATATCATAGCACTTTCTTCAGTAACAGAATTTTGAAAAACTTACTCTCAAGCGAAGAAACTCTCAAGCTCTCATATTCTTTATAGTTCATACTTTGTTCTAAACTTAGAGAAATAACACAGTTGTGTTTATAGCTTTCATAGAAGCAATTTATTACTCTTACATTGTATTACATTAATTTGTAAAGGAAGTTTTCCTTAAGAGGATCTAGGTTAGATCAGTAGCTCTTGAGAAGACTAAGAACAGTTGTTCTTAGGTGTTGCTATTTGTAATCAGTTGATTTGAATAGTGGATTAAGTCCTTGTTGAGAAAGGCAAATCACTCTTGAAAAGGGTGGACTGGAGTAGTTGAGTTCAACGAACCAGGATAAAAATACTTGAGTTTTTATCTTTGATTATTTTCTGTCATACTTATTCAACCCCCCTTCTAAGTATTTTCTCACCTTCAGTTGGCATCAGAGCTCCGGTTCTGCGTGTGCATTCACTTAACCGTGACAGATAAAGATCCAGTGAGAAGAATACTCTGTTATTTATTTGGTTGCTAATATGGGTGATATTCCTACATCAAGCAACAAATATGAAGGAGACAGAATCAGCACCAAACCTCCAATGTTTGATGGAGAAAAATTTGATTATTGGAAAGATAGACTTGAAAGTTTTTTCTTGGGGTATGATGCTGATCTCTGGGATTTAGTCATTGATGGATATGAACATCCTACTAAGGATGGCAAAAAGATTGATAGAAAATCAATGACTGAGGAGCAGAAGAAAGAATTCAAGAATCATCACAAAGCCAGAACCATACTTCTTAATGCAATCTCTCATACAGAGTATGAGAAGATTACCAACAGAGACACTGCTCATGATATGTTTGAGTCTCTCAAAATGACTCATGAGGGAAACTCTCAGGTGAAAGAAACAAAGGCTCTGGCGCTGATACAGAAGTATGAAGCGTTCAAGATGGAAGAATCTGAGAACATTGAGACTATGTTTTCCAGATTTCAGATTCTAACAGCTGGGTTGAAAGTTCTGGACAAGGGCTACTCAACATCTGATCATGTCAAGAAGATCATCAGAAGTCTTCCTACCAGATGGAGACCTATGGTGACTGCATTGAAGCTGGCCAAGGATCTGAACAAAATCTCATTAGAAGAACTCATCAGTTCTTTGAGAAGTCATGAGATTGAGCTGGAGGAAGATGAACCCCAGAAGAAAGATAAAGGTAAATCCTTAGCTTTTAAATCTAACAAATCTGTTAAAGCTTTGCAGGTAAATGAAGAAAGCTCTGAGGAATCTTCTTCTGAAGAAGAAGATGAACTATCCATGCTGTCCAAAAGGATCAACAAACTCTGGAAGCACAAAGGGAAGAAGTTCAACAACTTCAGAAGATCTGATCAAAAGAGAGAATCTTCTGGACACAGAAGATCTGGCAAGAAAGAGGTCACTTGCTATGAATGTAAAGAACCTGGACACTACAAGAGTGAATGTCCCAAACTTCAAAAGGAAAAACCCAAAAGGAAGTTTGATAAAAAGAAAAAGGTTCTGATGGCTACATGGGATGACTCAGATGAATCTGAATCATCTTCTGAATCTGAGGAAGAATGTGCAAATGTTGCGCTGATGGCCAACACAAATGATCAAGATGAAGGAACGTCATCATCTGAATCTGAGTCAGAATCAGACTCTGACTCTGAAGAGGTATTTTCTGAACTCTCCAGAGCTGAACTTGTTGAAAGTTTATCTGACATGTTGGAAAGCTACAGCAAGATTAAACTCAAATACAAGAAGCTGAAAAGCAATCTTGAATCTGAGATTGATCTTCTGAGAACAGAACTTGTTGAGCAGAAAGAAATAAATTTAAAACTCAAAAATGATTTAGAAACAACTCAACAAGAATCTGATACTGAAACAGAGTCAAGTGAAAATATTTTAGAAAAATATGACTCCAGTTTTAAAAGATTCCTCACTAAAAGCATAGACAGAAGCAAAATTGCTTCTATGATCTATGGTGTTAGTGGGAACAACAGAAGAGGCATTGGATGTGAATCTTCCTCTGGAAGCAATCCAAAATCTGTTGATAAACTCTTCATCAAGAAGACTCCTCTGTATTCTCATTTTAAGTTTGGTCATCTGAATGATATTAAACATACAAGCTCTGAAAAGAGTACTTATGTGTTTAAGCCAAGGGCTAGCCAGAATAAACACTATGTTGAAAAACAGAAGTTTAGGCAAAACCACAGAACATCTAACCCCAAAGGACCCAAGAAGATCTGGGTACCTAAAAGTAAAATAATACCTGTTGCAGATGTTCTTAGCAGCAAAATCCAGACACCAATCATGGTACCTGGACTCTGGATGCTCACGACATATGACGGGCGAAAGGTCTATGTTCCAAAGCCTGGAACTTAGATCTGGAGGGGACGTGAAATTTGGAGGGAACCAGAAGGGCAAGATCATTGGCTCTGGTACAATAGGTAATGGTAACCTACCCTCTATTTCTAATGTTCTGTTAGTTGAAGGATTGAAACATAATCTATTGTCCATAAGTCAATTAAGTGACAATGGTTATGATATCATCTTTAATCAAAAATGTTGCAAAGCTGTATGTCAAAAGAATGGTTCAATCCTATTCAGTGGAAAGAGGAAAAACAACATTTACAAAATTAACCTTTCAGAACTTAAAGTTCAAAATGTAAAATGCCTTTTATCTGTGAATGATGAGCAATGGGTCTGGCATAGAAGATTGGGACATATTAATATGAGACGTATATCTCAGATTAATAAACTCAATCTGGTCAGAGGACTCCCTAATCTGAAGTTCAATTCAGATGCTCTGTGTGGCGCATGTCAAAAGGGTAAATTTTCAAAATCTCATTTTAAACCAAAAAATGTTGTTTCCACTTCTAGACTATTGGAATTACTTCATATTGATCTGTTTGGACCAGTGAAAACTGCATCCATCAGAGGCAAGAAGTATGGGTTAGTCATTGTAGATGACTACAGCAGATGGACATGGGTAAAGTTTCTAAAACACAAGGATGAGTCTCATTCTGTGTTCATTGACTTCTGCAATCAAGTCCAGACTGAAAAAGAATGCAAAATTATTAAAGTCAGAAGTGATCATGGTGGTGAATTTGAAAACAAATATTTTGAAAAATATTTTTCTGAAAAAGGAATTGCACATGATTTCTCCTGTCCTAGAACTCCACAACAAAATGGAGTTGTAGAGAGGAAAAATAGAACATTGCAAGAAATGGCCAGAACCATGATCAACGAGACAAATCTGGCAAAATACTTTTGGGCAGAAGCAATAAATACAGCATGTTATATTCAGAACAGAGTGTCTGTAAGACCTCTTCTGGAAAAGACTCCCTATGAATTGTGGAGAAACAGAAAGCCCAACATTGCTTATTTTCATCCATTTGGATGTATTTGTTATATGCTTAACACTAAAGATCATCTGAACAAGTTTGATTCCAAAGCACAGAAGTGTTTCATGCTTGGTTATTCTGAACGCTCTAAAGGCTACAGAGTATTCAATACTGAAACACAGATTGTGGAAGAATCTATTCATGTTAGATTTGATGATAAGCTTGGCTCTGAAAAGCCAAAGCAAGTTGAAAGTTCTGCAGATAGAGAAGTTATTCTCACAGACTCTGAAGGCTCAGAGGCAGACAAGACTGAAGACAAAGACTCTGAAGCAAACCCAGATGCTACGCCTCTAACTTCCCAACTTGACAATCTGCATATTTCTGAAAGACCAACAGTCAGAGGATCTTCTTCCAGAATGAAAGCTTCTCATCCAGAGGATGTGATAATTGGAAAGAAAGATGATCCAATAAGGACAAGAGCATTTCTCAGAACTTCTGAATCTTCCTTCTGTGGCTTAGTGTCAATTATAGAACCAACATCTGTTGATGAGGCTCTGGAAGATAATGAATGGATTTTAGCTATGCAAGAGGAGCTGAATCAATTCACAAGGAATGAAGTCTGGGATCTGGTTCCAAGACCTAAAGGTTTCAATGTCATTGGAACAAAATGGGTTTTCAGAAATAAACTTAATGAGAAAGGAGAAGTTGAAAGGAACAAAGCAAGACTGGTTGCTCAAGGCTACAGTCAACAAGAAGGCATAGACTACACAGAAACATATGCTCCTGTTGCAAGGTTAGAGTCTATACGCTTGCTTATTTCATTTGCTGCACAACATAACATCACTCTTTATCAGATGGATGTTAAAAGTGCTTTTCTTAATGGAATTATAGAAGAGGAAGTGTATGTCCACCAACCTCCTGGTTTTGAAAATGAAAATTTTCCAGATCATGTTTACAAACTGAAAAAATCTCTTTATGGACTAAAACAAGCTCCCAGAGCTTGGTATGAGAGGTTGAGTAATTTTCTTCTGAAGAAAAATTTCATCAGAGGAAAAGTGGATACCACACTATTTTGTAAAACCATTAAGAAAGATTTGTTGATTTGTCAAATTTATGTAGATGATATTATTTTTGGATCAACAAATATTATGCTTGGAAAGGAGTTTGCTAAATGTATGCAGGCAGAATTTGAGATGAGCATGATGGGAGAATTGAGATTCTTTCTGGGAATCCAAGTAAATCAGACTCCAGAGTGCACCTACATACATCAGACCAAGTATGTTAAAGAGCTTCTGAAGAAGTTTAACATGCTGGATAGCAAAATGGCAAAGACTCCAATGCATCCTACAAGCACTCTAGGTAAGGAAGAGGTAAGTAAGAAGGTAGATCAGAAACTCTACAGAGGTATGATAGGATCTCTTCTTTATTTGACTGCTTCTAGACCAGACATTCTGTTTAGTGTTTGTTTATGTGCTAGATTCCAATCAGATCCTAGAGAATCACACTTAACTGCTGTTAAGAGGATTCTAAGGTATCTGAAAGGTACTGCTAATGTTGGTTTGTGTTACAGAAAATCTGACGAATATTCACTAGTTGGATTCTGTGATGCTGACTATGCTGGAGATAGAGTTGAGCGCAAAAGTACTTCTGGAAGCTGTCAGTTTCTTGGAAGTCATCTGATCTCGTGGTACAGCAAGAAGCAACCAACAATTGCACTATCAACCACAGAGGCAGAATACATTGCTGCTGCTGGATGTTCCACTCAGATGCTCTGGATGAAGAGTCAACTAGAAGATTATCAAATCTATGAGAGTAATCTTTCTATCTTCTGTGATAATACTTCTGCTATATGTTTATCCAAAAATCCAATTTTACACTCTAAGGCCAAACATATAGAGATTAAACATCATTTCATCAGAGACTATGTTCAGAAGGGTGTAATAAATTTAGCCTTTGTTGATACAGATCATCAATGGGCAGATATTTTCACAAAACCCCTTGCTGAAGATAGGTTTAAGTTTATTCTGAAAAATATTTGTATGGATTTTTGTCCAGAGTAATATTTCTCAGAGTCAACTTCTCAGATGCTAAGTGTTTAACACTCTGAAGTATTTCATCTGTCTTGCTTGTTTAATTTATCTGTGAATTATTTTTTTTGTGTGAAACTCTGAACTGACCATCTCAGAGGATCTGAAAGTTGAAAACGTTTCATTTCTTAAGAGTTATAGAATCTCATGCAAGCAAACACGTGTCACTCAGAATCTGAAAAGATGGAGTACACCTACTGATTATGACGTTTAAGGTATTGCTTTGAAAATCTCAATCTGTCTTGATTTTCCCCCAAATGTCATATCATAATTAAAAATGATTACTTTTCATTTAATGCAAACGTGCGTATGTGTCCTATGTGTGTCTGTTGTGTTTCCCATGCTTGCTTTATTTGTCTATATAAACCATTCTCATAACACATTCACACTTTTCACATTCTCAAACACATATGCGCTTTTGTTTGTTTTTCTCTCTCTTTGCAAACCCTAAAAGAACTCAGAAACCTTCATCTTCTTCATCATCGTCAACAATGGCATCTACTTCAAACGCTGTTACTACCAAAAATGCTACCACTGTCAAAGAACCAGTACGCACTCTCCTAACTGCTGTTGATTCACTAGAAGTACTGTGTGAAAGTTTCGTGGACTTAGAAGATCTTGCTGAAAATGGGTTTGATCTGATTTCTTCAATCAAAGCACAAGGCTGGGACGGTTACTTTGACAGGCTTATGGGTCCTGTGTATCCAACGTTAGTGAAGGAGTTCTGGATCCATGCATATGCTACTCCAAAGTTCATTCACTCCTCTGTGCTGGGAAAAAAGATAGTTATCACTGAAAACCTGATAAGGAAACTCATAGGTTTTAAGGCAACTGATGGAGTAACCTCTCTGTCTTCTGCGCGTGAAGACCTGAAAGATGTATGTCAAGAAATCTGTACTACTGGTGAACCTTGTAAGAAGGTTAAGTTCTTGAAACCCACTTACAAGATATGGGCTAAGATTTTCATGAGCACCATCTTTCACAGACCCTCTTCAAACTCTTCTGATTATGTTAATGCTGAACAACTTTACTTCATGTATTGTTTACACCAAAACATTCAGATTGATCTTCCATATTTGTTGTTTAATCATCTGGTGTCTCACGTCAAGGAAACAAGGGAAACAGCCAGAGATAAATCTGGAAAAGTCAGAACATGGATCCCTATGGGAAGGCTGATTTCAGATATTCTGATAGAAAACCAACTTGTGGCGCATCTGCAAGAGGCTGGGTTGACAGAAGATCTGACTTATATCATTGGCTCTGAAATAAACGGTTTAACTTTGAGAAGGATGAAACTGGTTGATGATTTATCTGAGAAACCAAGGAAAACTAACTCTGAAGAAGTTAGGGGAAGAAGGATTCCTGTTAAGGATTTTCCTTTATTCACCTCAGATGAACCTAGAGAAATTATTGCTGAGTATGTTGCTCGCTGCCTAAGAGATGGTGATGAGATTCCTGCCAATCTTTTGCAGAAGGAAGGCCAAGTTCTTCCTGATTTGACAAGGGAAAGAAGACGTAAGAGAAAAATTGATAGT
Organism: Lathyrus sativus; assembly: GCA_963859935.3. Classification (NCBI taxonomy): domain Eukaryota; kingdom Viridiplantae; phylum Streptophyta; class Magnoliopsida; order Fabales; family Fabaceae; genus Lathyrus; species Lathyrus sativus. The sequence goes on from OZ012741.1 coordinate 157,717,332, forward strand.
GAAGGTCATCAGAAGAAAAGGAAGCATTCAGATGCTGAAAAGAAGAAGAAAAGGAAGAAGCTGAAGAAGGTTCAACCAAATCCTCCTGCAGCAACTTTTGAAGAAATTAGAGATACTCTGAAACAGGTATTTAACACTGATTCTAATCCTGTTCATCATTCTGATACCCCCACACCCTCTGACTCCCCACTTAGATTTAGAAGATCCAGACCTTCTAAAACTTTTATCTCTAAACCATCTTCTGTCCCCCCTCATACATCACAATCCAAGCAACCAACAAACATACATACAGAAATTCCACAACAAACTCAACAAACAACACCACAACCACAAAACACTATCCCAGAATATACCATTCCAGAGGATGTTCACCCTGAACACTCTGACCAACCTGAATATCTCATTGATCCTGATGAGATATTAGATGTCACACCTTTAAACCAGTCTGTCAATTTATCTTCAACTTCTGAAAAATCTAACCACTCTGATGCATCATCTGATGATGAATCATCTGGCTACATTAATGAATGCTTGAATGATCTCAAACAACCTCGTTCTGAGAATGTTTGGAAACAGCTGTTTAAATCTCCAACTTCTGAACATCCACCTTCTCCACAAAATTCCCCAACTCAAACTCTCACTCCACAACCAACAGAAACCCAACCAATTCCCTCAATACCTCAACCACAACATTCTGACCAACAAACATCTGAACCACAAACCAACCAACCAACATCTGAACCACAAATCAATCCTCAACCTTCTGAACCACAAACATCTGAACATCCATCTTCACAACCTCAACCTTCTGAACAAACACCACAAACACAACTAACCCAACCAAGAAAACCCAGAATCCCTGATGAAGCAGAATTGGGATCACGTGTTTATACTCTGTTAAGAGATTTTGATAAGGATAATGTCTCAGACTTTGCTGACATTATGGATGTTTGCATGACTACTATGGACAAAGAGGCTGCTGACGCTGTTTGGAAGAAATATCTTTACAGACTGAATAGGGAGGCTTTGAAAATCAGGACTCAATGTCTTAGATTGTCAAAAGTAAGGTTTGCTGCTTATCAAAAACGGATTAAGAGAAACACTCCTCCTATTCTTCTTCTAGAAGCTCCTCCACCTCCAGAAATTCCTGCACCTGATGTTACTCAGCCTGTTTCAGAATCTACTGTTTCAGAATCTACAGATCTTCAGAAGGATGTCAAAGAACTTAAGGATTTTATGGTTGATCAAAAGAAAACAAATAAAGAAATGAAAACTTGGATGGCTAAGCAAGATGAAAATTCAGAAAGGATTACAGCACTGCTGCAACTCATTTCTTCTCAACAAGCCTCATCTGCTAAACCTACTTGATGTTTTGCACAAGTTTTTCATGTTTTGCTTTGTTTTGATTTTCTTCTGTTATGTTTTGTATGCTTTTATCTGAATCTGGATGTTCTCTTGACTTAATGACAATGATCTTTTTGCTTGTTGTTATGCATGGTTAAAGGCCTAATGTCTATCACATTCTATCTTGGACAAGACAGAATGGAAATCCTAAGGGAAGGAAGACAAAAGAAGAAGAAGAAAACAATTGTACAAATGCATACATGAAATGCAAATATAGAAAGCAATGATGCAATGCAAGTGAGGGAGGAAATATGTGTGGGGATGGAGCCTCCACAATCCCATATAAACCTCAAACCAATCATGAAATAATTCAAGAGAAATAGGATAAGGAAATGCAACAAGAGCAAGTCATAACAAGTCATACAAAGGAAGTCCTCAAGGATTCACCACTTTAGGCATGCCTTAGGGACCTCCAAAGGAGGGACCCAAAACTTCCTTAAATGACACACCAAGGTCATTGGACAGAGAGTGGCATATTCTAATCATACAACCTAAGCCACAAATGAATATCAAGGATAAAATGGTAAGGAATCAAGAGAAACATACAATGAGAGTACATAAACCACTATTTGGAATCACAATGTACAAGCATGAAAGTATAACATCTAATGAGAATGTTTCACACAAGGTAAAGACCTATAAATTGGTAAATAAGACCTATAATAATCCTACAACATGAAGAAATAACCATAATGTCCATCACACAAGCAATACAAGGCTTTTGGAGCCAAAACAATACAAGTGTCCAATTGAAAGTGCCAAATTATGAGTCCAATTGCAAAATAAGGCAAAAATAGTAAAATGCATCTAAAAATTACAAATCAATTCTCCAAGAACCTACAATGTGTTAATAATTAGAGGTTAAAAGGATAGGGGAAGAATTCAAAAGGAAGTGTTCAAACAGAGAGTAACCTTCCAAAGATATCCCAAAACAAGGCAATCTAGAGCCTGCCCAAAGATGGTGTTCAAAACCTATACAAATGATAGTATAAAATCCAGATAAAAATATACACAAATCCCTCAGGATGTACACAATAATACCACAAAAGATTAGGAGTTTATTTGTTGTTTTGGTACCTCAACAAAATTCTACAAGAAAGATGGTACAGTTTCGTATTTTTAATGACTATTAAAAATAGAAAAAATCAAACAAATTGAAAATAAATCCAAAATCAGTTTTTCCAATTCCTGGTATGTATAATCACGTCAAAGATTATGGTTTATAAATCTCAAGAATTTAGGAGCAAGATTACTATTTTTCATGCAATTAAAACTAGCAAGTAAAATGTAAAGAAAAAGGGAAAAAGATTGGAAAATAGACAAACTCGTGTGGTAAATAGCAATAAAAGACAATTGAAACATGGGCTGGGCTGGAAACAGGGGTGTGAATAGAAGTCACTTAAGCCCAGCTGAAAACTTAAGTGAAATGTGTAAGAGCACAGATTGTGTCTTAGTAATATCTCTATGTTTTGATGATAACATTAATGATAATTTGTATACAAGAATTATACTCTCTAAATTTATTCTAAACTGTTTTCTACAGGCACAAAAGATTTTAATCTTAAAGAGCAAATTTGATGTGTACAAAAAATTCTGAATGGCTCAAGAGCATCTGAAGATTAGAAGAATCTGAAGTATAAGAGCTTAGTCATCAAGATTCTGAAGATACAACACGCTGCATATATTATCAAGAATCTGAATGAAAGAAGACTCTGAGTGAAGAGACTCTGAATGAGAGAAGACTCTGATCTGAGTGAAGACTCTGATCTAAGAGCATGTTACGCTTCAAGCACACAGCTGCACCAGACTCTGATTCAGCAACATCTGAAGAACATCTTAGGCTCTGAAGTTTCCAGAAGATTCTGAAGACTGAAGACTCTGATATTGATTGTTGATCTGAACTATCTGAAGAATTATTTGAAGAAGATTATTTTAATATATCCGTTGGAATATGCCAGCAAATCTTTCCTTAATTGGGATAGACATAAATCTCTGCAAGAATATTATTCCTCTGATACATTCCATATATGGTAAATTCACAGCTCAGCAGACAATTGCTACACCCACATTTTGTGCGCCGTCTCTCTGCTGCAATAGTACAAAGGACAGTACTATTTGATATTGGAAATATCTTCTCCAACGGTATTATATTCTCTCCAATATTCAAGTGGCTATAAAAAGGATATCATAGCACTTTCTTCAGTAACAGAATTTTGAAAAACTTACTCTCAAGCGAAGAAACTCTCAAGCTCTCATATTCTTTATAGTTCATACTTTGTTCTAAACTTAGAGAAATAACACAGTTGTGTTTATAGCTTTCATAGAAGCAATTTATTACTCTTACATTGTATTACATTAATTTGTAAAGGAAGTTTTCCTTAAGAGGATCTAGGTTAGATCAGTAGCTCTTGAGAAGACTAAGAACAGTTGTTCTTAGGTGTTGCTATTTGTAATCAGTTGATTTGAATAGTGGATTAAGTCCTTGTTGAGAAAGGCAAATCACTCTTGAAAAGGGTGGACTGGAGTAGTTGAGTTCAACGAACCAGGATAAAAATACTTGAGTTTTTATCTTTGATTATTTTCTGTCATACTTATTCAACCCCCCTTCTAAGTATTTTCTCACCTTCAAAATGGTGAGGTGGCGCGCTGAGAAGCCTCAAATTGGAGTACTTTGTCAACATTTCTGGAATGATCCAAGGGTGAATGGATCGTCTTCTTCATTTGAACATTTAGAAGAGGGAAAAACGCAACATCAACAGTGGGGCGGCCGAAATTGCACCGGTGGACTTCCTCCATCTCTATCTCTCTCATTACTCAACCAAATGGAACGTTTCTTGAACCAAACTTGAAGCATTTTTCGTGGGGAACTCAAATATCATAATAAATCAAGTTATAACCCGCTATATCTCCAAACCCGTGTGCAATCAAGAAAAAGTCAAGAACATGAAAACTTCACGAATCTTTCCCAATCATTACCAGAATCCAAATTCATATCAAGGGTGTTGTAATGGTGCAAAAATGGTGCAATAAAGATGGATAATTAATGAGTAATCTTGATTTTCATATACCTCTGAAAATGGTGTTGTAGTGCTTCAACCAACCACGAATTCTTTAGGAAAATGGTGTAGAATCTTTCAAGGATTGTTGATGAAGGTGTTTGGATAGGTGAGAACACTTGAATTGATGAAAAATGAAGAACTCATTTTTTGACTTGGAAGCTTACTTTTTCAATTGCTATATCTCTATTTTCTCACCAAAATCATCCAAAAAAATTATGGAATTCCTCTATAATACTTATAGAAAAAGTTTGTAATGAGTTGGGGGCCCAATTGTGAGAGAATCATCAAATTGGATTTTCAAAATTTTGAAGTTGGAAGCCCATGGAAATGATTCAATTCATGGCCAAAATCCCTTGTTTCTGATTCAATCTCATTCCTTATGGTGTAAGGAAGATCAAGGGCTCAAAATCTCCCCTTGTTTGGATCTCAATGGTCATGGTTCAAAATGTTGCTTAAACATAAAGAAACCTTGAAATAGTCCATGAACCATGCCTCAAATGCATTTTATTTTATCACCAATGTTCTTAAAACATGCTTTCCCTTCAAAATGAGCACAAATATGACCATATTTGATTTAATTTTGGCAAGATCACAAACTAGGCTTTTCACCTGCTTTTACCAAAATTCCTTTCACCAATCTTCAACTATGAGCTAGCCCATTGAAACCTTGAGGTTTAGTTAACCAAATGACCCCATTTGGAGAAACTTTCATGTTGGAAAAAATTCCATTTGAGTTATGCAAAATGGTGAACTGGACCTGTAACTTTATGACCTGTAATCAAAGTTTCCCAAAATACCCCTTCCTTACAAAGCTTGTAACTTGAGCTCTACAAATCATATGAAATACTTCTAGTACAATTTGGAAAGCTAAGATCAATACCTACAACTTTAATGTTGGCCAAGAGTTGAGTAGAAACATCCTTCTATGTCAAAAGTTCCTTGGAAGTTGGTTGACTTTTGCAGACAAATTTCACATTCATCTGATGACCTGTAACTTATTTGGCTTGTAACTTGAGTTCCATAAATCCAATCAAGGACTTATAGTACTCAAATTAAAGCTATGAACATCCTCTACAACATTAATTTTGGTCAAAAGTTGACATGAAACTTTTATCTTAAGATAAGTGGTCTTGAAGTCAGGCACTAAATAGGGGATTTTACACTGAGAACCCTAGTTTATCAACTTCTCACACTTTGAATTCTTCTTGAATTGATCTTGGAGTAACATCTAAAATGCTTAAACATAACATTCCATGACCATGAATACTTATAAATGAGCTCGGGTCTCCTTTGAAATCAACAGTTGACTTAGGGTTGACCAGATGAAAACCCTAATTGCAACACCTTCAACTGTAGCTGCTTGCACTTAGTAAAATGACTTGACTGAGCTCCACCATGACCCTCAAGGCACTCCATGTGCTATATATACTCTATCCATAATCAAGGCTTTACAACCCACTGATGGTCTTCAATTGGCTTCCAAGTTAGGAGATGAACCCTATACACGCAACTGAACTTCTCAAGAGCATGAACCACTTTCTGATGACTTTAGTGACTTCTCAAGCTTGAATAAAATCTCTAGATAGGTTCCTCTTGATATATATCACACTTGACCCCCCTGCATAAATGATAATGCAATGCTAATGCTAGTGCTAAATGTAATGCAAAGAACCAAAAAGGAAGAAGGAAAAGGTTGGGCAAATTTTGGGGTGCAACACACACTTCAAATGGAAATCTTTCCAACATCAGACTTGCTCCAAATAAGGTCATTTACTCAACCAAACATCAAGGCATCAAAGGTTTGGCTTGGATTGAAGAATTCCTAATGAAATTTCCATAAAAAAGGCCTTAAAAGGGGAAAATCAAATTAAATTCATTTGGGATCATTTTGTACCAACTTTATGCATTTTTTGAGTGCCAAATACATTTCAAGCACAATGCCAATTTTGGATTTGAGATTTGAGCTCAATTTGGTGGTCATTTTCATGCTTACTTCAAGTTTAAGTAACACATCCAAACCATGCCATGGGATTAAATTAAGGAGCCATTTTCAGCCCTTGGATCAACCTACCTCAGATGCAAGCTAGCTGAGTCATTTTTACAGCTTGACAAGGTGATTTTTGTGCACTTTTTGAAGTGGTCATGAAGTGAAAAAGTGAAATTCAATTGGGCTTAAGGAGCATAGAATTGGGCCTACTTGGTATCAGAATCCATCATACATATTCTCAGGATTACACACAAGCTTTCAGAACTGACTTTGGTGAGAAATTGGACAAGAACACATTGAGAAAAAGTGAGAGAAAAGTCAAAATCGTGTTTGGCATTTCAGTGAGTTTCAATCAAAACCAAACATTTGAAAAGGTTCCCTGAGGTTCATAGAACATTTCTGGGTGGTTTATTTTAAGCTTCACTAAAGAACAGAGTTGTGTGGAAGCTTTCTTTTAGGTTTTCTTTCAATCCATTTTTCTCTCTATTTAAGCATCCATATTGCGCCATTTTTACATATTTGTGAACCTCTTGATGTGTAAATGGTTTCTGGATTGATTTTGTGGCTGTTTGTAAGCTTTTTAGTTTTGAGCTCATTTCTTTTTCTTTTCGTTTTGTCTTATTTAAGCATGATCAATGAAAATGGGTGGTGTATTTGAAATCTACGTGACCTGGAGATCATTTTTGACTATTTATTTGCTTGGTTTGGTTGAGTTTTGAAGCACCTGAGTTTTGGCCGTGACTGGTTTGTGATGCTTCGCCGGAGAAGACGACCAGAACAGTGGTTCCGGCCGTTTGGTTTTCCCTCCATGGTTTGAACTCCACCAGAGCCACGTGTGTGTGTTTACAACCTTAGGATCTAATTACTTTTGCATTTAATGGTTGAGATTAAGACGTATGGTATGCCTTGTTTGACTGCACACACATGATCCACATTGAAACTCACCGTTTCATTTATTTGTTTATCCTGGCCACGTGTGATGCTGGTTTCCCTTGGATATGATTACTTTTTGATCCAACGCGCCTGATTGCTTTCCACCATAGGCCTCTGTTGACCTCATCACACCCAACACACACGTTTCTTTTTATTAAGTTTTTCTGATGGACTGGGCTTGCTATCTGCACCCCTTGAGCTGGCCCATTGAGTTTCCTACGTTGCTGGGTTGCTATTTGCACCAAGTTCTTTTTTATTTTAATTTCTTTTTCTATTTATTTTATTTTATATCTGTTTAGATTTAAATCATTTTTAAATTCTTTCAAGAGTGTTAAAATTCCACAAAAATGTGTTTTAGACTCCTTGAGATGTCCTCTGATTTTAGGAAATTTTTATTTTATTTTATGAATTATTTTTAAATTAAAAATGGAATTTAACATTGGAAGTGTTTTATTTGATCTAATTCTTGACATTGTTTGGTTTTTATTTTGTTTCTCTCATTTGCTTTTGATCCAATAAGTAAAATTCAATCCTTATATCAATGATGAGTTGATGAACTTTTGAGGACCATTTTGCCCCAGTTGGTTGACTTTTGAGTTAACTTTTGATGCACTTCATTTGACCCTTGACAATCCTCATTCACAATGGAGCACCCTTGTGAATCAATTTCTTTGGTGGTGTTGTGAATTGACTTTGATTGTAATCTTTTGGCCTCTGGTTGCCAACATGTTTATGAGCTTCTTGCATTTTATTTGATCATTTTGGAATCATTTTCCTAATTTTAGAGTCACTTGCAAGTCAAGTTACCCTAAAGGGAGGTTCATACAAACACATTGAGCTAGTTTGCTTTGGACATAACATTTATGGATCCTTTGAACCTTCAATGCCTATTGATTCATGTTGCTAACATGTTAAGGATGATGTTTGCTCATTTTTAGGTAATTATATTGTGTTTTGCTTGTTCATTTGATTGTTTAATTTTGAGTTTCCAATTAGGGTTTATATGTGAAACATGCTTGCTTTCCTTTGGGAATTTGCTTGCATTTCCTTGTGGTTTATTTGATTTTGGTTTTAAGCCCTTTTATTTCATTTACCTTGCTATCCAATGACTTTGTGATCTCAATTAAGGTGGCTTAGTCCCTCCTTTGGAGGTACTTGAAGCATGCCTAAGTGATGAATCCATGAGGACTTCTTTGTGTTTTTGTTATGCACCTTTGTTGTGATGCTCAAGGTTGAGTGCACATTATGAGTTCCTTGTTGTCCTCATATAGCCTCCCATCCTCACTTTGTTTTAGGTCTTCTTTTCCTTTCATCTGTGTTTGGGTTTTGGCATTGTGGTTGATGTTTGAATGGTTGAGGCCATTTCATCCCATTTTAGCGCACTTGTGTGTTTCTTTTGATGCATTTCTTTTTCCTTTCATCTCTTGCATTTATCATATTGTTGATTGAGGTTGAGATGAGCTTGAGGAGGCTACTGACCTACACCAATTTCCTCCCTCATTTGCATTCCATGTTTGCATTTTTGCATGTTTATGTTTGTTTCTTTTTCCTCCTTTGTCCCCTTTCCCTTAGGATCTCTAATCTCTCTTGTTCAAGGGAGATTATGATAGACATTAGGATCTTAACCATGTATGATAACATTAGGTAGCATTCCCTTATCTCAATCTTAGGATCACCATTGCATGACAACTTTAGGTTTAAGTTTAGTCCCCCTTTAGTGTCACTTCTCTTCTCATCTCAAAACAAACATAAAACACTTAATAAAGACTAATGATTATTGTGCGTTACGAGCCTTAAGCACTTAGGAAAGGGTTGTTGAGGAGTTTCTCTTCAATGGCTTGGATTTTTAGTATACCACCCTTTGGGTGATATGTGACACATTCACTCCTAAGTCATAGTCTCTAGTGCGATATGAATTGCAAACAATTCAAAACACTTCTTCTCTAAAAAACACAAAAACAAATCATTCAAACTTCTTTTTGCCCTTTGGGGCCTTTAATCTTGGAAAATCATTTTCATAAGGAGAGTTTTGTTAACTCTTGGTTCTATCACAAACGGTAACGCCTAAGTCTCCAATGGTCGGGCTGCACACACCAAACTGCTAGAACTGATTCTTAACCCTACTCGGGTAAAATAGTTGAACAAACCTGTGTTCCCTTTTAGCCCGAACTACGTTTGCTCTGATGTTTCATACCAGATGAAAGTACGTAGGCTTAAGACGCGATGTCTTGGCGAGCAACCTTCCCCCCTTTCACCCGTAGTTAGCCGAACTACGTTGACTCTGACTTCTCACTTCAGATGAGATACGTAGGCACAAAGCGCCATTGCTTTGTCAAGTCACTTCTTTTTCTTTTGTCCTTGAGCCTTTAGCTAGATAGTTTCAATCACCCTTTTAGATAGACAACAAGCGTGGATCCCGTCAAGTACGACGGACGTGAGGGGTGCTAACACCTTCCCCTTGCGTAACCGACTCCCGAACCCGAGATTTGGTTGCGATGATCGATCTTATTCCTCTTTTTGTTAGGTTTTCTCTGAACGTTTCCTTTCCCTCTCTTGGGATAAATAACGCACGGTGGCGACTCTTTTGTCATTGTCGGCCTCGATTTTCGTAGTAGCGACAACTGGCGACTCTGCTGGGGACTGGAATATCCCCTATGCGAGTCAATCCTAGCGCTTGTTTGTTTATTTTTAAGGTGTGTACATATGTGTTTTATCTTTATTTGCTTTCCGCATTTTACTTTCCGCATGATTCATTATTGCTGTGCTGTGGGGAGGGATTGTTCCACTGAGAGATAAGCCAGACCCAGGCTTGAGTATAGACTTAGCATTAGAAGTGGAGATTATTGGTGATCCTGTATGCTTTGCATGCACCAGCTAGCCATGAAATTCGCGCTCAGACGAGATTCTCTTTAACCATCTTCTTTCTGGCCCTTTGGGCTCGAAGGAATTTTGGATCTGAGGATTTTCGACTCTGGGGACCGATCATTTGGGATTCAGCTAAGTGAGGCCTCTTTGGGAGGTGATGGTGCCAAACCAGAAATAGTGAACGTATCATTATTTCTTGAAAGTCTGTGACGTTGATGAATGCATAGGATGCCATACCTTATCATTGGAGATAGGTCCTTACCTGTGAGAAGGATGGGGTTGTGCAGGAAACTCTAGCTTTCAGACTACCCGGTTCGTTACAGTGTGGATTTGTGTTCTTGATACAATGGGTCCTAATGTCGGTGCTATGTTCTTGTTAAGGCGGAGCGCTGATTCTTCTCAGTCTGCAACACAACAATCTTGATCTCCTGTTTGCATTTGCATTTGCATTTCTCTGTTGCATATACATGTCTGCATTTTGCATTTTCGCATTACAGGTGCAGCGGAACTGTTAATCTTATTACCTGCAGTCAAGAGCTTCATTCAGGTTAGACTACCATACATCTCGCCAGTACGCAGAGGGGGAATCAGTTCGGGGTTATGGAGCAAATTCAAGCGGAGCTGAAGGAAGTACGAAGCCAGTTGCGGCAGTTCGTGGTAGAGGTGCAAGTGTTGCGCACGGGTCAGAATATGCTCAGAGAAGAGAACCATCAGTTACAGACTCAGATGGGATTGATCATAGAGGTGATAAGGAATGTGCTCAGAAAAGAAGGTGATCAAGTGCCTGAAGTTGCAGCAAAAATGCTTGCTCCACTTTTGTCTGTGGAGCTTATACCAGAGCGTAACGTGCATCAGAGATCTTCTGCCCAACTCAGAGCTCAAAACTTTTCCCGTCAGCAGCTACGAGATAACCCCAGAAGATATGCTGAAAAGACGAGACCATGCAACAGAGTCTTCGATGAGATCCGTATGGATTATGCTCAATTGTTGCAATTCTTGCTTCAACTTCAATTGGTTGAGCTACGAACTTTGTCTCCGCTGACTGGTAAGCTGCCACCAGGTTATGATGCAAGTGCCTATTATGACTTCCACTCTATGGCACCGAGGCATAATATTGAGGACTGTAAAGCTTTTAAGCACCAAGTTCAAGACTTGATCGATGCAAAGGCGATTAAATTTACACCGGGCGGTGTAGGTGTGCCAGGGGGTGTTATTCCATGTATTGCAAAAGAAGCGGAGACCCTTAAAGTTGCATCAAGTCAAGAATATGTCCTGCAATCTATGACCTCAGAATCTCTGTGCCCACAGCTGTTGCCGCTGCCAGGAACGAGCCTGAGGATGAAGGTACCTGAACAAAGGGGTTCCTTGGCATCTCAGATTCAACCTCCAGACGTTCCAATTTCTCAGAGGCAGCAATCTCTAAGGTCTGCACGTCTGAATCAACTATCATATCGGCATCCGCTGCGCCAGCACACCAGGCAAAGGCCAAGGAAGCCAGAGAGGCATTTTACTCTGTTGCCGACATCGTACAGTTAGTTGTTACCAAATTTGGTCAAGGGTGAATTGATAATGCCAAAGAAGGTTAATCCAGTGATTCCATCATATCTGCCCGATTTTAATGTCAACACCCACTGTGAGTACCATGATGGGGCACAGGGGCACTCAACTGAAGACTGCAAGGTGCTTAAGAGTCAAGTTCAGACTCTGCTGGACTTTGATATGTTCTCGATCACGCCTCAGGGTATTCAGATTAACAGTCTTTCTTCATCCAGCCAGGAGGGTGTATCAGTTCGTGGTATGGAGGAATTCACCGGGAGCAAAGGTGCAAAAGAATAACAGACCAACTTCGACAAGTAATTTAGAAGATGGCTGATTCTGTAGCAAGTCAAGACAAAATCCCAGTTCCCAGAAGCTGACAATATTTGTTTTATCCTGTTATTTCTTTAGCATTTGTAATTTTTTTCCTGTTTAAAGTGCAAATCTCATTTGTAAAACTTGTTTGTTTTCAATTGATAATGATAATGAAATGAATATGCATGTTTTGATTAAATCCATTCATGTTCACTAATTGCTTTTTACAGATGTCAAACACTTGTTTAAGCGAAATCCGGGGAGGATGACGAACGCGTAAGATTTTGATTGTATGCTTTCGAATAAAACCTGCTGATGATGTACATGCATTGTTTCAAATTTCTAAACACCAGAGATATAAGGAAGATAATCCCTTGTCAACCCCTTTGAGCCTTGTAGTAGGAGTTTCTTTATGAAAACGAAAAAACCCTCAATCTTAACCTGGGGCAGGGTAGATGTTAGCTAATTTGATCGAGCGTCCAAATTACAAAAAGCGTTACCATTCGAGGAACAATCACACCTCTGGAGGGCGTGCCTAAAAAACCACAATGGTTAAACTTCAAGAGTGAGACAGTCACATTATTCCCCGAAGAGTCAGACAACCAGTGTCATACGACTTGTCCAAAAAAAGAAGCAAAAAGAATCAAAAACCCGTTGAGTCGAAACTTGAAAACAAGTGGCTTAGGAAAAAATTAGGGCATCCCGCTGGACTTAAAAATCAAAAGAAACTCAAAAGAGTCAGTCCAGGCAAAAGTTAGGGAAAAGACGAAAAAAATGAAAAAATCAAAAAGGAAAACCAAAGAAAAATCCTCGAAAGAACAAGTCGTGTGACTCCAGGCACCAAAAGACGAAAAGCGAGTGATTGTCACTCCAAAAACTCGTGGTTTCTCGAACCATCGCTCCTATCATTCAACCTTTAAGAGGTAAGCGCTCGTGTTGAATTAGCTGAACATAGGATCGGAGAAAATCAAGGAGAATGGGTGGGTTAAAACAAACTTAGAGCCTTATATCCTTTCCTTCTATAACCGTGAACCTGACCATGCTACAACCTTCGAAAGTCCTAATTGAAGCAGGTTTATTTCGAAAGCATACTTCGGTAAAGATCGCATCGAAACTGACTCCTAAAAGGGCTCCTCTTGCAACGTTGGTACTAATGATTTACATTTTGAATAAATGATTCGTTCACTATATGCCACAAATTATTTTTCCCTTTTCCACTGAACAGACTTGGATTTCAAAACTGTCATATGCATTGCATTTAATATATCTTTTATGCAGAGCAATTTGTTTTACTTGCGAGTGAGTGCTTGACAGCAGGAAAGTTTCCACAGCGGAAAGTTCGATCAGGATAGAATGCAGAGCGCCAGAGTACCTCGTTGAACCGGGGAAAGCTATATCAAATGATCATATCATGGGATCAGCCATCCAAAAGTCAGTTAATCTGGGGCAATCAGGTCGAGATTCGGTAAATCTCTCGCAACCATGGGTACTGCTCCACAAATCAGCCAATCAGGGGCAAAGTCATTATAAGGCAGGGGCAGACCACCCTAAGAGCACAGAAGCTATTTCTGGCCGAAAGGCAGTTAATTTGGGATATCTCTTTGAGGTTCAAAATGCTGAAGCAGTTCATATCAAACCATCAGGGTACAGTTCATTGCAGGTTTCCTTTAGGGGAAGATTTTACGGAGATCCCATAAGCTGGGGCAAAATTGGAAATGAGGGAAGTTGTTCCTCTCCGTACTTTCAGGGTTTATCAGAAGTTGTCGTAGGTTCAGGGGCAAGCCATCTCAAGGTCGTTTTATGGCAAGCTTTTCTTTTCAATAGGAGGTGTTCTAGAGTTTGGACTAGGGCACGTCGAATGATATTGGGGCAAGTTTCTAAGAAGGTATGGATGGAGCTTGTTTTCCCCAGCCAGAGTTTGTTTCCCAGCAATTAAAAGTGGTTTCTTCATCCCAGCATGGTGGTGTGCACGTAGGTATACGGTTATCCCCAGCAGTTGGTCGATACAGGTTTCTAATCCCCACGAAGTACAGGTGCTTGCTTACTCCCCAGCGAATCAAGATGACAGCATGTGCAGACCGAGGTCTCCAGTCAAGTTGATTTCCCCGCAGAATCATAGGTTCCCCGGAAGCCGCCCAGGGCCTATCTCCCCAGTTTAAGTCCAATTGTTATTGGCATGCGAAGTTCATCTCCGGAAGAGTAGTTTTCTTTTCCCAGCAGGAGGGATCTTTTGTTTCCAGCATTTATTTTGTTGGTTCGGTTCCGTTGCATCTGCATGCGTACATAGCATCTACTTGAGAGGCAATCCATCTCGAGGTCGTTTCATGGAAAGCTTTTATTTTCAATAGAAGGTGTTCTAGAGTTTGGACTGGGGCACGTCGAATGATACTGGGGCAAGTTTCTAAGAAGGTATGGATGGAGCTTATTTTCCCCAGCCAGAGTTTGTTTCCCAGCAAGTTCATCTCCGGCAGAGTAGTTTTCTTTTCCCAGCAGGAGGGATCTTTTGTTTCCAGCATTTATTTTGTTGGTTCGGTTCCGTTGCATCTGCATGCGTGCATAGCATCTACCCAAACGTGTAGCATTTCCATTTCGTATGGAGCATTACGCCATTTTCAAACATTTGCATTCTGAAACATAAACCATGTCGTTACCTTTCTGATTTCAGGTGGTGGTTATCCCCTACAAGTGACCTTCAGGTTTCGGCTTTTACGTCGAGCATTCAGACTCTGGCTCCTTCGTTGAACATCTAGGTTCTGGCATTTTCTATTTGTGGCGTTTTGCTTTACCCGTGAAGTGCCCGGACTCCGTTTGGTTATATTAATCCTGATAAGTTTTGTATCTCTTGCTTCGTTGAATATCCAAATTCCGATGAAGGCTCAGTTTGTAACATATTCCCTTTGTCTATCAGATACCCCGGTTTCCGGTTTGCTTCGTTGTGTTTAGGCTCCGGTTGGTTTGCTTCGTTGAGTGTTTAGGCTCCGGTTGGTTTTCTTCGTTGAGTGTTTAGGCTCCGGTTGGTTTGCTTCGTTGAGTGTTTAGGCTCCGGTTGGTTTGCTTCGTTGAGTGTTTAGGCTCTGGTTGGTTTGCTTCGTTGAGTGTTTAGGCTCCGATTGGTTGGCTTCGTTGAGTGTTTAGGCTCTGGTTGGTTGGCTTCGTTGAGTGTTTAGGCTCCGGTTGGTTGGCTTCGTTAAGTGTTTAAGCTCCGGTTGGGTTGTTTCGTTGAGTGTTTAGGCTCCGGTTGGTTTGCTTCGTTGAGTGTTTAGGCTCCGTTTGGTTTGCTTCGTTGAGTGTTCGTACTCTGGCTAGTTTTATTTTGTTGATGTGCTCCTCATCTCGTTGAGTATCTAGGCTCTAGCATATTCCATTGATTCATTTGGTTTGTCGAATATCCAGATTCCGGCAATTTAAAGTATTCCCCTTTTTATAGTTTTCCCCAAGCAGAGTTACTAGTTAAGATCTCTTTCCCCTAGCATGGCATGTTTGTAATCAGAGCAGTTATCTCCAGGGATTCTTGTTTGCAGTTTTGTTTTCCGCGGTTGGCAAATTTCCGGGTTCTTTGGTATTCAACCGTCTTTTACCTTGATGGTGTGAAAGTCGTTCGCTTTTCACTCATTCAGGTATAAGTCGTTTGAATAGGGGAGCTGTTGTACTCCAAAATTTGCCCAACCTTTTCTTTACTTGGTTTATGTTTCATTTCATTGTTCTAGCATATTGCATTGCATAGCAGTTTGAATTTTACAGGGGATCAAGAGATGTGTGTGTAACAATAGGAATTTGCCAAAGGTTCTAAGCCTAATCAAGAGTTTGTATTTAAGTCAACAGGAGGGTTATCATCATCAGAGACAAGTCAAAGCCCTTTGGATAGGCAGATAAGTGTATGTGGTTCACCTCTTGTCTAGGAGGCCATTTGAAGGTCATCTGAGGATCACAAGCCCATGGTTATGGAGGGAGATGATCACTTAAGCTCATTGGAGGCCTTGTAGGTCATTGTGGAGTTCATTCAAGTGTTTACACCAAGTGCAAGTGGCTACAGTTGAAGATGGTGAAATTAGGGTTTTCATCTGGTCAGCCCTCAGTCAATTGTGAAATTGAAGGAGATTAAGACTCAATTCTAAGTCTTTATGGTCATGGAATGTTGTGTTGAGATACATGAGATATCATTTCAAGATCAATTCATCAAGAATCAAGAGTGTGAGAAGTTACTAAATTAGGGTTCTCATTGTAAAATCCCCTATTTAGTGCCCAACTTCAAGACCACCTACCTCAAGATACAAGTCTCATCTCATTTTGACCCTAACATGAGACTTGTAGAGCATGTTCTTAGCTTTCTTTTGAGTACTAGAAGTCCTTGATTGGATTTGTAGAACTCAAGTTATGATGCTGGCAAGTTACAGATCCTCAGATGAATGTGATTTTGGTCAACAAAAGTAAACCAACTTCCAAGCCACTTTTGACCTAGAAGAATGTTTCTCCTCAACTTTTTGTGAACATGAAACTTGTTCCTCATGATCCTAGCTTCCCAAAGAGTACTAGAAGTCATTCATCTGATTTGTAGAACTCAAGTTATGAGGCTTGCAATGCAGGGGTATTTTGGGAAAGTAATATTACATGTCATTTTCATTATAGGTCCATTTCACCTTTTTGCAAACATCAAATGGAAATCTTTCCAACTTCAGACTTGCTCCAAATAGGGCCATTTGCTCAACCAAACATCAAGGCATCAAAGGTTTGGCTTGGATTGAAGAATTCCTAATGAAATTTCCATAAAAAAGGCCTTAAAAGGGGAAAATCAAATTAAATTCATTTGGGATCATTTTGTACCAACCTTATGCATTTTTTGAGTGCCAAATACATTTCAAACACAATGCCAATTTTGGATTTGAGATTTGAGCTCAATTTGGTGGCCATTTTCATGCTTACTTCAAGTTTAAGTAACACATCCAAACCATGCCATGGGATTAAATTAAGGAGCCATTTTCAGCCCTTGGATCAACCTACCTCAGATGCAAGCTAGCTGAGCCATTTTTACAGCTTGACAAGGTGATTTTTGTGCACTTTTTGAAGTGGTCATGAAGTGAAAAAGTGAAATTAAATTGGGCTTAAGGAGCATAGAATTGGGCCTACTTGGTATCAGAATCCATCATACATATTCTCAGGATTACACACAAGCTTTCAGAATTGACTTTGGTGAGAAATTGGACAAGAACACATTGAGAAAAAGTGAGAGAAAAGTCAAAATCGTGTTTGGCATTTCAGTGAGTTTCAATCAAAACCAAAAATTTGAAAAGGTTCCCTGAGGTTCATAGAACATTTCTGGGTGGTTTATTTTAAACTTCACTAAAGAACAGAGCTCGGTGGAAGCGTTCTTTTAGGTTTTCTTTCAATCATTTTTCCGCTCTATTTAAGCATCCATATTCCGCCATTTTTACATATTTGTGAACCTCTTGATGTGTAGATGGTTTCTGGATTGATTTTGTGGCTGTTTGTAAGCTTTTGAGTTTTGAGCTCATTTCTTTTTCTTTTCGTTTTGGCTTATTTAAGCATGATCAATGAAAATGGGTGGTGGATTTGAAATCTACGTGACCTGGAGATCATTTTTTACTATTTATTTGCTTGGTTTGGTTGAGTTTTGAATCACATGGATTTTGACCGTGACTGGTTTGTGATGCTTCGCCGGAGAAGACGACCGAAACAGTGGTTCCGGCCGTCTGGTTTTCCCTCCATGGTTTGACTCCACCAGAGCCACGTTTGTATATTCACAGCCTTAGGATCTGATTACTTTTTCATTTAATGGCTGAGATTAAGAAGTATGGTATGCCTTGTTTGACTGCACACACATGATCCACATTGAAACTCACCGTTTCATTTATTTGTTTTGCCTGGCCACGTGTGATGCTGGTTGCCCTTGGATATGATTACTTTTTGATCCAACGCGCCGGATTGCTTTCCACCATAGGCCTCTGTTGACCTCATCACACCCAACACACACGTTTCTTTTTATTTATTTTTTCTGATGGACTGGGCTTGCTATCTGCACCCCCTTGAGCTGGCCCATTGAGTTTCCAACATTGCTGGGTTGCTATTTGCGCCAAGTTCTTTTTTATTTTAATTTTTTTTTTATATCTGTTTAGATTTAAATCATTTTTAAATACTTCCAAGAGTGTTAAAATTCCACAAAAATATGTTTTAGACTCCTTGAGATGTCCTCTGATTTTAGGAAATTTTTATTCTATTTTATGAATTATTTTTAAATTAAAAATGGAATTTAACATTGGAAGTGTTTTACTTGACCTAATTCTTGACATTGTTTGGTTTTTATTTTGTTTCTCTCATTTCCTTTTGATCCAATGAGTAAACTTCAATCCTCATATCAATGATGAGTTGATGAATTTTTGAGGACCATTTTGCCCCTGTTGGTTGACTTTTGAGTTGAGTTTTGGTGCACTTCATTTGACCCTTAACAATCCTCATTCACAATGGAACACCCTTGTGAATCAATTTCTTTGGTGATGTTGTGAATTGACTTTGATTGCAATCTTTTGGCATCTGGTTGCAACATGCTTATGAGCTTCTTGCATTTTATTTGATCATTTTTGAATCATTTTCCTAATTTTAGAGTAACTTGTAAGTCAAGTTACCCTAAACGGAGGTTCATACAAACACATTGACCTAGTTTGCTTTGGACATGACATTTATAGATCCTTTGAGCCTTCAATGCCTATTGATTCATGTTTCTAACATGTTAAGGATGATGTTTGCTCATTTTTAGGTCATTATATTGTGTTTTGCTTGTTCATTTGATTGTTTAATTTTGAGTTTCCAATTAGGGTTTCTATGTGAAACATGCTTGATTTCCTTTGGGAATTTGCTTGCATTTCCTTGTGGTTTATTTGCTTTTGGTTTTAATCACTTTTATTTCATTTCCCTTTCTGTCCAATGACTTTGGGATCTCAATTAAGGAGGCTTGGTCCCTCCTTTGGAGGTACTTGAAGCATGCCTAAGATGATGAATCCATGAGGACTTCTTTGTGTTTTCTTGTGCACCTTTCTTGTGATGCTCATGGTTGAGTGCACATTATGAGTTCCTTGTTGTCCTCATATAGCCTCCATCCTCAATTTATTTTAGGTCTTCTTTTCCATTCATTTGTGTTCGGGTTTTGGCATTGTGGTTGATGTTTGAATGGTTTAGGCCATTTCATCCCATTTTAGTGCACTTGTGTGTTTCTTTTGATGCATTTCTTTTTCCTTTCATCTCTTGCATTTATCATATTTTTTATTGAGGTTGAGATGAGCTTGTGGAGGCTATTGCCCCACACCAATTTCCTCTCTCATTTGCATTCCATGTTTGCATTCTTGCATGTTTATGTTTGTTTCTTTTTCCTCCTTTGTCTCCTTTCCCTTAGGATCTCTAATCTCTCTTGTTCAAGGGAGATTATGATAGACATTAGGATCTTAACCATGTATGATAACATTAGGTAGAATTCCCTTATCTCAATCTTAGGATCACCATTGCATGACAACTTTAGGTTTGAGTTTAGTCCCCCTTTAGTGTCCTTTCTCTTCTCATCTCAAAACAAACATAAAACACTTAATAAAGGCTAATGATTATTGTGTGTTACGAGCCTTAAGCACTTAGGAAAGGGTTGTTGAGGAGTTTCTCTTCAATGGCTTGGATGTTTAATATATCACCCTTTGGGTGATATGCGACGCATTCACTCCTAAGTCATAGTCTCTAGTGCGATATGAATTGCAAACAATTCAAAACACTTCTTCTCTAAAAAACACAAAAAAAATCATTCAAACTTCTTTTTTCCTTTTGGGGCCTTTAATCTTGGAAAATCATTTTCATAAGGAGATTTTTGTTAACTCTTGGTTATATTGCAGACGGTAACGCATATGTCTCCAATGGTCGAGCTGCATACACCAAACATGTGTTCCCTTTTATCCCGAACTACGTTTGATATGATCTTTCATACCATATGAAAGTACGTAGGCACAAGACGCGATGTCTTGGCGAGCAACCTTCCCCCCCTTTCACCCGTAGTTAGCCGAACTATGTTGACTCTGACTTCTCACTTCAGATGAGATACGTAGGCACAAAGCGCCATTGCTTTTCCGAGTCACTTCTTTTTCTTTTGTCCTTGAGCCTGTAGCTAGATAGTTTCAATCACCCTTTTAGATAGACAACAAGTGTGGATCCTGTTGAGTACGACAGACGTGAGGGGTGCTAACACCTTCCCCTTGCGTAACCGACTCTCGAACTCGAGATTTGGTTGCAATGACCGATCTTATCCCTCTTTTCGTTAGGTTTTCTCTGAGAATTTCCTTTCCCTCTCTTGGGATAAATAACACACGGTGGCGACTCTTCTGTCATTGCTGACCTCGATTTTCGCAGTAGCGACAAGTACAAGGGGACGACGTGTCCTAGGGTGCACCTTCGTTCTTATTACAGAAAAATGTCAGTATACTCCGACGATGAGAAGTTACTCATGCCTTTCTTCCAAGATAGCTTATCAGGTCCATCCCTAGAATGATACATAGGTTTAGAGCCGGTAAACATCAGAAGTTGGAGGGATTTGGCAGAGGCTTTTGTCAAGCATTGTCAGTATAATAGTGATTTGCAACCAAACCGAGTACACATGCAGAACTTATCTCAGAGAAGTAACGAATGTTTCAAGGAGTACGCCCAGAGATGGCGTGAACTTGCCGCAAGGGTTCAACCTCCCATGATGGAGAGAGAACTAGTCGACTTGTTTGTGGCCACGTTGCCCAGAATTTACTATGAGAAGTTAGTAGGCAACATGTCTGGTAGCTTTTCGAATTTGATCCTTATCGACGAAAGAGTTGAAAATAGGATAAAGTTAGGGAAGATACAGGCAATTTGACGCATCGCCGGTGCCTTATACACAACTGCTACAACATTTGATACAGCTGTAGTTGGTCTAGAAAAGGACGTTAGCACCCTTGACTGGCCCACCATCTCTAGGATATGATGCTAATGCCCGATGCAACTTCCACTCAAGTGCGCCCGGTCATCACATTGATAATTGTAAAGCTTTCAAGCACAAGGTACAAGACCTTATCGATAGTAAAGCTATCAATTTCACCCGTGATGTGCCCAATGTTATCCAGAATCCCATGCCTAATCATGGATCGGCTGGGGTGAACGCTATTGTCAGTGAAGAAGGTTTGAATCTAGTTTCTAATGTAGAAGATTTGAAAACTCCCTTGAGTTTTGTGAAGAGGAAGTTGTTGGAGGGCGGAGTGTTCCCTGGTTGTGGAAGAGACTGTGAAGATTGTGTAGTTTATCCTGAGGGATATAAGAATTTGAAAAGTCATGTGCAGCGTATGATGGATGAAGGTATATTACAGTTTGATAGGATCGATGGAAAGAACAACGAAAAAGTAATCAGTGAAGAGAAGGATGAGGTGGCCACCATCTCCTTCCTTACAAAACAATCAATATTTTTGCGCCTCCAAGGCCACCCACTATCATAATTACTAAGGCGGGGCCGGTACCCTACGAAAGCACCAAGGCGATCCCATGGAACTATGGGGATGAGGTCTTCTGTAATGGTTAAAAGCATGAGCTGAAGAGTTCGCCGTTTGATTCCGTTGATAATCTAGTAGGAACCAGTGGATTAACCATAAGTGAAAGGGTGTTCGTACCACCAGAAGGAATGTTGAAAGATCCGATAAGGGTAAAGGGAAGGTTGTAGTCGAAGAGGGTTCTCAGCGTGCTGAGAGAGAAACTTCGTTGAAAGATGTAGAAGAATTTATGCGTCTAATCAGGAAAAGCGACTATAAGATTGTAGACCATTTGCAACAAACTTCTTCGAAGATTTCCATCCTATCATTGTTATTGTGCTCTGAGGCACATCTGAATGCCTTGCTGAGGATTCTAAATAATGCTTATGTACCGCAGGAAATCTCTGTGAATCAGCTTGAAGGAGTCGTGGCACACGTTAACGCTGGGAACGGGCTTGGATTTACAGATCTTAATTTAACCCGCAAGGGAAGAGACCATAATCACGCTCTGCATATCTCTATTGAATGCAGAGGGGCTGTGTTGTCACATGTGCTGGTAGACACTAGGTCTTCACTTAATGTGTTACCCAAGAAAGCTCTGATGAAGTTGGACACACAGGGAGTAATCTGTACCCCAAGTGATTTGGTTGTTCGAGCATTTGATGGGACAAGAAGGTCCGTTTTTGGAGAAGTGACTCTTCCAATCCAGGTTGGTCCAGAAGTTTTCGATGCTGTGTTTTACATCATGGATATTCAACTGGCATTTAGCTGCCTGTTGGGATGACCTTGGATCCATTCGACGAGAGCTGTGACGTTAACCCTACACCAGAAACTGAAGTGCATGGTGGATGGTAACATTGTAACCATTTGCGGTGACGAGGATATCATGGTGAGCCATCTTTCCTCGTTTAAGTATGTGGAGGTAGACGGGGAAATTTATGAAACACTATGTCATGCTTTTGAGACCGTTCCGATCAAGGAGAAGGCGCCAGTTGAGAGCAGAGTGTTAGAAGTTTCTGAAGGTGAGAAAATACTTAGAAGGGGGGGTTGAATAAGTATGAAGATAAAAACTTAGAAATAAAAACTCAAGTATTTTTATCCTGGTTCGTTGAACTCAACTACTCCAGTCCACCCTTCCTAGAGTGATTTGCCTTTCTCAATCAAGGATTTAATCCACTATTTAATCAACTGATTACAATAGTAAGCACTAAGAACAACTGTTCAAAGTCTTCTCAAGAACTACTGATCCTAACTGGATCTTCTTAAGGTTTACAATCAAATGTAATAACAAATACAAGTGTTTAAAATTGCTTCTAAAAAGCTTTATCACAATTGTGATTTTTCACTTAATATTAAGAACAAAGAAATTAATTCTTAGAAAGAATATGAATAGAATGAGAGCTGAATATTGATTTCTTTTGGATAAAACATCGATTGAAGAAGATGGGTGAAGACTTGCTTTTATAGGCAGCTGATCCAAGAGAGCTTCACGTTGAGAAAAGTGTCACAAAAGGTCTGAGCCTTTTTGTCTTCACATCAAGTGACCTTTCCTAGAAGAAGAAAGCACAGAGAAATCCTTTTTTTCTGTGTTCTTGTGTCTAGCATAAATAAGGAAAGAGTCGTTTGGATTATTCCAACGGATATAATCTTTGAATTCTTTTTCAAATTTCAGCAAGATTCATCAGAGTCTAATTTGATCAGAGCCTTCTGATGTTGATCAGAGTTTTGCTGAATCAGAGTCTTCTGCAGCAGGTGTGCTTTTAGCGTGTGTAAGTTCAGAGCATATTTGAGTCAGATCCTCAGTACTGGCAGCTTTAGTACTTTCAGAATCTTCTGTAGTAACTATGCTTTGAAAACTCTTCATACAGAATTCTTCTTTGGTTCAGATGCTTCTGACTTGCTTCAGATTCTTCTGGAGCTTCTGCTTCAGATCTTTCTGTTGGCAGCATTCAGAATCTTCTAATGGTTGCATCTGACGCTTCAGATTCTAGCATATTTCTTATGTTCAGTTTTGATTTGCTTCTGGAGTGACAATTACTTTAGTATCTGCAGTAAAAACTCTTAAGCAAATTTTAGAGTATATAATTCTTAATTACAAAATTTCATAATAGTTATCATCAAAACATAGAGATATTATTAAGAACCAATCTGTGTTCTAACAATCTCCCCCTTTTTGATGATGACAAAAACATCAGAAATTTTGTTTAATTGAAAATATAATAATTATAACTCCCCCTGAGATGATGAATCTCCCCCTGAATTAAATACAAATAAGGAATAGAAACTTCCCTTTTGTCTTGAGTATTTTTCAGAGTTAGAGCTTGATTGTTCTTTAACATTTGAGAGTCAGAGTGTCTTGCATATTTCAGAGTCAGAGTCTGATAATTGATAAATGATCTGATAGTCTCAGAGTTTCTTTTACAAAGTGTACTTATCAAATGTTCTGAAATACTTAGATTTAATGTTAGATAAAATTGATATGTCTGAAGTTTCATTCTGGTGAAGCTTAATTAAACATTTCAGATCTATATTTTCTCCCCCTTTTTGTCATAAGCAAAAAGTAATAACTTTGAAAAGACAAATAAAAGGAAACAGTAAATGAGATAAATCATGTGGAGAAAACTTTGAAACATTCATTCAATTTAGTTCAGAGCAAGAGTACACACATCAGAAGATATTCAAAACACATAAGCAAACATCAGATGCAAACATCAGAATGAAAAAATGAAAAACTAAGAGTGTTTTGACAAAAGCATCTTCAACAAATCCGTGATCTCAGAAGAGGACTGTTCTTGTTTTGACATCCACTTAGCCATTGTTTCATTCTTCTGATCTTGTTGAGACATCCACTGAGTCATGTCTTCAGACTTCTTATCCTGTTTAGCCATCCATGACTTGATTTCTGATTGACCAGCTTCCAGAACTGCAATCTTATCTTCAAGATCTGGATGTTCCTTCTTAATCTCAGATGAAGAAGGTGGAACAATTTCTGAAGTTTGAACAGAGTCAATTTCTATAGGGGCTTTGGAGCTTGGAGTAGTAGAGCCAGAAGGATGTTCTATCAGAGTCATGGCCAGAGGGTTGTCTTCAGATGCAGATTCAGTATTCTCTTCTGATGATGAAGGAGCATCTGTAAGAAGCAGTGGTCCAGATCTCTTGACAGTCCAGAACAGACTTCTTACAGCTTCAGCAAATCTGAGCTTCGCATCATCAGAACATATGTTCTTCAGATTTGATGTTACAGTGTTGAATCTGTTTATGAAGCCATTCCAGATGACATCAGATTCTTTTGCATCCATTGTTGCTGAACACTTCCTCTGTACAGTACCTAAATACTTCTGTATTTCTTGCAAAAAATATGTAAATAAATGATCAACATTTAGTCAAGGTCTGGGGTGTAATAGAGTTTCCAAGGTTATTGGCTTTGGTTGGGGAGTAGGTGGAAATATGGATTTGTGAATGGAGATCAGAGGAGGAGGGTAGTATGGTATGAAATGAATTTCAGGGGATTTGTCAGGTTTTGATCTGTTTAAGGAATTCAACAGATTTGGTTTTGCTTTGGTGTGATAGGAAACCACATCAAAGGGTTTATTAGAGTAAGGTTGGAAAGCAGATTTTGCAGGTTTATCAGAAGCAGCAGGTTTTTCAGAATTAGCAGATATATCAGATGAAGCAGGTATATCAGCTTTAGCAGATATAGAAGAGTATGGTTTTGGATCTGATAATGGTACTGCTGACATTGTTTTAATGTAATATTGAAGCACAGATGGTAGAATGATGGTGAGTTTGGGTTTGAGAGGAGTGATGGTTTCAGATGGTTCAAATCTGTCATAGAAGTCTTTTATTTTTAAACCATGGGGAAGTTTGTGAAGGTGTGACGAAAACAGTTTAAGAGAGGCAGAAGGTACACACTCAGATGTGATTGCCTTGGGTGTAGGATTGGGAATGGTGATTTCAGAAGATGGTTTAGGTGTTGGAATAGGATCTGGAATAAGAACTTCAGAAGATACAGGGGGTTCTGGTTGGTTTACCTCAGAATCTCTGTGAGAGGGGGATATCAGAAAATCTGGGTGAATATCAGATTCTGAGGAATTGGATGATGTGGTTGGTGTGCAAGAGGTAGAGGATACTTGAAAGACAGTTTTGAGAGGTGTAACATCAAGAACCTCTGTCTCAGGGATATTGGTTTCAGATGGGTTGGTTGATTCTGAAGGATTTTCAGAAGGTTTTGATGGGGGTTCAGATGTAGGTGGTTCTGATGTGGGTGGATCAGATGTAATTTTTATTAGTTCAGAGGTAACTGGAACAGATGCAATGGGTTCAGATATGGTTGATGATGGTTTTTCTGGTTGTTTTTCTTGTTGTTGTGTTTGTGGTTGATCAGATTGTTTTTCAGGTTGTTGTGTTTGTTGTGATACAGATTGTTTTTCTTGTGGTTGTTGTTGTTGTTCAGATGGCTTTTCTTCGAGTTGTTCAGATGGTTTTTCTGGTTTTTGTTCTGATTGTGGTTTTTGTGGTGCAGATGGTTTTGTTGGTATTTTTGGTTGTCGAGTCTGAATTTGTGGTTTTATTGTTGTTGGTTTTGGTACAGATGATTGTGTTACAGGTGAGATGGAAATAGGATTAGATGATTTTTGAGGAGATGGAAGAGAAACATGAGGTGGAGCAGTAACAGATTGTTTTTGTGTAGAAGGTGGTTTTGGAATAGACTTAAAAGTTGAATCATTTATAACAGTATTATTTGCAGAAGATGCAGAAGATTTGGTACCTTTAATTTTGATGCGTTTAGAAGGAACAGAAGGAGTGTCTCCAGATTCTTTCCTCTTTAGCAGCTTCTGTGGCTTCTCAGCAACCTTGGGCTTCTTCTGAACAGGTGCAGCTTCTGCTTCTGATTGGCTTCTTTTTCTTTTGATCTCTTCTCCTCCAACAGGCAATGGTTCCCTTGCTTTCTTTATAATATCTGCAGGAATAGGCTTTCCTTCTGCCTTGCAATCATCAATATATCTTACTACAATTTCCCTTGGTTCTTCAGCATAGAACAGAGGGTAGTCATCTACTGGGATTCTCTTCTGACTAAGTTCCGTAATGTTCAGCTTCTTGGGTGCTGTTGTGAGTTCTTCTACTATTTTTAGTCTCTGAAGACTTTTGGCATTCAGAGGCTTTCCAAGAATGAATTCCAGTTCATCTATGACTCCAGCAGCATACAGAGCAGTTACAAGTCCATTTTCTGTTAGAAGATCTGAAATTAACCTTCCAAAAGGAATCCAGGTTCTGATCTTCTGACCTTTTTCTTTCACATATTCTCTAGAGGCATTTATATGATTCCATAAATGCATAAACAGAATATATGGAAGATCTACCTTGGTGTTCTGACTTAGGCAGTACATAAAGTAGAGTTGTTCATTGTTGACATAGTCTGGAGAGTTTGTAGACTTTCTGTGATGAATGCATCCCATGAAAATCTTAGCCCAGATCTTGTAGTCAGGCTTCAGATCTTTAAACTTATTAGAAGCTTGTCCAGCAGTCATCACTTCCTCATATACTTCATCCATATCTACACGCCCAGCTGGCAAGTGAGATACTCCATCTGTTTCCTCATATCCAATGAGTTTCCTGATCAGATCTTCTGTGATTATTATCTCTTTACCCAGAACAGAAGATAAAATGAACTTAGGGTATACAGCAGCATGGATCCAGAATTCTTTCACTAGAAGGGGGTAAACTGGTCCAAAAAGTCTATCAAAATATTTCACCCATCCTTGAGCACCTATAATGGAGCGAAACTCAAACCCATTCTCAGCCAGTGAATCAAATTCCACCATTGATTCACAGAGAACCTCCAGTTTTTAAATAGGTGTTAACAGAGTTCTCTTTGGTGGCGTATAAGGAGTCACACCCATATTTGCTGAAGTAACTGCAGCCATGGTTGATTGAAATTGTGCAACAGTTGATGATGAAGTTGCCATTGAAGATGAGTTTGTCAAACGCTTAGGGTTTTTGTGAAGAGAGAAAAGAAGACAGAAATGCATAAAAGGTTTGAGATGTGAAAAATGTGAAAATGGTGAGAAATGATGTATTTATACTAAACACTTAGGCATACAAACAGTCAGAAGAAAGCACGTTCACACAAAGCATTTAATGAAAAGAATAAAAATCATTTCGAGCATTTATTGATTCTGACAATTTGGGGGGAAAATCAAGATTTTCACTATTCAAACTTCACCTCAAACGTCTCTTCAGTAGTGTACACGCCACCTTTGCAGATTCAGAGTGACACGTGTTTGCTTGCATGTGCTTCTGAATTCTCTTGAGAAATGAAACGTTAATCAACGTTCAGATCCTCTGAGGATTGTTAGTTCAGAGTTTCACAAGAAAATAATTAAAGAAAATGAATAAGTAATCGGAAGAAATACTTCAGAGCATTAGGCATTTTTGCATCTGTAAAATTTGCTTCTGACAAATATTATTCTGGACAAAAATCCATACCAATATTTTTCAGAATAAATTTGAATCTATCTTCAACAAGGGGTTTTGTGAAAATATTTGCCCATTGATGATCTGTATCAACAAAGGCCAAATTTATAATTCCCTTCTGAACATAGTCTCTGATGAAATGATGCTTAATTTCTATATGTTTTGCCTTAGAGTGTAAAATAGGGTTTTAGACAAACATATAGTAGAAGTATTATCACAAAATATAGAAATGTTACTTTCAAATATCTGATAATCTTCTAGCTGACTTTTCATCCAGAGCATCTGCGTGCTACATCCAGCAGCAGCAATATATTCTGCCTCTGTGGTTGATAGTGCAATTGTGGGTTGCTTCTTGCTGTACCAAGAGACTAGATTTCTTCCTAGAAATTGACAACTTCCAGAAGTACGTTTTCTTTCCACTCTGTCTCCAGTGTAGTCAGCATCACAGAATCCAACTAATTTGAAATCATCAGATTTTCTGTAACACAAACCCATATTAGAAGTACCTTTCAGATACCTTAGAATCCTCTTGACAGCTGTCAAGTGTGATTCTCTAGGATCTGATTGGAATCTAGCACACAAGCATACAGTGAACAATATGTCAGGTCTAGAAGCAGTTAAGTAAAGAAGAGATCATATCATACCTCTGTAGAGTTTCTGATCTACTTTCTTACTTACCTCTTCCTTGCCTAGTGAGCTAGTTGGATGCATGGGAGTCTTTGCCAGCTTACTATCAGTCATGTTAAATTTCTTCAGAAGTTCTTTAACATATTTGGTCTGATGTATGTAAGTGCACTCTGGAGTTTGGTTGACTTGAATTCCTAGAAAGAATCTCAGTTCTCCCATCATGCTCATTTCAAATTCTGCCTGCATACATTTAGCAAACTCCTTTCCCAGCATAGTATTGGTAGATCCAAATATTATATCATCCACATATATTTGACAAATCAGAAGATCTTTCTTAAATGATTTACAAAAGAGTGTTGTGTCCACTTTGCCTCTGATGAAATTTTTCTCCAGAAGAAAATTGCTCAATCTCTCATACCAAGCTCTGGGAGCTTGTTTTAAACCATACAGAGATTTCTTTAGTTTGAAAACATGATCTGGAAATTTTTCACTCTCAAAACCAGGAGGCTGGTGGACATAAACTTCTTCTTGCAGAGTTCTGTTTTTCCTCTCTACAACCCCATTTTGTTGTGGAGTTCTAGGACAGGAAAAATCATGAGCTAATATTTTTCAAAATATTTCTTTTCAAATTCACCACCATGATCACTTCTGACTTTTATAATTTTGAAATCTTTTTCATTCTAGACTTGATTACAGAAGTTAAAGAACACAGAATGTGACTCATCCTTGTGTTTTAAGAACTTTACCCATGTCCATCTACTATAGTCATCAACAATGACTAATCCATACTTCTTGCCTCTGATGGATGCAGTTTTCACTGGTCCAAACAGATCAATATGAAGTAATTCTAGTGGTCTGGAAGTAGAAACAACATTTTTTGATTTAAAAGATGATTTTGAAAACTTCCCTTTTTGGCATGCTTCACAAAGAGCATCTGAGTTGAACTTCAGATTAGGAAGTCCTTTGACAAGATTAAGTTTATTAATCTGAGATATACGTCTCATATTAATATGATCCAATCTTCTGTGCCAGACCCGTTGCTCTTCATTAACAGACAAAAGGCATTTAACATTCTGAACCTTAAGTTCTGAAAGATTTATTTTATAAATATTGTTTTTCCTCTTGCCACTAAATAGGATTGAGCCATCCTTTTGATTAATAGCTTTACAACATTTTTAATTAAAGGTAATGTCATAACCATTGTCACTTAATTGACTTATGGACAATAAGTTATGCTTTAACCCTTCAACAAGTAAAACATTAGTAATAGAGGGAAGTTTACCATTTCCAATGGTGCCAGATCCAATGATCTTGCCCTTCTGATTCCCTCCAAATTTCACATCACCTCTAGATCTAAGCTCCAGACTTTGGAACATAGACCTTTCTCCTGTCATGTGTCGTGAGCATCCAGAGTCCAGGTACCATGATTGGCGTCCTGACCTTGCTGCTAAGAACATCTGCAACAGGAATTATTTTACTCTTAGGTACCCAGATCTTCTTGGGTCCTTTAGGGTTAGTTGTTCTGAAGGTTTGTTTAAACTTCTGTTTTTCAACATAAGGTTTATTCTGACTAGCCTTAGATTTAAACACATGAATATTCTTTTCAGAACGTGTTTGTTCAATATCATTCAAGTGACCAAATTTAAAGTGGGAATATAAAGGAGTTTTCTTGATGATAATTTTATCAACAGGTTTTGGATTTAAATCCTTTCCAGAGAAAGATTCATATCCAATTCCTTTTCTGTTATTTCTGCTAACTCCATAGATCATAGAAGCCATTTTGTTTCTGTCTATGCTTTTAGCAAGAAACTTCTGAAAGCTATAATCATATTTTTCTAAAATATTTTTGCATTCAGATTCAGTTTCAAAATCAGAGTTTTGTTGAGCTAATTCAGAATCATTTTTCAATTTTAAGTTCTTTTCATTTAGCTCAGCTACTTCTGATTTGAGAATATTATTCTCAGATACAAGATTGCTTTGACGCTTCTTGTATTTGAGCTTAATATTGTTATAGCTCTTCAGAACTTCTGATAACACTTTGATAAGTTCTTCTTTAGTGAGTTTAGCCATTACCTCTTCAGCGTCAGAGTCAGATTCAGAGTCAGATTGAGATCCTGAAGTTCCTTCCTCCTGATCTTCTATGTCTGCCATCAAGGCTACATTTGCACATTCCTCTTCTGACTTAGATTCAGATTCAGATGTATCTGAATCATCCCAGGTGGCCATTAGAACCTTTTTCTTCTTATCAGATTTTCTTTTAGGCTTGTCTTTCAGCACCTTTGGACATTCATTTTTGTAATGTCCAGGTTCTTTACATTCATAATAGACAACCTCCTTTTTACCAGATCTTCTGTGTCCAGAAGATTCTTTTCTTTGGTCAGGCTTCCTGAAGTTTCTGAACTTCTTTCCTTTATGCTTCCAGAGTTTGTTTATTCTTCTAGACAGCATGGATAGTTCATCTTCATCTTCAGATGAGGATTCTTCAGAGTTTTCCTCTATTACCTGCAATGCTTTAGCAGATTTATTAGATTTTAAAGCAACAGATTTACCTTTCTTTTGAGGTTCATCTTCCTCAAGTTCAATTTCATGACTTCTTAGTGAACTGATTAGTTCCTCCAAGGAGATCTTGTTCAGATCTTTAGCCATTTTCAGTGCAGTCACCATAGGTCTCCATCTGGTAAGTAAGCTTCTGATGATCTTTTTCACATGATCAGCAGTAGAGTATCCTTTATCCAGAACCTTTAGTCCAGCTGTAAGTATTTGAAATCTGGAGAACATAGCTTCAACAGATTCAGAGTCTTCCATCTTGAAGGCTTCATACTTCTGGATCAGAGCCAGAGCCTTTGTTTCCTTTACTTGAGAGTTTCCCTCATGAGTCATCTTTAAGGATTCAAACATGTCAAATGCAGTTTCCCTATTTGTAATTTTTTCACATTCAGTGTGAGATATTGCATTTAACAATATTGTTTTGGCCTTGTGGTGATTTCTAAATTCCTTCTTCTGAGCATCTGTCATAGATTTTCTGTCTATTTTCTTGCCATTCCCATCAGTGGGATGAACATATCCATCTATGACCAGATCCCATAAATGAGCATCATATCCAAGGAAAAAACTTTCAATCCTGTCTTTCCAATAATCAAATTTCTCCCAATCAAACATAGGGGGTTTAGTGTTGATTCTGTCCCTTTCTTCATATTTGTTGCTAACGTTAGACATAGTATTATCAGCCATAGTAACAACCAAATATATATCAAATTTTTTCTCACTGGATCTTTACTATCACTGTGAAGTGGTAGCACACACAGAACCGGAGCTCTGATGCCAACTAAAGGTGAGAAAATACTTAGAGGGGGGGGGGGGGGTTGAATAAGTATGAAGATAAAAACATAGAAATGAAAACTCAAGTATTTTTATCCTGGTTCGTTGAACTCATCTACTCCAGTCCACCCTTCCTAGAGTGATTTTCCTTTCTCAATCAAGGACTTAATCCACTATTTAATCAACTGATTACAATAGTAAGCACTAAGAACAACTGTTCAAAGTCTTCTCAAGAACTATTGATCCTAACTGGATCTTCTTAAGGTTTACAATCAAATGTAATAACAAATACAAGTGTTTAAAATTGCTTCTAAAAAGCTTTATCACAATTGTGATTTTTCACTTAATATTAAGAACAAAGAAATTAATTCTTAGAAAGAATGTGAATAGAATGAGAGCTGAATATTGATTTCTTTTGGATAAAACGTCGATTGAAGAAGATGGGTGAAGACTTGCTTTTATAGGCAGCTGATCCAAGAGAGCTTCACGTTGAGAAGAGTGTCACAAAAGGTCTGAGCCTTTTTGTCTTCACATCAAGTGACCTTTCCAAGAAGAAGAAAGCACAGAGAAATCCTTTTTGTCTGTGTTCTTGTGTCTAGCATAAATAAGGAAAGAGTCGTTTGGATTATTCCAAATGACATAATCTTTGAATTCTTCTTCAAATTTCAGCAAGATTCATCAGATTCTAATTTGATCAGAGCCTTCTGATGTTGATCAGAGTTTTGCTGAATCAGAGTCTTCTGCAGCAGGTGTTCTTTTAGCATGTGTAAGTTCAAAGCATATTTGAGTCAGATCCTCAATACTGGAAGCTTTAGTACTTTCAGAATCTTTTGTAGTAATTATGCTTTGAAAACTCTTCATACAGAATTCTTCTTTGGTTCAGATGCTTCTGACTTGCTTCAGATTCTTCTGGAGCTTCTGCTTCAGATCTTTCTGTTGGCAGCATTCAGAATTTTCTAATGGTTGCATCTGGCGCTTCAGATTCTAGCATATTTCTTATGTTCAGTTCTGATTTGCTTATGGAGTGACAATTACTTTAGTATCTGCAGTAAAAACTCTTAAGCAAATTTTAGAGTATATAATTCTTAATTACAAAATTTCATAATAGTTATCATCAAAACATAGAGATATTATTAAGAACCAATCTGTGTTCTAATAGTTTCTATGTCATCTTTTAAGGAAGCACAGGTCGCGGTGAAGTCCGGATCAGCTCAAAGGTGGGGGCAAGTTGTGAGCGTCCACAATAAATAAGACAAGTTTGGACTGGGGTACAACCCGTATTCATCTTCTTCACAGAGTGTTCCGCGCTACAAGGGGCTAGTTAAATTTATAAGCGGTGGGGTGATATTTGAGCGAATTAATGCCATGTCTGACGAGGATGGAGACAGTGGCTGCGACATGGATGCATGGATCCAGCCGTGTGTTCCTAGCTAGAGATTGAAGAATTGGACCATCGAAGAAGTTATCTCAGTGACTTATGAAGAGTAACTGTTTTGTTTTGATTATGTACTGCCCTATGTTATGCCCGGAGCATAGTGGTCTTTATTTGTAGGGCCTTATCGTTTATGTCTGAACAATCGTTTTAATCATTAATTAAAAAGGCGTATTTGCATCAAAATTCTTGTGATCGTTGTTTTTCTTATTTTTATTTTAACAATAAAATGGCAATGTGGTTTGTGTTTGTTTGTTTGCATATCATTTAAGCATTAAATCATCATCGTTGCAGGTTTCACATTGTAGATGCCACTGACTCAGACTCGTCTATTACTCGGTATGACTTTGATAATTCGATCTTTCAAGCAGAAGAAGAGATCGATGAAGACGAAGACTTTCCTGAAGAGCTCGCCAGGTTATTAAAACAAGAGGAGAAGGTCATTCTGCCTCATCAGGAGGAAATTGAAGTCATCAACCTAGGTACATAAGAGGATAAGAAGAAGGTCAAAATAGGGGCTACCTTAAAGGATGATGTCAAACAATGACTGGTAGAGTTACTCTGAGAATATAAGGATGTCTTTGCTTGGTCCTACGAGGATATGCCCTGACTCGATACAGATATTTTGGTTCATCGCCTACCCCTTCGAGAAGAGTGTCCGCCTGTCAAGTAGAAGCTAAGAAGAACCAGGCCGGATATGGTGGTAAAGATCAAAGAAGAGATCCATAAGCAATTGGACGTCGGGTTTCTTGTCGTGACAAATTACCCTCTATGGATCACTAACATCGTACCTGTGCCTAAAAAGGATGGTAAGGTAAGGATGTGTGTAGATTACCGTGATCTAAATAGAGAGAGCCCGAAGGATGACTTCCCGCTCCCCCACATCGATGTACTTGTTAATAATACTGCACAATACTCCGTGTTTTCCTTCATGGACGGTTTCTCCGGATATAACCAGATAAAGATGGCCCCGGAGGACATGGAGAAAGCA
The DNA here is from genome assembly GCA_963859935.3 of Lathyrus sativus. NCBI lineage: Eukaryota > Viridiplantae > Streptophyta > Magnoliopsida > Fabales > Fabaceae > Lathyrus > Lathyrus sativus. Next base: position 157,751,800 of record OZ012741.1, read on the forward strand.
ACATTTATCACACCGTGGGGGACGTTTTTCTATAAGGTGATGCCTTTTGGGTTGAAGAACGCAGGGGCAACCTATCAGCGGGCGATGGTCACTTTGTTTCATGATATGATTCATCATGAGATTGAAGTCTATGTTGATGATATGATTGCAAAGTCGCAAATGAAGGAAGGACACTTGGTGAATCTGTTGAAGCTGTTTGAAAGGTTAAGGAAGTCCAAACTAAGGTTGAATTCGGACAAGTGCACTTTCAGTGTACGGCCAGGAAAGCTGTTGGGGTTCATTGTCAGTGAGAGAGGTATTGAGGTTGATCCTGCAAAAATAAAAGGAATTCAAGAAATGCCAGCGCCGAAGAAGGAAAAAGAGGTTCGTGGTTTCCTGGGTAGATTGAACGAGGTTCATATCTCACCTCACAGCCACTTGTGAACCAATGTTTAAACTGTTGAAGAAAGATCAGGCGGTTGTTTGGAACGAAAATTGCCAAAGGGCATTCGAGAAAATAAAGGAGTATTTGCAGGAACCTCCAATACTGATGCCCCTAGTGGTTGGAAGACCATTGATAATGTACTTAATGATTCTTGAGAATTCCATGGGTTGTGTTCTCGTTCAACACGACGAGACTGGAAGAAAACAGCATGCCATTTACTACTTGAGTAACAAGTTCACAGATTGTGAGTCCAGATACTCAATGTTGGAAAAGACTTGTTGCGCATTTGATTGGGACGCCAAACGCCTAAGGCAGTACATGCTAAACCGCACAACCATGTTAATTTCGAAGATGGATCCGATTAAGTACGTGTTTGAGAAGCAAGCACTTTTGGGAAGGATTGCCAGATGGAAGATGGTTTTGACAGAATACGACATTCAATACGTCTCCCAGAAGGCCATTAAAGGGAGTGTTCTGTCAGAATATCTAGCAGAGAAACCAATTGATGATTATCAACCAATGAAGTTCTAATTTCCATATGAAGATATTATGTTCTTGAAGATGAAGGACTGCGACGAGCCGTTACCCGACGAAGGTCCCGAGAAGAGCTCTCAATGGAAGATGATCTTTCACGGTGTTGTTAATGCCTATGGCAGTGGAATTGGGGCAATCATCATAACTCCCCATGGTTCGCACATACCATTCACTGCTAGGTTAACATTTCCTTGCACTAACAACGAATCTGAATATGAAGCATGTATCATGGGTATCGAAGAAGCGATTTATTTGAGAATCAAAAACCTTGATATTTATGGTGATTCAGCTTTGGTGGTCAATCAAATCAAAGGAGATTGGGAGACTCGTCAGCCTAATCTAATTCCTTATATGAATTACGCAAGAAAGTTGCTACCTTTCTTTGACCGGGTAGAGCTTCATCATGTGCCAAGAGCAGAGAATCAGATGGCAGATGCCTTGGCTACACTATCCTTAATGTATAAGGTGAATTTTTAGAATGATGCTCTGAGAATTGTCATCTCACGCCTTGACAGACCTGCGTTTGTCTTTCCAATAGAAGAAGCTTAAGATGGCAAGCCATGGTATTATGAAATCCAAAACTTTCTCAAGAACCAAGAAAATCCGCCTGGGGTATCGGCCCGGGATAAGAAGACCTTGAGGAGGTTGGATGGTAATTTCTATCTGAACCAAGATGGTGTACTCTACCGGAAGAATTTTGACTTAGTGCTGCTAACATGCATGGACGAAAAAGAAGCAAGTTTGCTTATGGAAGAGGTCCACAAAGGCACCTTTGGTACACATGCAGACGGACATGCCATGTCTCTAAAGCTCTTGAGGGTAGGATATTAATGGTTAACTATGGAGTCTGATTGCTTCAAGTATGCAAAGAAATGTCATAAATGTCAGATTTATGCCGACAAGATTCATGTGCCGCCAAATCCTTTGAATGTTATGGCGTCCCCATGGCCCTTCTCCATGTGGGGCATTGATATGATTGGTAAGATCGAGCCGACCGCAGCCAATGGACATCGCTTCATCTTAGTGGCAATCGATTATTTCACCAAATGGGTCGAAGCAGCTTCTTATGCCAATGTCACCAAACAGGTCGTAGCCCAGTTCATCAAGAGGGACATCATTTGTCACTATGGAGTGCCTGAAAGAATTATTACTGATAATGGTTCAAATTTGAATAGCAAGATGATGAAGGAACTATGTCAGAGTTTCAAAATTGAGCATCACAATTCTTCTCCCTATCGTCCAAAGATGAATGGCGCTGTTGAAGCGGCCAATAAGAACATAAAGAAGATATTGCAGAAGATGGTTGTGACCTATAAAGATTGGCACGAGATGTTGCCCTTCGGATTGCATGGATACCGTACCTCGGTGCGTACTTCAACTGGGGAAACTCCTTTCTCATGGGTGTATGGTATGGAAGTGGTATGTTGCACCCCAAAATTTGACCAACCGTTCCTTATATTTGGCTTATGTTTGGTTTCATTTACATTTGCATCTGCATACCACATGCTGTGCATTTTTTCAGACGGATTGATGTTATCGGGATTACAGCCCTCTTCTCACATTTCAGGAAATTCAAACTAGTTCGAATAGGCAGGTTTATTTTTGGAAGCGGTGTTCTTCCCGATGTTTTCAGTCTATACTGTTGTTTTGAGGATATTTCGGTGTCTGCATTTTTACCGGTTAGTCCGTTGCGTTCTCGCATTTTATATTCACCAATTTAATTGTCTAGATTTTATTTCCTAATTTTTAGTATAGAATTTAAAATTTAATAGGTTTTTAATAGTTTTTTCTATTTTGTAGAGCTTATCAGAATATTGTTTTCATTATAATAGTTGTAATAGATTTTTAAATAGTTAATTGTTTTTAGGATTATTAGAGGTTTTAATAGATTTTAATAACTTTTCTATTCCCTTTAGATTTTGATTAAGGTTTTATTAATTCTCTTAGAATATTATAATATTATTGGTTTTAGTCTTAATATTGCATTTTGGTTTCATTAATTCTTTAGATTTGTTTAGATTGATTTTAATGTGGACATAAGAATTAACATTAGAATTTTAGATTTAATTCTTTTTAGGTTTTATTAGATTTTTTAGGGTTAATCGTTTAATATTAATTAATTAATTGATTAGGTTTAATAGCTTTTAATTACTATTAGCATTAATCATTTTCGTTTAGCATTAATTAGTCATTAATTTGAGTCCAATTTGTCAGAATTAAGCGAGCCACATGTCCATTTTCGCAGGCCCATTAGCCCAGTCCGTGCCATGTGTCACTATATAAGAGTGTCACTCTCTCTCTCTCTCTCCGGTTGGATGACACCTAGCCCTCATGATTGACACGCGGCCCCACTATCTGCCACTTCACTGTCACCCACATGCAAAAACTCTAATCCGCCCTCGCCGGCGAAATCAAACGAAAAAAAAACCCACCGGAAGCATCGCCAGAAACTCCATACATCGCTGAAAGATTGATCCAGTTCATCCGTGTTCATCGTTTCTTCTTAAAAACCTCATCGAACCTTCATGCACCTTCGTCCATTTCCCAATTTTTTCCAGAAGATCATCGGATCTTCATCGTGTTCATCACCTCAACAACGTTTTTCCAGATCCATCTTCAAGAACTCATCAAACCTTCATATGTTCATACCATTTTCCAGAAATCTTCATAAATTCTTCAAGAAACTTCATCACTTCTTCATCCATATTCATCACGTTTACCCAGTTTTTCTCCAGAATGGTAAATCTTCACCAGATCTATACTCAAATGTTCATACGTTTCCAGAAAGATGCATGTGAAACTCATCCATTTTCGATCTCTTCCCCCCGAACCAAATCAACAAGAGTCATCTTCATGAAGTTCGTCACCTTCATCGTTTTCTCCAGATCGTTAAGCCTTCATCAACATCACGATCTATCCACAACAAATCTCCAACTAATTCCACCTTCACTTCATGATCCAGAATCATGAACAAGTTTCAGATTTGAACCTCCTCACAACAATACTTCAACCACCGTCCTCGCGCGAATCCAAACTCCATGAACGAGCTTCTACCAAACTCCAAATTTTCCTCACCACAACAAGATTTCGTTAACAATCTTTCCTCCGATCTACCAGTTTCCCGATTCGTCAACAGTCACCTTCGCGGTCCTCTGTCAACGCGTGCAAGGAGCTTGAGAACTGAATAGAGTTTTGGGAGGTTGGTGATGAATGGAGAAGAAGGGATGATCTCGTTAAGAGCGTAAAATGGTGAAGGAAACGAATTTGAAGGAAGAAGTTCTTGTGGGCTGAGGCTGAGAGAGGCTGAGACGGTGAGGGAGTTTGGTCGGCGGCAGCGGAGTAAGAAGGAGGCTAGGGTTTTGGGTAAGTAGAGTGAGGAAGAGGAAAGGTCTCGTGGACTCCCTAATATGGTTAGTGGGTCGTAAGGCCCAATCTTTGTTATAGGCCATACCCCCATTTCATTATTGCACCTCCATCTGTTTGACCATTATGCTGTTGATCTTGGGCTTCCAAACCCTCAAAGCCCACCTGCACCATTTTTGCTGGACTACACCCCTGTCTGGTTGCTGAAACCCCCCCTGTTTGTTGGTTTATTTTTTTTGTAAATGCATTTTCTTTTATGTATTGTATTTTATAAATACTTTAATATTTTCTTTTAGAATATAATATACATATATATTTTTTTGTATAGAATTTTATATTCTATATTCCATATTCAATATTTCTTTTAGAATTTAAATTTTCTATTAGATATTCAAATTAAATTCCTTTTAAATTTCTTTTAGAATTTATTTTTCTATTGGAAGTTTTGTTGCAATTTTAGAAGTTGAATTCAATTTCCATTTGTCATTGGATTTTTCTCATCACTTTTCATTTTGTAGGTCGACGACGACACTTCTGTAAACCTTTATTAATCGACTTGTTGATGGATAATGTAGGATCCGAGACCATACTGTTTCTCTCCTTGTTTTCTCTTCCATCTGATTTTATTTGGACTTTTTTCTGTTCTGGTCCGTGTGACACGATTCAATTGGAGAATGATTCGCAATAGCATTTCTCTATCTTGTCTTTGACACAGATATCAATACGCTACCTCTTAGAGTTTGACTTCATTTATAAGTCGAACTACGATGGTTTAGCATTACATTGGTTCTGATTCGAAATGTCTTCATCAAGAACCACGAGAGGAGAAGATTGGAATGGAGCTTGCGCACAAAGTCAAGGGTCAACGGAACCATTCCGTTCGGAAACATTGCTTTTATTTCATCTCTTTGATTCAACCATCGAGTGTTGTGAGAATGTTAGATACATGGGAAATAATGAGTAGGAGCTTGTTCTTCCTTGTCTAGAGTGTTTAGTGTACACCCTTTGGGTGATATGCGACACATTCGCTCCTACGCCTTAGGTTCTTGTGTGTGTGTCCCGAGTTCCTTCCTGCTTGGGTGTGTTAGGCCTGCTTCCTCTTTATTCTCGCCCTCGTGTGATTGAAACCCTTTTCTCTCGCATCTTGGCGATTGATACCTCCCCTTTTCTCTCGCCCCTGTGCAATCGAGACCGTCTTTTCTGTAGTTGGCCGAACTACGGCTGCTCTGATCTCTCATATCTGTTGAGATTATGTAGGCATAAGATTGCGATGATCCTAGCGAGCACTTTTCCCCCTTTCCTATAGTTAGCTAAACTACAGCTGCTCTAATTTCTCGTACCAGAAGAGAATATGTAGGCATAAGACGTGATGTCTTGGCGAGCACACTAACAACTAACTTCTCTGTTCTCTCGCTTCCATGCGATCGAGACTTTCCCGCTGACGACTAATATCCCTTTCTCTTGCCCTAGTGCAATTGAGACCAGACCATAGTTCTAGAACCCGTAGGTTCTCGTACCTTTAAACCAACGACATACTACATCCATTCTTGTAACACCATTCTAAACCCCACGGAATATATATAAATAATCAGAGTAAATCATCATGCATTCATAAAAGGGTGTCATACATAATACTCAAAACATCAAAAACCACATGTCATGCTCATTAACACTTTAATAAATAATCATGCTTTTCAAAATTTCACTTCGCATGTAGCAGCGAATTCATTTTATATCATAATTATCATAAAGGAAACATTCATGTTCATCACATAATTCAACCTTACTTAGGCACTAAGGCCAACATCCTAATATTTCAGTAAATATAAAAACATAGCGTAGAGTACATAAAGTATCTCTAAAACATAAACCAAACGATCCCAGTGTTACATGACCAGAGCATGACTCGACCCAACATAACTAAAATACTAAATAGCTACACCAACAGCGACTACGCAACTGCGAGCAGCTCTACTCTTGATACATGCACGATGTCAGATAGGACATCATTCCAGCAGAAGGGTGAGAATTCACATCAATATTGAAATCATAAGATAATAAATAATGTAAAGCATGTCAGGACAAACACCAATATTCTCACACTTCAATTTTCATCAACCAATATCATTCAACTACCGTACATTCACAAATCTCAATTCAATAAGTCATACACATGTACATACTTTCATATAACACTCATATATTCACAACTCCCAATTCAACAAGTCATACACATATGCATACTTTCATACAACAATTATATATTCACAACTCCCAATTCAACAAGTCATACACATTTGCATACTTTCATACAACAATTATATATGCCATGTGACTCGATGCAACTCAATGCAACTCATGCCCTGTGGTACCAACACGTGTTATTATTTTTCGGTTTTTACATTTAAACAGGGTCCGTCCTCTAGACCAATAACAAACAAAAGCCCGTCCTCTAGGCTTTCAACCCACCCTTCTAGGTTTGGGACAAGTCACTAGTCTCCACGAAACTAGCAAGCATTGCCTCTTGACAACAAATGGTGCATATGCAATCAACAACCAAACGCACTTAAGACCGTTCTCGCATCTTAATCCCATGCATTCTCAAATAATTCATCATACAAGAATTATATCATGATTGCACATACAACACATTTCATAAACATCAAAGTATTCATACTTTCAACATCATCATTACATTTATCAAGTAATGCACAAGAATCAATTAGATTCAATCACAATTCAACGATTACACATAGGACAATCAGTCCATTACAAATCATTGAATTCAATTCTTAATACACAATTAACTTGTTAAACAACAATTGATATCTCAATAGCCAACCGAAGGTTTATAATCAATCAATACTCGAGTAAATAATCAATAAATCATCTCAATTGATCCATGTTTTGTTAAGGTTTAATTAACCAAAGACTCTATGTAATCAACCCTCTAAAAACATGATTCTTCTAAGTTTCAGCTAGTGCAATCGATTGGAGTTAGGGTGCAATCGATTGGTCCTTTAAAAATTTCATCACTTTAGCTACTATTTTATGGTGCAATCGATTGACACCTTAGTGCAATCAATTGCTCCTTTAAAATTTTCAGCATTTTAGCTACTGGTTTGTTGTGCAATCGATTGACATCTAGGTGCAATCGATTGCTCAGCTAAAAATTCAGCTTCCAGCAGCTTTTCTTAGTGTGCAATCGATTGATATCTTAGTGCAATCGATTGCTCACTGTGTGCTTACAAAAAATTATGCAGAAAAGTGTATTTTCACCAACTATTCCCCTCTTTGCTACCATAATTAATCCCTCCATGTTAGGGCATTCTTAACAATAAAAAATTCACTCAAATCATGAGAGAGATATGGGTTTTTCCTACATAAAATCCTACTCATTAACCATTAAAATACAATTCCAAATTAGGGTTTTCCCTAAACATCTTCTACCCATTAATCATTAACCCACAATCCCAATAATGAGAGAATACCCACCCTTACCTTAGGTTTGTTATGGAGAAGAATCTTGATTACTGAATGCTTGAAATCTGAGTTTCTCCATCTCTTTCTTCTTTTCCTCTTGCGTCTTTCTCTTCTTTTCTTCTTCCATTCTCTATTCCTCTTTTTCTCCTCTTACCAACTCTCCTCTAAAACCCTAACTCTTTAACCATTCCTAGTGGGCTTTACCCAACTCCTCTCACTTTCTATTCACACATCCATCACTATACCCAACTTATCAATCTAGTAATTCCATACTATTCTATCAAAATAGAATAAATCAATTAATTTAATTAATTCAATATAAATTAAATAAATCAAATAATTCATTTAAATCAAATCAATCACATAAACGAATTAATTAGTACAAATAATTAATTACCAAAAATTGGGCTGTTACAACCCTCCCCCACTTAAAAGATTTTCACCCTCGAAAATTACCTCAAACGAATAACTCGGGATAAGACTCCCTCATCTGACTCTCAAGCTCCCAAGTCACATTCTACCAGTTGGTCCTCCCTAACCGACCTTCACCAAAGCAATCTCCTTACCTTAAAGTTGCTTCAACTCCCGATCCTCTATCCGCATCGGTGATGTCTCCACAGTCAGGTTATCCCTCACCTTCACATCATCCTCTTGAACTACATAAGACTGATCCACAATGCATTTCCTCAACTGAAATACATGGAACACGTCATGAATGTTAACAAGCGACGATGGTAATGCAATCCGATAGGCTACCTCTCCTATCCTCTGCAAGATCTGATATGGACCAATGAAACACGGTGTCAACTTACGCGACTTCAACACTCTACCAACACCAGTCACAGGGGTAACTTGAAGAAACATGTGATCTCCTCCTTGAAATTCAAGTGCTTTCCTCCTCTTGTCATGATAACTCTTTTCACGACTCCAATAAATCTCCATCTTCTCTTAAATCATCTTAATCTTATCAATAGTCTGCTGGACTATCTCGGGTTCAACCACGACACTCTCTCTCGACTCATACCAACACAATGGCGTCCTACACTGTCGACCATATAATGCCTCAAACGGTGCCATACCAATACTCGAATGAAAATTGTTGTTGTAAGTAAATTCAATCAAAGGTAAGTAGCTATCCCAAGCTCCTCCCTTCTCCAACACGGAAGCTCTCAAAAGATCCTCAAGTGATTGAATTGTCCTCTCAGTCTGACCATCAGTCTGCGGATGATAAGCAGAACTCAGACGTAACTTCGTACCCAAAGAACTTTGCAAACTTTCCCAAAATCGCGAAGTAAACCTCAGATCTCTATCGGACACAATGCTAGATAAAATACCATGCAAACTATCAATCCTTCCAATGTGCCGCTTCACTAACTTATCCAATGGGTAATCCATTTGCATTAGAATAAAGTGAGCAGATTTCGTCAATATATCCATAATAACCCAAATAGCTTCATAATTACTTGGTGTCCTAGGTATACCAGATACAAAATCCATAGATATGCTATCCCATTTCCACTCAGGAATAGACAACGGTTGCATCAAGCCCAGCGGTTTCTGATGCTCAATCTTTAACTTCTGACAAGTCAAACAAGAATATACAAACTCGGCAATATCCTTCTTCATACGAGGCCACCAAAATACTTTCCTCAACTCTTGATACATCTTTGTAGCACCCAGATGAATACTCAATCCACTATGATGCCCTTCTTCAAGAATACTCTTCTCCAGCTCAACAATATCAGGAACACAAACTCTATCACGACATCTCATGATATCATTTTCATCAATCCGAAAATCACCACCTTGACCTTGATTGATCAAAGTCAACCGATCAACTAAACCCAAATCAGATTTCTGTCCTTTTCGAATCTCGTCAAGAATAGCACTATTAAGCTTTAATATACCAAGCTTAACTCCGTAAGAAGTCTTCTCACACACCAAACTCAAATCGTGAAATTGCTCAATCATTTCCAACTCTTTTACCATCATCATCGACATATACAAAGATTTCCTACTCAATGCATCATCTACCAGATTTGCTTTACCCAGATGGTAATTCAAACCAAAATCATAATATTTCAAAATTTCTAGCCATCTCTTTTGCCTCGCATTCAATTCTTTCTGATCAAAGAGATACTTCAAACTCTTATGATCACTAAATACCTCAAATCTCGAACCAAACAAATAATGCCTCCAAAGCTTCACCACAAATACAACGGCGGTCAACTCTAAGTCATGAGTCGAATAATTCCTCTCATGCACTTTAAGTTTCCTTGAATCATAAGCTACAACTTGCTGATGTTGCATCAACACACCTCCCAAACCCATCAAAGAAGCATCACAATACACAACAAATGGTTCTTCCGGATTCAGCAAAACTAAAACAGGAGTTGTCGTCAATCTTCTCTTAAGCTCTTGAAAACTTTCTTCACACTTTGCATCTCAAACAAAAGCTTGACCCTTCCTAGTCAACTGTGTTAACGGTAACGATAACTTGGAAAATCCTTCAATAAATTTCCGATAATAACCTGCCAAACGAAGAAAACTTCTAATCTCAAAAACCGATTTTGGAGTCTCCCATTGTGATACCGCTTAAACCTTCGACGGATCAACTGCAATACCTCTACTCGAAATCACATGACCAAGGAAACTCACTTCCTTCAACCAAAATTCACACTTAGAAAGTTTAGCATACAACTGCTTCTCTATTAACACAGATAGCACAATCCTCAAATGCTCGACATGTTCTCCTTCACTCTTTGAATAGATCAAAATATCGTCAATGAACACCACCACAAACTTGTCCAAATAAGAATAGAAAATCATATTCATGTACTCCATAAATACACCTGGTGCATTAGTCACACCAAATGGCATCACAGAATACTCATAATGTCCATACCTCGTCCTAAAAGCAGTCTTCTGAATATCTTCAGCCTTCACACGAATCTGATGATACCCAGATCTTAGATCTATTTTACTAAAGACATTCGCATCAATCAACTGATCCATCAAATCATCAATCCTCGGAAGTGGATACTTATTCTTAATTTTCACCTTATTCAGTTGTCTATAGTCCACACAAAGTCTCATAGAACCTTCTCTCTTCTTAACCAATAAAACCAGTGCTCCTTACGGCGACATAGTCAGACGAATAAACCTCTTCTCAAGAAAATATTCAATTTGACTCTTCAACTCTTTCAATTCCGATGTAAACATACGATATGGAGCCATTAATACCGAACTAATTCTAGGAATTAAGTCGATCACAAACTCCACTTCTCGTTCCGGCGGTAGATCACTTATTTCATCAGGAAAAACTTTTGGAAAATCACAAATAATTTGCAACCACTAACTTCACCACTTTCATTAACACTCAAAGTTGCCATCAACATAAACACCTTCGCACCATCTTGCACCAACTCATCAAAGCAATCTGTAAGAACTTGGCTTAACTCCAAATAATTCACTACACACATCATCTAAGCTCGCAAGACGCGTTTATTCCATCCAACATGATCCTGTCTACTATCAACAAGAGATTAAGGGTGATCAGTTCCTCAATTTGTTAATAAACAGCCGACAATCATAATGAGGCATAAACCATCTTTACCAAACTATAATAGCGTTCAACAACATACTGAGCCACCACTCCACACTTGAAACATCTTGGAGAAGTATAACTTTCTCCCCCACTTATTTCAATCCCACTCCTAAAGACAAGGGTTAGAAAAACAAACATGTACCGACAGTGTTTTCACACACAAGTCACATACAAGGGAACAAACAACATTAGACAACTTGGTCGGATGGACCGACCTGCTCTGATACCACTAATGTAACACCCTTCTAAACCCCACGGAATATATATAAATAATCAGAGTAAATCATCATGCATTCACAAAAGGGTGTCACACATAATCCTCAAAACATCAAAAACCACTTGTCATGCTCATTAACACTTTAATAAATAATCATGCTTTTCAAAATTTCACTTCGCATGTAGCAGCGGATTCATTTTATATCATAATTCTCATAAAGGAAACATTCATGTTCATCACATAATTCAACCTTACTTAGGCACTAAGGCCAATATCCTAATTTTCGGTAAATATAAAAACATAGCGTAGAATACATAAAGTATCTCTAAAACATAAACCAAACGATCCCAGTGTTACATGACCAGAGCATGACTCGACCCAACATAAATAAAATACTAAATAGCTACACCAACAGCGACCACGCAACTGCGAGCAGCTCTACTCTTGATACCTGCATGATGTTAGATAGGACATCATTCCAGCAGAAGGGTGAGAATTCACATCAATATTGAAATCATAAGATAATAAATAATGTAAAGCATGTCAGGACAAACACCAATATTCTCACACTTCAATTTTCATCAACCAATATCATTCAACAACCGTATATTCACAAATCTCAATTCAATAAGTCATACACATGTACATACTTTCATATAGCAATCATATATTCACAACTCCCAATTCAACAAGTCATACACATATGCATACTTACATACAACAATTATATATTCACAACTCCCAATTCAACAAGTCATACACATATGCATACTTTCATACAACAATTATATATGCCATATGACTCGATGCAACTCAATGCAACTCATGCCATGTGGTACCAACACTTGTTATTATTTTTCGGTTTTTACATTTAAACTGGGTCCGTCCTCTAGACCAATAACAAACAAAAGCCCGTCCTCTAGGCCATCAATTCCATCCTTCTAGGTTTGGGACAAGTCACTAGTCTCCATGAAACTAGCAAGCATTGCCTCTTGATACCAAATGATGCGTATGCAATCAATAACCAAATGCACTTAAGACCGTTCTCGCATCTTAATCCCATGCATTCTCAAATAATTCATCACACAAGAATTATATCCTGATTGCACACACAAAACATTTCATAAACATCAAAGTATTCATACTTTCAACATCATCATTACATTTATCAAGTAATGCACAAGAACCAATTAGATTCAATCACAATTCAACGATTACACATAGGACAATCAATCCATTACAAATCATTGAATTCAATGCTCAATACACAATCAACTTGTTAAACAACAATTGATTTCTCAATAGCCAACCGAAGGTTTATAATCAAGTAAATAATCAATAAATAATTTCAATTGATCCATGTTTTGTTAAGGCTTAATTAACCAAAGACTCTATGTAATCAACCCTCTAAAAACATGATTCTTCTAAGTTTCAGCTAGTGCAATCGATTGGAGTTAGGGTGCAATCGATTGGTTTTTTGAAAATTTCATCACTTTAGCTACTGTTTTATGGTGCAACCGATTGACACCTTAGTACAATCGATTGCTCCTTCAAAATTTTCAGCATTTTAGCTACTGGGTTGCAGTGCAATCGATTGACATCTAGAGGCAATCGATTGCTCAGCTAAAAATTCACTTCCAGCGGCTTTTCTCAATGTGTAATCGATTGAAATCTTAGTGGAATTGATTGCTCATTGTGTGTTTACAAAAAATTGTGCAGAAAAGTGTATTTTTACCAACTATTCCCCTCTTTGCTACCATAATCAATCCCTCCATGTTAGGGCATTCTTAACAATCAAAAATTCACTCAAATCATGAGAGATATATAGGGTTTTCCTACATAAACTTCTACTCATTAACCACTAGAACACAATTCCAAATTAGGATTTTCCCTAAACATCTTCTACCCATTAATCATTAACCCACAATCCCAATAATGAGAGAATACCCACCCTTACCTTAGGTTTGTTATGGAGAAGAATCTTGATTACTGAATGCTTGAAATCTGAGTTTCTCCATCTCCTTCTTCTTTTCCTCTTGCCTCTTTCTCTTCTTCTCTTCTTCCATTCTCTATTCTCTTTTTCTCCTGTTACCAACTCTCCTCTAAAACCCTAACTCTTTAACCATTTCTAGTGGGCTTTACCTAACTCCTCTCACTTTCTATTCACACATCCATCACTAGGCCCAACTAATCAATCTAGTAATTCCACACTATTCTACCAAAATAGAATAAATCAATTAATTTAATTAATTTAATATAAATTAAATAAATCAAATAATTCATTTAAATCAAATAAATCACATAAACCAATTAAAATAGTACAAATAATTAATTATCAAAAATTGGACTGTTACAGTTCTACCCCAAACAGGTAACGCCTAAGTCTCCAATGGCCGAGCAGGATACACCTAACTGCTAGAATGCCTACGCTAGTATCGTCTACCTTTTCACTCACCCCCGTGTGATCGAGAACACCCTTTCATCCCGTAGTTAGCCTGAACTACGTTTTGCTCTGATTTCTCATGCCAGATGAGAATACATAGGCACAAGACGCGACATCTTGGCGAGCAGTTTCCCCGTAGTTTCCAGAACTACGTTGACTCTGACTTTCCCATTGCACGAGGGAATACGTAGGCATAGAGAGGCGATGCTCTATCGAGTCAGTTCTTTCCGTTTAGCTTTAGCAGTCGTAGATAGATTGTTTTTCACCCATAGACTAGACAACCAAGCGTGGATCTCGTCGTGTACGACGGACGTGAGGGGTGCTCATACCTTCCCCTTGCGTAACCGACTCCCGAACCCGAGATTTGGTTGCGATGACCAATCTTATGCCTTTTCTCCAGGTTTTCTCTACTCGTTTCCTTTCCTTCTCGTTGGGATAAATAACGAACGGTGGCGACTCTTTTGTCATTGCCAGCACCTTTTTTCGCAGTAGCGACACGGTCCTGCCATTGGAAGTCGAGATTCCTTCTTTGAGAGTTCTAGTTAACGTCAAGTTGGATGAGGCAGAATGGGTGAATAACATGTTAAATCAGCTCAGTTTGATGGATGAGAAGAGGTTGGCATCCATTGCATATGGTCGGTTATATTATAGCAGGATGAAGAAAGCCTTTGATAAGAAGATACGTCCACGAAGCTTTCAGGCATGTGACTTAGTGTTGAAGCAAATTCTTCCTCCACAGACAGATCACAGGGGCAAATAGACTCCCAATTATGAAGGTCCATATGTCGTAAGGAAAGTCTTCTCCAGAGGAGCCTTACTACTTTCAACCATGGACGGTGAATATTTCACGTCCCCTGTGAACACAGACACAGTTAAAAGATACTTTGCTTAAGATAGACCTGCTGGAAAGAAAAGGAAAAAATCCAGGCAAGAATGGGGCATCCCGGCGAACCATAAAAAGATTGGGTTCGGGAAAAAGTTAGGGATAAATAGAAAAGATATAAACCTGCAAAGTTGAAAACCTTAAAGGGCGACTTTGGTAAAAATGGGCATCCCGATGAATCGAAAACCCGCAAGGGCGATTCAGGAAAAAGTTAGGGATTTGAAAAGCAAATGATTGCGGTCTGCGTATTGATCTTCGGAGCATAATGGATTCTGGGAGAACCCGAGGGTCGGCCGTTCAAGTTAATCTCTTCAAAAAATGAAGCATAGGAGAAGCATTAAAGTCATGCGAGTCATAGTTGAGTCATCCCATGGTGGTTATCTGTACCACATTGCTGACATGTTGTATATCTTTGTGCATTTCTGTATATTTCTTGCGCAACTTTCTCATTTCAGGAGTTGCATCTATTGTATTTTTGCCTATTTACAGGCCATCAATCAATAAAATATATTATTCAGAAAGCTTTTGTTCTTGTTTTACCTTTTTACCATTTCGTTTGCAAAAGACGCCTGATTGTTTTTGATAAAACTTTGCATGCATAAACTTGTGGGCTCTGCTAACCATGATTAAAACTTTGATTTGCTTGAACAAAGTCATGGAAAATAACCGAGATAGCTCTTGTTGTATACAAGATACTTTGTTTGTATTTGTTGCAGGACCCTCATTCCTGAGGATATTCCAGAAAGTTATCCCCATCGGAGTATGACTAGCTTCTCCCCAGCAGGTTGAGCCCATGGTCATCCCCAGCAGAAAGTTTGGGATTATTCTCCCAGCAGTGGGATGAGTGTGGTGTTGTTACTCCCACAAAGTCTAGGTCTTTGACTCCTTTCCCCTCAGAGTTCGGGTCAGGGACTCATTTCTCTAAGCAGAGGTTATATTGTTGAGTTTATTGCTCATTTCCCCAAGCAGAGGTAGATTCTGATTCCCTCATTGGGCGATCCCCAGCGGATTTGTGGTCCGTAGCAGAGTTGTATTCTGGTAGGCCATCCAGGGCCATCTTCCTCAGCAGAGTTGATTTTGTGATCCCTAGCGGAGCGGATCTTATTCTCAGCAGAATAGTTTACACAGAAGAGTTCTTTTTCCAGGAAGCCATACAGTGCTCTTTTCTCCCAGCATAAGTCCAATTGTACTTGGCACACCCGGCTGTCCCC
Source organism: Lathyrus sativus (assembly GCA_963859935.3). NCBI lineage: Eukaryota > Viridiplantae > Streptophyta > Magnoliopsida > Fabales > Fabaceae > Lathyrus > Lathyrus sativus. The sequence goes on from OZ012741.1 coordinate 157,767,965, forward strand.
AACGGAGTTTGGCTCCTTCTCTTCAGCATTTATTTTGCTGGAGCGGTTCCTTTGCATCTGCATCGTGCATAGCATCCTCCCAAACGCGTAGCATTTCCATTTCGTATGGAGCATTACGCTATATTCAAACATTTGCATTTGAAACATAAGCCAGGTTGTTACCTCTTATTTCCGGTTGCATCTTGAGCAGACGATAGTGTATTTCCTTAGGCCCGTGCGGTACCCAGTCCCCGGCAAGTATCGATGTTTTTCTTGAGCCTGTGTGGTATGTAGACTGCCAGCAAGGCCATTGGCAGATGTGTTCATCTTATCATTCTCCCCAACAAAGTTTACTTATACAAGTTCATATTTCCCCAATGGATTTCTTCGCCCAGAGGGTGAATCGACGAATTTTCTTCTCAGCTACGTGTTGAGCCGGCCTTCGGGCTCGATGCCTGTTTTGTTTAAACAGATGACTGATGGCGAGGTCAGATTTTCTTCTCAGCTGCGTTTTGAGCCGGCCTTCGGGTTCGATGCCTGTTTTGTTTAAATAGATGACTGACGGCGAGGTTAGATTTTCTTCTCAGCTGCGTTTTGAGCCAGCCTTCGGGTTCGATGCCTCTTTTATTTAAACAGATGACGGACGGCGAGGTCAGATTTTCTTCTCAGCTGCATGTTGAGCCGGACTTCGGGTTCGATGTCTGTTTTGTTTAAATAAATGACTGACGGCGAGGTCAGATTTTCTTCTCAGCTGCGTGTAGAGCCAGTCTTCGGGTTCGATACCTGTTTTGTTTAAATAGATGACTGACGACGAGGTCAGATTTTTTTCTCAGCTGCGTGTTGAGCCGGCCTTCGGGTTTAATGCCTGTTTTGTTTAAACAGATGACTAACGACGAGGTCAGATTTTCTTCTCAGCTGCGTGTTGAGCCGGCCTTCGGGTTCGATGCCTATTTTGTTTAAACAGCTGACTAACGGTGAGGTCAGATTTTATTCTCAGTTGTGTGTTGAGCCGACCTTCAGGTTCGATGCCTGTTTTGTTTAAACAGATGACTGACGACGAGGTCAGATTTTCTTCTCAACTGCGTGTTGAGCCGGCCTTCGGGTTCGATGCCTATGTTTTCTTAACAGATTCCTGACGGTGAAGTTAGATGTTCTTACCGGCTTAATATTATTGCCTGCATGTTAGCATATGTTTCTTCCAACTGCGCGTCGATGTTTTCTAGTGGGTAATGAGTCAGCTCATTGTCCCTGCAGTTATCAGTTACATTTTCTTCGGTGATTCTACTTCCACTTTGGTGGATTGGTTCTACAGTTTACTATTGTTACTGTTGGAAAATTTTTGGGTCCTTTTGTATTCAACCGTCTTTTACCTTGAATGCTTGAAAGCCGTCCACTTTTCATCCCTTCAGGTCCAAGTCGTTTGAATAGGGACAGCTGTTGTACCCCAAAATTTGACCAACCATTTCTTGTACTTGGCTTATGTTTCATTTTTTTTTAGCATTTTTCATTTTTTGTGTAGCATTGTTCTTACAGGGGATCAAGATTGTTTGTCTCCCATCCAAGAAGAGAGTCTTATTGGCTTCAAGTTCAAGTAAAGGCATTGGTGGAGGTTATTAAGTGTGTGGTATCATTGTGAAGTTGTCAAAGCTCCTTGAGAGGAGAGGTGTGCTGCAACTCCTTGTTTGAGAACCACCAGAGGGTTTTTATTAGTAGTTCATAAGATCCTATCATTGTTGTAAGCATGGTGTAGAGGTTTTTTTAGTACCTTAGAGGCTATGGTGGAGTTGTAATGGTCATTCAATTCATTTGCAAAAAGCCTAGGCAAAGAGCATGAAATTAGGGTTTCATATATGATCAGTTTAGACTTGTTCCTTGGAGAAAAACTTGTTTCTATGATCCTTCATATGTCCCAAGGTGTTTATAGGTTGAATATTGATCATCAATTTCAACCAGAAGAGCTTCAATTGGTCAATCAATTACAAATCAGGAGATTTGGGGGAAAAGTCAACTGTGAAGAGAAAAAGTCAACTCTTGACTTTTTAAGGTCAAAATCATGTTCCTTAAGTTCAATATGACCAATGGGTGAAATTTGACCAATAAATGTCAAGGGAATCATGAAAAATCAAGAAGAGTTGAAACCTACCATTTTGGGAAAATTAGGGTTTTAGAACCTTTACATTTATGGAAAGTTTCATGTGTGAACCAGCCACTTTCAAAGCCATTTTTCTTCATGGTCAAGGTTTCAGATGAACTTTTATCTAACATCAAACTTGTTACTCATATTCTAAGATTTCTTTTGAGTACCAATTCATCATCATATGATACTTGAAGCTCAAGTTATGGTGCTTCAAAGTTAGTGTTTTCAATGATCTCAAATTTAGCAAGTTTAGACAGATTTTTGGACCAACTTTCCAAGCCAATTTTCATCAAGCTCTTATTGTCAAATGAAATTTTGTCCCACATGAGAGTTGTAGATCTTGTTCGAAGCTTTCCATCCATTACTAGAAGTCTCTCATAGGATTTTTTAAGCTCAATATATGAATCAAAGTTAGGGTTTCAAGTGGTTCAAATTCATAACTTAGAAATTTTTTCTAAGTTATTCCAAGGCAGCTTGCATGGCATGATTTTCAACCTCATTTTCCATGGTCTTCCAAGTTTCAAACCAAGATGGATTCAACATCAAAGTTGTTCCATGCCACACACTCTTTAATTAGAGCCCAAGTTCTAAGCAAGAGGAGTCTTGTGCATCAAGATACAATGACTCAAAGATGGTGGTTTGGACATTTTTACAAGGCATGAACCATAGATCATTTTGGCACGTTACTCAATCAGTCTTGCAGCATTGTCCTATTTTCCATTCCATGCGCATGAATTAGCAACTTTGTGCACTCTAAACATTTCCAAAACAAGACCAACCAAGACATGTACCATATTGGAGTTATTTTGAAAATCTTGCCCAAAGAGGGAAAGGACAAGCAGCCCTTTGCTATGGCCATTGTACAATCCCTCTGCCCTTCCTTCCCACTCAAGAAAAACAACCACATGTGCCAGCAATTTGTGCATGCTCCATCATCCACCGTTGAACCAAAAAATCATGTTGAGCATAGCATCTGATCCCTTGAGATTTTACCACTTTTAAACCCTCCATTTCATGTTTTTACTTCATATATAAGCTTAAGGCAAAACCCTAGAGAGAGCCAGCCATCATTTGATTAAGAAATCAGACTTGACATTTTTGCTTTCCTCTAAAAATTCCTTTGAAACTCACTCCATATTAAGCCATTCAACAAGCTCTTTCTCAAACCATCTTCACCAAAACACTCTCCACTTTCTATTTGTAAAGAGAGCCTTCTTCAAACACTTTGCTTCGCACCTGCTCAAACTTGTTTGGAAGATTAAGGGAACCTCCAAGGCCATTCAAGCTCAGCCATTGCTTCTACAAGTTTCAAGGAAGTATTCTGCAACTTTTGGAGATTTTTCAACAGGCTGTGAAGAAGCAGTGGACATACTCCACTAGGTAATACTATGAATCTTTTCCCATTATTCTAGGCACCTATTAGAAGCATGTTGTGTACATCTAAAGTCCTATGCAAGTAGGCAATGTTTGCATGTTATTTTGGTGGAGTTTGGTTGAGTTTCAGTTTATCATGTTCAAACTTTTTTCCATCAATTCACCATGTAAACGGGCTTATTTTTAAAACGTGAGGTTGGATTCGAGATCTCCTTGGAATTCTGAGTCGAATGGTGTCATTATTTTGCATTTCTGGAAATTTTTGGTCCAGCTCCGGTGGATGGTGGCCAGAGAAGACGATCGAAACTAGGGTTCTGGCGTCTGAAGGTGAGGAATAAGCTGAGTTGGATTTTGGCGCTTCATTTTGAATTTGAATTATATGAGTTGTTTCATCTTGGGCCAATCATTTAGACATGCATCATGCCACGTCAATTAATGAATTGACACCTTGGCATCTGAGTGGGAATTAGGCTTGGTGCAATTGCTATTCACACACCCCACAATTTTGGGCCCAACGCGTTTGCACTTGATTCCAGTTCACTTGTTTTTTGCCTACACACCCCCTCCTCATATTCATTTGTTATATTTTATTTTCATTTTATTTCATTAAAAATAGCTTTAATGCTCCAAAAATTCCAAAAATTTGTTTCTAGTTATTTCAAGACTTTATTTAATTTTCTGTATTTTTATTTTCTATTTTTATTTTATTTTGTTATTTTATTTTGAATTTGAAAATCAATGTGTTCAAAGATGTGCACCTTAGTTGATCATGACTTCTTAAACTCAAATCTCTATTCCCTATGACCATGGCTTGTCCCTCATTTAGGTGAGGGATTGAGGCATCTTTGAGGGTTACTTTGGTCCATGTTTGACTTTTTTTCATTTTTTTTTGATTTGGTTTTTCATGTCCCTCGATAAGGTGGAACATCATACATTCTAGGAATTATTTGGTGGTGCCTTGAGTGGAATTTGACCATGGATCTTTGCTTGTTGTTTTATGCTTGATCAAGCTTGCCTTGACATTTTATTGGAGATTTATTGGTCAAGTATTCTATTTTTCATAGTTACTTCAAGTTCAAGTTTTCTTTTGGCATGTTTACAAACTAGTTTGATCTACACTTCGGGATATGATCATGAGTGATCCCATATGCACCTTTTGAGTTTTATTGGTTCATCTTGACATACTTGAGGTGATGTTTCATCTTGTCATAGGTCATTTAAATGTGTAACTTTTGTCACAAGTCACCTTGGAATCATGCTTCTCCACTTGTTTCAAGTGTTGAGATTGTGTTAGGACTTTGTTTCCTTCACTTCATATGATTGTATTTATGCTTTGCCTCTTGTTTTGTGTTTGAACTTAGATCATTTCCATTATGATTCACTTATTCCCCATGGGGTTTAGACACTTCTTCATGATAATTTGATGCTTGTGCTTGCATTTTGAGTTTGTCATGAACATTGGTGTTGGTTTTGCTTTGTTTTGTTTGCATTGTTTTACTTGTTTCAAAGGATTGTGAGGTTGAGATATGCTTGTGGTGGTGGCTGTTCCACAGTTTTTCCTCCCTCTTTTCTTTGTGTATGCATCTTAGGATAGCATCATTCCTTTTTTATGATTGATGGCCTATGGTTGTAGGAGTTTACTTCTCCCATTTCATCTCATCTTTTTGGACTTGTTTAAGTCCTTTTGTTTAAGCTTTTTGCTTCATCTTTGTTGCATCATTTGTATTATGCATTTCTTCTTTGCATCCTTGCATCTCTTATTTGCATTGTTCTTTGACTTGTTTAAGTCAATTGTTTTTCATTTTTAATTTCATATGTGAGTGAATTATCTTGTGTTTACTTGGCCTTTTACCATGATCCCCTAGGATTCCTAGTCCCTCTATTTAAGATGGGAGTAGGAGAGACATTAGGTGTTCAATCCTATGCATGATAACATTAGGATATTTTTTCCCTTTTTTATCTCAACTTTAGGAGCATTGTGTATGACAACATTAGGGTCTAGTTTCCCCTTAGTCTTTGTCTTTCTCTTCTCATCTCCTAAACACTTCAAAACATCTAATAAAGGACAACATGTGTTGTACGCTACGAGCCTTAAGTACTTGAGGAATTATGGTTGGGGGGCCTCCTCTCAACTGTCTAGAGTGTTTAGCGTATGCCCTTTGGGAGATATGTGACACATTCTCTCTTAAGTCATAGTCTTTAGTGCAACATGAGTTACAAACCTAACTTAATTCACTTCTTGTTTAAAAACACAAAAACAAAAACATCAAACCTTTTTATCCTTCGGGATTAATTGAAAACCTTTTTCAGAAAGAGTGTGTTAACTCTTGGTTCTACCGCAAACAGGTAACGCCTAAGTCTCCAATGGTCGAGCAGCAATACACTTAACTGCTAGAACGAAGGTTTAACCCGACTCAGTTAAAATACTTGAACCAACCTGTGGTCGTGTCGTCCCAAACTACGTTTGCTCTAATTTCTCATACCAGATGAGAACACGTAGGCACAAGACGGTGAAGTCTTAGAGAGCACATTTTTCTTTTTTCCCCCGTAGTTTCCCGAACTACGTTGACTCTGACTTTCCCATTGTACGACGGAATACATAGGAATAGAGCGGCGATGTCCTATCGAGTCAGTTCTTTCCGTTAGTAGCAGCCTTAGATAGTTTGTTTTTCACCCATAGACTTAGACAACAAGCGTGGATCCCGTTGAGTACAACGGACGTGAGGGGTGCTCATACCTTCCCCTTGCGTAACCGACTCCAGAACCCAAGATTTGGTTGTGATGACCTGTCTTTTCCCTTTTTTGTAGGTTTTCTCTGATGTTTTCCTTTCCCTCTCTTTGGGATAAATAACGAACAGTGGCGACTCTTCTGTCCTTTCCGTCCCCTCTTCGCAGCGATGCGACAAATACTTTTAGCTCTAGAGGCAACACTCAGGCTATCTCAAGCATTCCATAGTTATAATATTCAAGAGCAAGTTCCAGAGGATTAACAGGGCTCAAAACGGACGAAAACGGGCAAATGGGCACTTTTCCCTCCAAAAGGCGCCAAAATTCAAAGTTTCAGGGTGTTAACCGATTAACCAAAGCAAAATTAGAACAAATTTGAATTTTCAAAGGTGTTAACCGATTAACCAAGGCAAATTTCAGCTCTGCACGTGGGTTTTCAATAGGCAGCCACTTTGGGGTCCATTTTGATCACTTGTGAATTTGATTTTACACCAGAAGAAGGATCTAGAATCATTCCAAATTTTGGTTAATTTTCAAATTAATTCAAGTTCCCTCCAATTTCCCATTCCTAATCCCATTCCAATTTTCATAACCATACTCCTAACCACCATTCTACTCCTAACCTAGAGCATATTTAAATGATTTGCTCCAAACCTCACACATTCAATCCTCATAATTCCATTTCATTTTCAAAATTCACTCTCACTCTTGAATTTTGCTCTCAACTTTTTCCATCTCCAAAACTCCATTAGAGCTCTCGTTTGAGTTCTTTGATTCTCCATTGGAATCATTGAATTCTAGAGCTAAACCTTCATCCTTCATCCTTATTATCTTCATTCCTCCATTCAATTTTTGTGCTAGTGTGGATCTGAACTTGGAAGTTGATTTGGAAGAGCTTATTTGGATCGGTTTTGCTTAATTTTGGTGGATCTTCACTTCTACTACAAGAAATCACTTGGATCTTGAAGAATCTCTGGGTTTCTTGATTGGATATGCTCATTTGAAGTTGAATCAACATTCACCAAATAAAATCTCCGCTTTGTAGGTTGGAAATTCTAGATCTGATGTTATTTTGAGCTTATTTTGCATAATCATCATGTTGATCTTCAAGTTTTGGTGGATTTTGTTGATTTTGATTCTTGTGATTTGTGATCTTGTTGTTTGAATGTGTTTACATGTTGATTAGATCACTGATTTCTGGTTTAAAATTTGTGCATAATTGATTATATGATCATTTGGATTATTTCACATTGGATTCATTGCTATAAGTGCTTTTGAGCTGCTATTTTTCTGCTTCTGGTACAGTGTTAATTGATTAACCAGTTGCAGTACAAACTGGTTAGCCGGTTAACCAGTGCGAATTTTCAAAAATCTTTAATGGTTATTCGTTTAAACAATAGTGTTAACCAATTAACACTGAACCAGAATGACATTTTTGGTTGTTTCCAAGCTTGTTTTGGTTGCTTCTCACTTGGAATCTTCATGGATCAATATGATGCATTTAAGTGAGATGCTTTGGATATGTGTCACTATTCTTGATTGTTTAATCTTGATTCTTCGACACGCATGGTTCGGTTTCCACTTGAATGCATACTTTGTGGATGTTGTTCAAGTGATGATCATTTGCTTTGCTTGAGTTTGAAGGATTGTTTGGTTGAGATGTGCTTGTGGTGGCTGTTGTCCCACACTTTTTTCCTCCCACTCTTATTTGATGATTGATGGTAACGGTTGTAGGAGCTTGCTTCTCCCATTTCATCTCATCCTCGCATCTTTTTGTGTTTTCATTTCATGTTGCATTTCATCTTCCATTTCTTTCTACTTGTGATTGAATTGCTTTACGTTTTCTTGGTCCTTTGTGTAACGCTCCGATTCCGAATTCCCATTAATTGTTGAGTCTTTTAATTTATTTAATTGATGTTTGTTTTATATTGAGAAATTATATATTATTATGTGGTGTTTGCTTATTTCATCTATTTTTACCGATTCGGAGAGTTTTCGGGGAATTAGAGTAAAAAGGGCATTTTAGACATTTAGCAATTTAGTGTGAGAATTGATTGGTAAGTGTTGGAAAGAATTTGAGAGGAATGAAATAGAGATAGAAATAGAATAAGAGAGGAAAAGAAAGAAAGATAGTAACATAAGAAGAAAAACAAGAGAAAGAAAAGAGGAGAAGAGAAAGAGAAGAGAAAGTGGAGAGGAAAACCTAGAATCATCAAGGGATCATCACCAAAGCTTGCAATCGATCGGTAAGGGTGTGAAACTCCATCATCTCTTTAATGTATATGATTGTATGTGTATGTGTTTGGATTTTGTAGAGTTTCTACTCTTTTTCCCCCTTAGGTTAGAAGTTGGTTTTGTGAGTAGAATGAGGTTTTGATCGGTTAGAACTCGGATTAGACGATGTAGTTTAGTCGGGTGATGGTAGGGTTGTGCCACTGAGACTGGTTTGGATTTAATCGGTTGGTTGTGTGGAGTTTGGGCTTTGGAACAGCCATGGACGTTCTGTCTTCGCAGGCTCGCCAGGCGAATGGCAGCGAAGCTTCGCCAGGCGAAGCTCAGCGAGCTGCAGCGAAGCAAGTCAGAAGCAATACCCTGTATTCGCTGGCAAGTTCGCCAGGAGAAGTGAGTTGGCGAAGGTTCGCCAGGCGAGTGTGTAGCGAGCCTCAGCGAGTAATTCCAGAATTACTCCCAGTGGACTTCGTTGGGAAGTTCGCCAGGCGAAGGCCAGCGAGCATTCGCTGCGTGGCTTCTCCAGGCGAAGGTTGGCGAACCTGACAGTGTTATTTGTTTTGCTGTTTATTCATAGCATGATTTTTGGCCGATTCAATTATGATTAATGCCTATATGAATGATTGATGTGTGAACTGTTTCGACATGTCATGTTGTGGGTGGCCGAAAGGCGTGAATCCTAGATTGTAGAGCCAATGGTGAATCTTGAACGTTTGATAATCTTGTGTATTTGCTTGATGGGCCACAAGTCTTATGATTGTGGAAAGTTCAAGGCGAAGTGTTCCAACTGTGGGCTCCTTGGACATGATGCAGCAGAGTGTAGAAAGAATGCTGTGAAGTGTTTTAATTGTGGCGAGGTGGGTCACATTAGCCCGAATTGTACCAAACCGAAGCAAGCTCCGGCGGGCGGAAAAGTATTCGCATTAGCAGGTTCAGACGCTACTAATGCGGCGGATCGTTTGATTAAAGGTACATGCTTTATTAATGATATGCCTTTAGTTGCTATTATTGATACTGGAGCGACTCACTCGTTCATTTCTCTTGCGTGTGCTAAGCGGTTGGATTTGTGTATGGTTTCTTTGAGTAGTGGTATGGTTATTGGGACTCCCGCTTCGGGGTCGGTAACTACTTCTTTGGTGTGTGCAAGTTGTCCTTTGACCATGTATGGTAAGGACTTCGTTATGGATTTAGTGTGTTTTCCGTTGGAAGGTTTGGACGTAATCTTGGGTATGAACTGGTTGCAATTTAATAGAGTTCATATGGATTGCTATCACAAGTTAGTAAGGTTTCCTTCTTTGGAAGATGGTGAAAACGAGAGTTTTCTTTCCACTAAAGAGTTGAAGAAACTTTTAGCGAACGAAGCTCAGTTGTTTGGTTTGTTTGCATCGTTGTCGGTGGAGAGCAAAGTTGAGCTCGACGTGTTTCCTGTGGTTTGTGAATTTCCTGAAGTGTTTCCGGAAGATGTTGCGGATGTGCCGCCAAAGAGAGAGATTGAATTTTCTATTGATCTAGTTCCGGGTACTAGACCGATTTCGATGGCCCCGTATCGGATGTCGGCATCGGAGTTGGTGGAATTGAAGAAGCAGTTGAATGATTTGTTGGATAAGAGATTTGTAAGACCAAGTGTTTCTCCTTGGGGTGCGCCGGTATTGTTGGTAAAGAAGAAGGATGGTAGTATGTGATTGTGTATTGATTATCGGCAGTTGAATAAGGTGACAATTAAGAACAAGTATCCGCTTCCAAGAATTGATGATTTGATGGATCAATTAGTTGAAGCCCGTGTTTTTAGTAAGATTGATTTGAGATTCGGTTATCACCAGATTCGGGTTAAGGAAGAAGATATTTCGAAGACGGCTTTTAGAACACGATATGGTCACTATGAGTATACGGTGATGCCATTCGGAGTTTCTAATGCGCCGGGTGTTTTCATGGAATATATGAACCGTATCTTCCACGAGCAGTTGGATCGTTTTGTGGTAGTGTTTATCAATGACATTTTGATTTATTCTAAGTCTCGAGAGGAACACGAAGAACATTTAAGGATTGTGTTGCGGATTTTGAAAGAGAAGAAATTGTACGCAAAATTGTCTAAGTGTGAGTTTTGGTTGTCGGAGGTGAGTTTTCTTGGACATATTATTTCCGGAAATGGTATTAGTGTGGATCCATCCAAGATCGATGCGGTAATGCAATGGGAGACTCTAAGATCGGTTACGGAAATTCGAAGCTTTTTGGGCTTGGCCGGTTACTACCGGAGGTTTATCGAAGGATTTTCAAAGTTAGCACTTCCGTTAACGCATTTGACTTGTAAAGGGAAGGCTTTTATTTGGGATGTTAATTGTGAAGAGAGTTTCATGGAATTAAAGAGAAGGTTAACGACAGTGCCAGTTTTGATTTTGTCGAATCCTACGGAACCTTTTGTGGTTTATTGCGATGCTTCCTTGTCAGGATTGGGTGGTGTATTCATGCAAGATGGGAAGGTCGTAGCGTATGCTTCTAGACAGTTGAGAGTACATGAAAAGAATTATCCTACTCATTATTTAGAGTTAGCGGCCGTAGTGTTCGTTTTGAAAATTTGGAGGCACTATCTTTATGGTGCAAGATTTGAAGTTTTTAGCGATCACAAGAGTTTGAAGTATTTGTTTGATCAAAAAGAATTGAATATGAGGCAAAGGAGATGGCTAGAACTTTTGAAGGACTATGATTTTGGTTTAAATTATCATCCGGGTAAGGCGAATGTGGTAGCCGATGCCTTAAGTCGGAAGTCGTTGCACGTGTTTACTTTGATGGTTAGAGAGTGGGAACTTTTGGAGAACTTTAGAGATTTGAGTTTGGTTTGTGAGTTAACGCCGAGTAGTGTGAAGCTTGGTATGTTGCATGTCGCGAATGATTTCCTTGCTACGGTGTGTGAAAAGCAAAAGTTGGATTTGAAATTTGTGGATTTGATGACGAATGGAAATGAAGATTTCAAAGTTGATGAATTAGGAGTTTTGAGGTTTCGAGGTCGTATTTGTATTCCCGATGATGCGGATTTGAAAAAGATGATATTCGAAGAGGGACATCGGAGTAACTTAAGTATTCATCCGGGAGCGAATAAGATGTATCAGGATTTGAAGAAGATCTTTTGGTGGTCTGGATTGAAAAGCGATGTTGCTCGTTTTGTGTACTCGTGTTTGACTTGCCAGAAGTCTAAGGTGGAGCATCAGAAGCCTAGTGGATTGATGCAACCGTTGGATATTCCGGAATGGAAATGGGATAGTAAATCGATGGATTTTGTTACGGGATTGCCGAATACGCAAAGAGGACATAATGCTATTTGGGTGATTGTTGATAGGCTTACTAAATCGGCTCACTTTATTCTGATTGATATTACTTATTCTTTGGAAAGGTTGGCCGAGATTTATGTTGGCACTATTGTGAAGCTTCATGGAGTTCCTAAGAGTATTGTGTCGGATAGAGATCCTAGATTTACTTCAAGATTTTGGGAGAGTTTGCAAGGTGCCTTGGGTTCTAAGTTGAGATTGAGTTCGGCATATCATCCGCAAATAGATGGTCAAACCGAGAGGACGATTCAATCGTTAGAAGATTTGTTGCGTGCTTGTGTGCTTGAACAAGGTGGTGCGTGGGACGGTTATTTAGCGTTGATTGAGTTCACCTATAATAACAGTTTCCATTCGAGTATTGGTATGGCGCCATTTGAGGCTTTATATGGTCGGAGATGTCGAACACCTCTGTGTTGGCATGAGACAGGTGAAAAGTCGGTAGTTGGTCCGAAAATAGTACAGCAAACGACGGAAAAGGTGAAATTTATTCGGGAAAAGATGAGAGCTTCTCAGAGTAGACAGAAAAGTTATCATGATAAAAGGAGAAAGGATCTCGAGTTTCAAGAGGGCGACCATGTGTTTTTGAGAGTTACACCGGTTACGGGTGTGGGTCGTGCTTTGAAGTCGAGAAAGTTGACTTCTCGTTTTATTGGCCCGTATCAGATTGTCGCACGAGTTGGTGTTGTGGCTTATTGTGTGGCGTTACCTCCAAACCTTTCGAATTTGCATGATGTATTCCATGTATCGCAACTTCGGAAGTATGTTCCGGATCTGTCACATGTTATCCCAATGGATGAAGTTGAAGTAAGAGATAACCTTACAGTTGAAGTTTTACCGGTTAGTATTTTGGACCGCGAAGTTAAGAAACTAAGAGGCAAGGATGTTGCGCTTGTGAAAATGTCCTGGGGAGGTGCCGCGGAAGGCAACATGACTTGGGAGTTGGAGAGCAAGATGCGAGAGTCGCATCCGGAGTTGTTTGAGTCAGGTAATATTTTCGAGGACGAAAATTTCTAAAGTGGGGGAGAGTTGTAACGCTCCGATTCTGAATTCCCATTAATTGTTGAGTCTTTTAATTTATTTAATTGATGTTTGTTTTAAATTGAGAAATTATATATTATTATGTGGTGTTTGCTTATTTGATCTATTTTTACCGATTCAGAGAGTTTTCGGGGAATTAGAGTAAAAAGGGCATTTTAGACATTTAGCAATTTAGTGTGAGAATTGATTGGTAAGTGTTGGAAAGAATTTGAGAGGAAAGAAATAGAGATAGAAATAGAATAAGAGAGGAAAAGAAAGAAAGATAGTAACATAAGAAGAAAAACAAGAGAAAGAAAAGAGGAGAAGAGAAAGAGAAGAGAAAGTGGAGAGGAAAACCTAGAATCATCAAGGGATCATCACCAAAGCTTGCAATCGATCGGTAAGGGTGTGAAACTCCATCATCTCTTTAATGTATATGATTGTATGTGTATGTGTTTGGATTTTGTAGAGTTTCTACTCTTTTTCCCCCGTAGGTTAGAAGTTGGTTTTGTGAGTAGAATGAGGTTTTGATCGGTTAGAACTCGGATTAGACGATGTAGTTTAGTCGGGTGATGGTAGGGTTGTGCCACTGAGACTGGTTTGGATTTAATCGGTTGGTTGTGTGGAGTTTGGGCTTTGGAACAACCATGGACGTTCTGTCTTCGCAGGCTCGCCAGGCGAATGGCAGCGAAGCTTCGCCAGGCGAAGCTCAGCGAGCTGCAGCGAAGCAAGTCAGAAGCAATACCCTGTATTCGCTGGCAAGTTCGCCAAGAGAAGTGAGTTGGCGAAGGTTCGCCAGGCGAGTGTGTAGCGAGCCTCAGCGAGTAATTCCAGAATTACTCCCAGTGGACTTCGCTGGGAAGTTTGCCTGGCGAAGGCCAGCGAGCATTCGCTGCGTGGCTTCGCCAGGCGAAGGTTGGCGAACCTGACAGTGTTATTTGTTTTGCTGTTTATTCATAGCATGATTTTTGGCCGATTCAATTATGATTAATGCCTATATGAATGATTGATGTGTGAACTGTTTCGACATGTCGTGATGTGGGTGGCCGAAAGGCGTGAATCCTAGATTGTAGAGCCAATGGTGAATCTTGAACGTTTGATAATCTTGTGTATTTGCTTGAATTGAATAGAAACGCATTGATAGGCTGATATGTGTGTAAACAATGTGTGAAATGGTGCATAATGTGAATGCATGATAGATATATGCGATGTATGTGATAAATGCAATGAGTATGTTTGTGAACATAGTATGCATTCTGTGTTGATCGATCCCTCGGAGGATTAGCATTGTGTAGCATCTTAGTATGCATTTTTGTGTTGAATGATCCCTCGGAGGATTTGTAGAACCTCTTATGATACGATGGTTACATTAGATTCCTTGGAGAATCGGTTGCATTGTGTGATTCCTCGGAGAATCGGTCATAACATGTAATCCCTTGGAGGATTGACTAGAGTATTTGATTCCGTGGAGAATCTGCTGAGTATTTGATTCCATGGAGAATCTGGTGAATATTCGATTCCGTGGAGAATCTGATGAATATTTGATTCCGTGGAGAATCTGCTGAATACTTGATTCCGTGGAGAATCTGCTGAATACTCGATTCCTTAGAGAATCTGTTGAATGAGTCGGTACCGCATTTGCATCTGCATAGAGTCGTGTGTCGGTCTCTATGAGTCGCATGAGTCATCTGTGTATGATGCATTAGTTGTATGAATGTAATGGTGTATGTTATATATGATTGTTTGGAGGAACATATAGTGAATGTTCATGAGCATGTGTAGAGGCATGATTAATTGTATATGCTTAATGTGGTGAGAACATAATTTGAGTATAACTTGTACAAATATGAGTATATGTATATATACAATTTTATGCATTAACTGTTATGATATTGTTTCTCACCCTTCTGCTGTTTTATAATGCTCTATGAGGCATTGCAGAGTAGGAAGCTGGAGGTTCTTTTTGTGAAGCGATGTCTTCATTCTTTTTGGTCAATGGCTCTGATATGTAACATCTGGGTAGTTAGGAAGCCTTTGACTCCTTTGGAGTTACATTTGTTTTGATTCTTTGTGATACATCTGTGTATGTATCCGCTGTGGATATGGTTGTAAAGCATGAATTGATTGAATGGTTGTATATACTTTTATGTATGTGATCGATTCAATATTTGAATGTTTCCGCTTTTATTCTAAATATTGAGATGTGGGTTACCCATTGTTGCATATCTATTTTGAGCAGGTATCGTATGTGTTTAATTCCATGATAATGTGATGCGCCTCTTATATACCATGTTTTAATTAAACTCTGATGAAATAAATTTTCTAAGTGCCTAATTGATTAATTTGATTAATTTGGGGGTATAGAAAGGGGGTGTTACACTTTGCCATGATCCCTTAGGATTCTTAGTCCCTCTGTTTAGGATGGGAGTAGGGTAGACAATAGGAGTTCAATCCAAGCATGCTAACATTACGGTAGATTTCCCTTTCAATCCCAACGTTAGGGTCGAGTTTCCCTTAGACCTTTCGTGCGTCTCTCTTCTCATCTCAAAACATATTCTAACACATCTAATAAATACGATGAACGTTGTACACTACGAGCCTTAAGCACATGGGAAATGATGAGTGAGGGGTCTCCTCTCACTTGTCTAGAGTGTTTAGTGTACGTCCCATTTGGGGGCGATATGCGACGCATTCGTTCCTATGTCATAGTCGTTAGTGTGTCGTGAATCACAACTTAACTCAATTCACGTCTTCTTAAAAAACACGAGCAAAACATCAAACCTTTTTATCCTTCGGGATTAATTAAAATCTTTTTTCAGAAAGAGTGTGTTAAGCTTTGGTTCTACCGCAAACAGGCATCGTCCCTAACTGCTGGAACAAAGGTTTAACCCTACTCAATTAAAACACTTAACCTATCTGTGGTCGTGTCATCCCGAACTACATTTGCTTTGATTTCTCATATCAGATGAGGATACATAGGCACAAGACGGCAATGTCTTGGAGAGCAACCTTCCCCCCTTAACCCGTGGTTTTCCAAACTACGTTGACTCTGACTTTCCCATTGCACGAGGGAATATGTAGGCATAGAGCGGCGATGCTCTATCGAGTCTCTGTTCTTTTCTTTTGACCCCGTGAGCCAACCTTATAGATTAACACACCCTTTTATTAGACAACAAGCGTGGATCCCGTTGAGTACAACGGACGTGAGGGGTGCTAATACCTTCCCTTTGCGTAACCGACTCCCAAATTCAAGATTTGGTTACGATGACCTTGTCTTTTCCCTTTTTCGTAGGTTTTCTCTGATCGTTTCCTTTCCCTCTCCTTGGGATAAATAATGAACGGTGGCGACTCTTCTGTTTTCCCTCCAGGTGTTTTCGTAGTTGCGACAGCTGGTTACGATGACCTTGTCTTTTCCCTTTTTCGTAGGTTTTCTCTGATCGTTTCCTTTCCCTCTCCTTGGGATAAATAATGAATGGTGGCGACTCTTTTGTTTTTCCGCTAGGTGTTTTCGCAGTTGCGACAGTTGGCGACTCTGCTGGGGAACCCCCGTTCCCTATGCGAGTCAATCCTAGCGCTTGTCTATTGTTTTTCTTTAGGTGTTTACTATTGTGCAGTTATTTTGTTTTATGTACATTGTCGGTTGTATATTACTGCATTTGCATTTTGTTATCATATTATGCTGCTGCTGTGCTATGGGGTGGGTTGTTCCATTGAGAGATGAGCCTAATACCTAGGCTTGAGTATATACACAAGATTAGTGTGGAGAGTAGCGGGAGCTTGTGTGGCATTTGGCCACACAATAGCTCGTGCAAAATTCACGTCCAGACGAGGTTTTTCTTGGGAGATGCTCCATCCTGCGTGTCTGGTGCAGTTGAGGGAGTATTGACTTAAAAGGACTAACGACTCTGGAGACCGTTCTTTGGGAAGTCAGCTAAGTGAGGCTGCTTCATTTGACTATGATACCACACCAGAAATAGTGAACGTATCATCGTTTCTCGAAAGTCTGTAACGCTGATGACCTGCATAGGATGTTGTACCTTTCAAGACTAGAACCCACATGTGAGAAGGGATGGGTTTTGCAGGAAAATTTAACCTCCAACCAACCTGGTTTTCTCATCAGTGCGGAATTTTGATCATGAGTACTCTGTTGTTCTATCACCTCAGTGTATGATTTTCTGGGATTTCTTATTAGAGCGGAGCTATGGTTGTATTCAGTCAACGGCACAACAACAAGTTTGAGCATTGGATACCTTGATCCCATGTGTGCATCTGCATAATCATTCTGCATTTAACATTGCATGTCTATGTGTGTTACAGGTTCTCGTCACTCCCTTGATTCTGGTATTGATCTTCTATAGAGATGGAAGTTGGCAGAAAGAGGATTGTTGTATACAAGTTTCCGGCACCTGAGTTAGGACCTTTATTTGGTCTGATATCCATGGCTGAGTCTGGCGTCCTTGAAACCTTCAGGGAAGAATATGGGAGGATTATGAATCTTGTTCGTAAGATCACGAGTTATGAGCATGGAGCTATTCATACCCTATTACAGTTTTATGATTCGCCGCTGTGATGTTTCACGTTCCCAGACTATGTGTTGGTTCCGACTTTGGAAGAACTCGCTTTTGAAATTCTGGTATGCAGATCTCATATGTTCCAAGAACATTGATCTCTGCTCAACAAGGACGATGACAGACCATGACCAATTTAAATTTCTTTAAATTGTACCAATGTCATGACCAACGTCATGACGTCTGTTGTAACATCTGCAGGCTGACATACTATTTATCTAAACATTTAAATTATGCAGAATTGTAAATGTTGGAAGATAAATAACACAATGAATTATTTACCCAGTTCGGTGCAACCTCACCTACATATGGGGGCTACCAAGCCAGGAAGGAAATCCACTATTAGCAGAATCAATTCAGAGCTAAACTCCCCCATTTACAACTCCTCACTTAATCTCTACCTAATGCAATTTCTACCTAGAGACCACTAGACAAAAGTATACCCACTCACTCCCCCTTAATCACAGCAGTGATATACAATTCAATACAAAAGACAGACTTTAGAAGACACTCTTAAAAGTCACAATACTTGATTTTGCTTAACAGCTTCAATCAAGGACAATGAACACAACAGTTCATACACACTAACCAAAGCAATTATACATCATACAATTTCTTGGCACACAAGTATCCTAAGACACACGTGAAGAACCAAACTTCTTCACTCACACAACACATGTGAAGAGCAACACTCTTCACTCACAAATATGTCTACCACAATGTATCAAAAGATACAAAGGGTGACTTACACACACAAAGGACTCTCAAACCCTAAACCTTTATTTTACACTCAAGTTGTTCTTGATGTGAGTGCCTTTTTTTTTCTCTGCTTCTACTCCTCCTTAAATAGCAATGCAGATTGGGCTTGGGATGGTCACAAGTAACAAACTTTAGGTTTAACCAAGTTAAACCACTTTCTATAATCCAAGGTGCTGTCAAATTAGGTCACAGCTGCTTCATGTTATGTCCAGCCCTGACTAGAATCTCGCCTGAGATAACTAAGGAGCCATAATAGGTTTCCTGAATTCAAGCCTGAGATATATCAGGTATCATAACAGAAAAACAAACCCTGCACGTCTGATGTCATACGATCAATGTCATAACATTCAGTCATGACATTCAACTTCACTTACTCTTAGCTGACCAGACTCATCCTGTTGAACACTCTTGTAGAATCTTCTTCACAACAGTAGAAACAAGCATATTAGTTTCCTAAAAAAGTCTCAAAGATCCTTTTTATGAACACCAATTAAATCTGTACTTTGTTCCTAATGAATCTCTTTGACCTGTACATACTGATGAGGAATATCCAACAGGACCAAAACACTTCTGTCAAGAGATATAACATAGCAGCCCCTGCTCTACCAGACATTGATGTCATGACATTCAGTATGACATCCATGACTGCAAGTTTTGTCATTAGCTCCTGCTAGCTCCTACTGCACCAGACAGCGATGTCATGACATTGGTAATGACATCCATGATAGCAGTTCTGTCATCAGCTCCTGCTAGCTCCTTTTACATCCATGAGAGTAGTTCTGTCATCAACTCCTACTAGCTCCTACTGCACCCATGACAGCAATTCTTTCATCAGCTCCTGCTGGTTCCTGCTGCACCAGAGTGATGTCATGACATTGGTAATGACATCCTGTTTAAACACATGACAACAATACTGTCATAACAGTAGATGAAGATGTTGTGATATCTGGCTTAACATCAGTGCAGAATCATGTTTTACCAAAATTTAGCCAATCCTAGAACCATAGAACCATGGTACTAACAGCTTTCATCTTAGGTGTTCCGATTCAAGATAAGGTGCCATTCTTCAGTTCTGAAGAAGAACCTGATCTCGAGAGGTTATCCGTCGCTCTTTATGTGAGCGCCTTTGAGTTGGTAGACCATGTTATCAGCAGAAATGGAGTTTCCGGCTTTGCTTTATCTTTCTTGGTGGATAAAGCCTGAGAGTATGCTGAAGAGGGTTGTTAAGTGGTTTTCAGTGCCATCTTGGCTTTGTGTGTCTATGGCATTGTGTTGTTCCCTAATGTACAAGATTTTGTGGATTTTGATGCTTTTCATATCTTCGCTTCCGGGAATCCTCTACCTACTCTCTTGGGAGATTTGTATCATTCAGTACACTATAATAATGAGAAAATAAGAGGAAAGATGGTTTCTTGTTGCGCGTCACTGTTGCACAGGTAGTTCGTTGATCATCTCCCTCGCTCTGGAGCGTTTGTAGATCTAAGGAATTCATCTGAATGGTCAAAGAGGCTTATGGGTTTAACAAAAAAGAATATTTCCTGGTTCAACCGAGACCTGCTTGATTGTGAGCTCATCTTTAGTTGTGGTGGCTTTCCTAATGTACCTTTGATGGGGAGGAAAGACGGCATCAACTATAATCCTTCTCTTGTTGTCAGATAGTTTGGTTATGCTTTGAGAGGACCTCCGAAAGAAGAAGAAGTGCAGGAATCTCTATACTTCACTGGTGTAGCTGATCCTTGTATTTTGGCCAAATTCGTGAACGCATGGGGTAAAATTCACAAGAAGGGAAAGCTTTCTTTGGGCAAAGGCGATTGTAGAGCCTACGACCCCTACTTGGAGTGGATTCAAGAGAGAGTTGCAAATGTACTATTACCACTTCCTGTGGAGGAACCATTATATCCCTTAGTCATTGAGCCGCCTACAACGATCGACATCCTGAGGTATAACGAGCTTTGGGTAGAGAAGGAAAACCTGTGCGAAGAGAATGAAGAGTTGAAGCAGGAGATCGGTCAGCTGAAGCATGACAAAGGTGAAGTTGTTTATTTGACCAAGACGAAGTCAGAATCATTGATCAAGTTGGATAAAGAGCTTACTGATCAGATCAAAGTATGAGAGATGGTCGGTCATGACTTGGAAAGCACTTGCAGCATTCTGAAGCAAAAGAAGGAGGATTTAGACAGAGCATATCTGAAGATATCCAAATTCAATAAGCAATGGAATGCTACTGTGACCGCCAACAAGAATAGGGAGGACCAGCTTCATACTCAGGTTGATAAGCTGAAAGCGCAACTCAAGGTCAAGGAGAAAAAAGTATTGGTAGAATCGTTTCGCAGATGCACGATTGAGCAGAAGTACCATGAGACTTTATCAGCCTTGGAAGAGCTCAAGATTCACGCAGATGTGAAGAAACCCAGGCTTGAAGATGCCTTCGGCGAAGACACTTGGGAAGATTATTGTCATTATCTCTGGGATGTGATACGCAGAAGGCATATCCTCGTTAGAGAGTTGGTTCATAGACCAGACCATCCAGATACGAAGATGATGCTTAAGGAGGCTCAGGCATGGGGCAAAAAGCATGATTGCTAGGGGGTTTATATTTTGATATATCACAATAGTTTCCTTGCTTTCGTATCTTGATCATCACCAGATATGTTGGATGAGATCAATACCTCTTTGTATGCAGATATTTCTCATTTGGTTGTTGTATTGTCTCAGCTTTACCTGATATATGAGAAGATTATCATGGTGTTCTTATCCATCTCTGTTGTTCTTGTTTATTGAAGCTAGAATCAAGGGGGAGATCTCCCTGTAACCACATATACATGTTTGCATTTTGCATTTTGCATTTTCATTTTCATCGCAAGTGTTCTCGGTGGCCTTTTGTTCCTAACTCTGCTTGGTTTTTCTTCAGTAATAGGATTGAGGAGTTCAGTTTCCACAGATATTCAACTCGAGGGAATCAGCGAAGAGTAATGGATCAAGTTCAAGCTGAATTGCAGGAGGTCAGAGCTCGCATGTCCCAGTTCATGGAGCTGATGTAGAATGTTGCTAGTGGGCAGGAACAATTAAGAATTATGGTCCATCCGTTGATAGCACGGGTTGACGAAGAGGGCGTTTTGCACAGAGGAGCTGGTGTCATTCCTCCACCGATCGGTGGATCTGTTCCACAGGGTATTCCTACTGTTGTCGTACCTCCGGGCGGAGGTGTTGTAAATGAAAATGGTAATGTTGCTAGGGGAAGTGTGTGCACTGTGCACGGGGTTGTTGGCCCTCATTGGGAAGATCACCAGGATGATGTCTTTTCCATAAGAGATATGGAGGGTGGTTTACCAACTGAAGCCGACAGAAGGTTTAAATTGATCGAAGAGAAAATGAAGTCTTATGAGAATCAGAACTCTTTGGGTCTCGACATGTCAGATCTTGGTCTAGTGCAGGGGGTCAGGATTCCTCCCAAGTTCAAGGTACCGGATTTCGACAAGTATAAAGGGACGACCTGTCCTAGAGTACACATTCGAGCATATTTTAGAAAAATGTCTGCATACTCTAATGATGAAAAGCTGCTAATGCATTTTTCCAAGATAGCCTGGCAGGAGCGTCTTTGGAATGGTATATGGGACTTGAGAGAACTCATATCCTCAACTGGAGAGAATTAGTCGAGGCTTTTGTGCGTCACTATCAGTATAATAGTGATTTGGCACCGAACAGGGTACAATTGCAAAGTTTGTCGCAGAAAAATACTGAGAGCTTCAAGGAATACGCCAAGAGGTGGCGGGATCTAGCCGCTAGAGTGCAACCCCCTATGGTGAAAAGAGAGCTGATAGACATGTTCATGGCTTCGTTGCCTGGTGTGTATTTTGAGAATTTAATAGGATGCACGTCTGCAGGGTTTTCTGATCTGGTAATGGATGGCGAGAGAGTCGAAAGTGGGATTAAGTCTGGAAAGATTCTAAATGGTGGTGGATCCTCTTCAGGAGGAATAAAGAAACCATATTTAGTAACCCCTAAGAGGAGGGAAAGGGATGCATATGCTATTTCTCACAGGGGTAAAGGTAGAGCTCAGTCCCGTTATCATCAACAAGTCGCTGCAGTAGATATCCCGGCCGCAACTTAATAGCGAGTTAATGTTCCACGAACTTATAATGCTAGACGCAGAATGACTGATAGACAGTTCGAGAATCCTTTGATGTCGTATTCTCAGTTGTTACAATATATGTTGTAGTTACAACTGGTTCAAAAGAGGACTTTGGCTCCTCTCACTGGTACACCGCCTCCTGGTTACGATGCAAATGCTAGATGCGATTTTCATTCAAGTGCTTCGGGCAATAACATTGACAATTACAAAGCCTTCAAACATAAAGTTCTGGACTTGCTTGACTCCAAGGCTATCAACTTCACCAACGATGGGCCTAATATGAATCAAAACCCGATGCCAAATCATGGGGTGGCAGGGGTTAATGCTATTATAGAGGGAGGACAATTAAATCTGATAACTGATTTTGAGGATTTGAAGACTCCGTTGAGTTTTGTGAAGTCTAGGTTGTTGGAAAAGGGGGTGTACCGGGTTGTTCTACTGGCTGCTCAGAATGGGTTGTGATCTTTTGAGAAAGGTTATTCAGAGAATGACTGATGAGGGCCGTTTACAATTTGACAAGGTCGTAAAAGAAGATGGTGAGGATAAGGTGAGTAAGAGAGGAAGTGAAGTTTCTACAATCTCGATTCCATACCGGACAATCAATATTTCAGCGCCTGCTAGGCCAACTACAGTTATCATTACTGTACCTGGACCTGTGCCGTACGAGAGCTCTAAAGCTATCTCACGAAACTATGGGGGAGAGGTGTTTTGTAATGGGCAGAGACAGGAATGGACAACGTCTACATGCAAAAATTATTCGGTTGAGAATATAGTTGGTGTCGGAGGTATCACTAGAAGTGGTAGGATCTTTTCCCCACCGGAGGTTAATACTGATAGGAATGACAAAGGTAAGGGTAACGTCGTGATTGAGGAGAATATCCAACAACAGGTTAATACTGATGTTTTTTCGAAGGACGCAAAGGAATTTATGAGACTCATTCGAAAAAGGGACTACAAGATTGTGGATCACTTAAATCAGGCTCCTTCGAAGATTTCCATTCTGTCATTATTGTTGTGTTCGGAGGCACATCGCAACGCTTTATTGAGAATCTTTAATGCATCATATGTACCCCAAGAGATTTCTGTTAATCAGTTGGAGGGGGTAGTAGCGCATGTAAATGTCGGTAATGGTCTCGGTTTCATTGATCTGGATTTGACTCCTGCTCAGAGAAACCATAATCGTGCTTTGCACATATCTATGGAATGTAGAGGGTCTCTGATGTCGCATGTCCTGGTTGACACAGGATCATCCCTCAATGTGCTTCCAAGAAGGCGTTGATGAAATTAGATACTCAAGGTTTGATATGCACGCCAAGTGATTTGGTTGTAAGGGTTTTCGACGGGTCTAAGAGATCGGTGTTTGGAGAGATTATGATGCCTATTCAGATAGGACCAGAGATTTTTGATGCAACTTTTTACATTATGGATATCCAGCCAGCATACAGTTGTTTTCTTGGCCGACCTTGGATATATGTTGCGGGAGCAGTCACCTCAACGTTGCATCAAAAGTTGAAGTATATGATGGAAGGGAAAATTGTTACAGTATGCGGTGAAGAGGATATTATGGTCAGCCATTTGTCGTCCTTTAAGTATGTGGAAGTGGATGGGGAGATCCACGAAACAATTTGCCAGGCGTTTGAAACAGTTCAGATTTAGGATAAGTCTCCTGTAGAAGCCAAGAGCCCAGAGGTTTCAATGTCATCGTTCAAGGAAGCTCGTGCTATCGTAGAATCCGGTTCATCTCTGAAGTGGGGCCAAGTTCTTAATGTTCCCGTCAAGCAGGACAAGTTCGTCCTAGGATACAAACCCTCCAGTTCTTCTCAAAGTATTCCGAGGTACAGGGGGCCCGTTCAATTCACCAGCAGCGATGTGATATTCGATAGAGTTAATGCCGTTGGAGATGACGAAGGTGACAGCGATTGCGATATGGATGCCTGGATTCGTCCATGTATTCCTGGCCAAAAGCTGTGCAATTGGACTACCGAAGAAGTCATTCATGTTACTGCTGCAGAGTAATGTTCATTGTTTTGATTATGTTCAGTCCTACATTCTGCCCAAGGCGTAGTGACCCAATCTGTGAGGCCCTCTTGTTACTTGCACTTTATCATAAATAAAGGACGTTTTCGCATTCAAATATTGTGATCCCTGTTTTTCTTGTTTTTGTTTTGCATTTATATTAAACAGAAAAATGGCAATGTGTTTTGTTTGTTGCATCGCATAATAAACATAAACATCATCATGCAGGTCTTTTCTATCAGATGCCATCGATTCAAATTCAGCTATGACTTCGTATGACTTTGATAATCCCATTTGCCAAGCTGAAGAAGAGACTGATGAAGACTATGAACTACCCGAAGAGTTAGCCAGACTTCTCAAGCAAGAGGAAAGGGTCATTGTGCCTCATCAGGAGGATATTGAAGTTGTCAATCTGGGTACCGAAGATGACCGAAAAGAGGTTAAAGTGGGGGCTGCATTGGAAGACAGTGTCAAGAGAAGATTGGTTGAAATGCTCTGTGAGTATAAGGATATATTCACTTGGTCTTACCAAGACATGCCTGGGTTGGATACAGATATTGTGGTACATCGTTTACCTCTCAGAGAAGAATGTTCGCCAGTCAAGCAGAAGTTGAGACGGACAAGGCCTGACATGGCAGTCAAGATAAAAGAAGAGGTTCAGAAGCAGTTGAACGCTGGCTTTCTTGCTGTCACGATTTACCCTCCGTGGGTCGCTAATATCGTTCCTGTTCCTAAGAAAGATGGAAAGGTCAGTATGTGTGTCGACTATAGAGATCTGAATAAAGCGAGCCCGAAAGACGATTTCCCGCTCCCCCATATTGATGTGTTGGTTGATAACACCACTCAATATTTCGTGTTTTCCTTCATGGATGGCTTCTCTGGGTATAACCAAATCAAGATGGCCCCAAAGGACATGGAGAAAACTACTGCCATTACACCATGGGGACCTTTTTGCTATAAGGTAATGCCTTTTGGATTGAAAAATGCAAGGGCAACCTATCAGCGGGTAATGGTGACTCTCTTTCACGATATGATTCATCATGAGGTTGAAGTCTATGTTGATGACATGATTGCAAAGTCACAGATGGAGGAAGGACATCTGGTCGATCTTCTAAAATTGTTTGAAAGGTTAAGGAAGTTCAAGCTGAGGCTGAATCCTAACAAATGCACCTTCGGGGTGAGATCGGGAAAGTTACTGGGTTTCATTGTCAGTGAGAAGGGTATTGAGGTAGATCCTGCCAAAATAAAAGCTATACAAGAAATGCCTGAGCCAAGAACAGAAAAAGAGGTTCGTGGTTTCCTGGGGAGATTGAACTACATTGCAAGGTTCATATCTCATCTTACAGCCACTTGTGAACCAATATTTAAATTGCTAAGAAGAGATCAAACGGTCAGGTGGAATGAAAATTGCCATAAGACATTTGAAAGAATAAAAGAATATCTGCAGGAACCTCCAATACTCATGCCTCTAGTGGCAGGGAGACCTCTGATTATGTATCTCACGGTTCTTGAGAATTCAATGGGATGTGTGCTCGGTCAACAAGACGAGTCAGGCAGAAAAGAGCATGTCATTTACTACCTGAGTAAGAAATTCACTGATTGTGAGTTGAGATACTCAATGTTGGAAAAAAACATGTTGTGCACTCGCTTGGGCTGCTAAACGTTTGAGACAATACATGTTAAACCACACAACCCTGTTGATTTCAAAGATGGATCCGATCAAGTACGTCTTTGAAAAGAAATCACTCTCCAGAAGGATGGCCCATGACAAATGGTTTTAATAGAATATGATATTCAGTATGTTTCCCAAAAAGCCATTAAGGGAAGCGTTCTGTTAGAATATCTCTCTGAACAGCCAATTGAGGATTATCAGCCGATGAAGTTTGATTTTCCCGATGAAGATGTCATGTTTTTGAAGCTGAAAGACTGTGACGAGCCTTTACCTGACGAGGGTCCTGAGATTGGATCTCATTGGAAACTGGTTTTCGATGGAGCTGTTAATTCATATGGCAATGGAATCAGTGTAATCATTACAACTCCTCACGGTTCTCACATATCGTTCAGGGCCCGATTGACTTTCGCATGCACCAATAATGAAGCCGAGTATGAAGCTTGTATTATGGGTTTAGAAGAGGGCATTGAGCTGAGGATCAAGAGTTTAGATGTGTACGATGATTCAACGCTAGTCGTCAATCAAATCAAAGGAGAGTGGGAAGCTCGTCAGGCCAACCTGGTGCCTTACAAGGACTATGCAAGGAGACTGTTTTCTTTCTTTGATAGAACTGAGTTCCATCATGTGCCAAGAGCTGAGAATCAGATGGCGGATGCCTTGGCCATACTATCCTCGATGTATAAATTGAATTATTGGAATGAAGCTCCAACTATCACCATCATGCGTCTTGATAGACCCGCTTTTGTATTTGCTATTGAGAAGGTATCAGATGGAAAGCCTTGGTATTTTGATATCAAGCATTTTCTCAAGACTCAAGAGTACCCATTTGGTGCATCCAGCAAAGATAAGAAGACTTTGAGGAGGTTAGCCGGTAATTTTTATCTGAACAAAGATTATGTGCTCTACAGGAGAAACTTTGATGTGGTCTTGCTGCGTTGTGTTGATGAACTTGAAGCAAACCTGTTGATGGAGGAAGTCCACAAGGGTTCTTTCGGTACCCATGCCAATGGACATGTAATGCCAGATTCCTTCAAATACGCCAGAAAATGCCATAAATGCCAGATTTATGCTGATAAGGTGCATGTGCCACCGACTCCTCTGAATGTGTTAACATCTCCTTGGCCCTTTGCTATGTGGGGAATTGATATGATCAGAAAGATTGAGCCGACTGCTTTCAATGGACATCGCTTCATCCTGGTTGCGATTGATTACTTTACGAAGTGGGTAGAAGCAGCTTCCTTTGCCAATGTCACGAAACAGGTGGTCGCCAGGTTCATAAAGAAGGACATCATTTGTCGTTATTGAATTCTGAAGAGAATCATTAGTGATAATGGTTCAAATTTGAATAATAAGATGATGAAGGAATTGTGCCAGAATTTCAAGATTGAGCATCACAACTCTTCTCCATATCGTCCGAAGATGAATGGCGTTGTTGAAGTAGCTAACAAGAATATCAAGAAGATTGTGCAGAAGATGGTTGTAACCTATAAGGATTGGCACGAGATGTTGCCCTTCGCTCTTCACGGTTATCGTACCTCGGTGCGTACGTCAATCGGGGAAACTCCTTTCTCACTGGTGTATGGTACGGAAGCAGTCCTACCATTAGAAATTAAGATTCCTTCTTTGAGGATTTTGTCTGATGTGAAGCTTGATGAAGCTGAATGGGTGCAAACCAGGTTGAATCAGTTGAACTTGATTGACGAGAAAAGATTGGCAGCCATTACTCATGGTCGGTTGTACCAGAATAGGATGAAGAAAGCCTTTGATCAGAAAGTGCGTCCTCGGTGCTTTCAGACGGGTAATTTAGTGTTGCAAAGAATCCTTCCTCCTCAGACAGATCACAGGGGAAAATGGACTCCCAATTATGAAGGTCCATATGTGGTAAGAAAGGTTTTCTCTAGTGGAGCCTTATTACTATCTATCATGGATGGTGAAGATTTTTCGTCCCTTGTGAATGCAGACGTGGTTAAAAAATACTTTGCCTAAAAGAGACCCGCTGGACAGAAAAAGAAAAAAGTCCAGGAAAAAATGTGGGCATCCCGGCGAACCATAAAAAGAAAAGGTTCGAGCAAAAATTAGGGATAAAAGAAAAGATATTAAGTCCGCAAAGTTGAAAACCTGGAAAGGCGACTTTGGCAAAAATGGGTATCTTGGTGGATTGAAAACCCGAAAGAGCGATCCAGGAAAAAGTTAGGGATTTGAAAGCAAACGATTGTAGTATGCGCTCGATCTGTAAGCTTGTAAGCAGTTATCCCCGAAGGAAAGGAATCAGTCCAGTCAGTTTTTTCAGAAGGCGAAACACGGGGAACATCGAGGACATACATGTCATAGCTGAATCGACACATGGTGGTTGTCTGTTTCCATATTGCCGACATTTGTATATTTTCTTTTATTTTGCACAACTACCTCTTTTCAGGAATTGCATCAGAATTTTAATTCGCCTATTTACAGGCCTTTTATCAATAAAGTATTCCCTTCAGTCAAAGAGCTTTCCTTTTTCTTGTTTTACTCTTACTGTTTTGTTTACAAAAAATGTCTGATGTTTTGATAAACATTACAGATGAAAACACGAGGCTTTACAGAGCGTAACGAAAGCAATGACTTTTCTTGAGCGGCAAGTGTCATGGATGGTAACTGAGGTAACCATTTTGCACGTGGGGCATTCTTTTGTTTTATTGCAGGATGGCAGCTCTCCCCAATAGAGTGTTTCTCCATGGCAGTGAAATTGTAATACAGAATGATTCATGTCTCCCCTAGCAGGAGTTCAGAGTTGTGTCTCTCAATTTAAGTGGATTCGTGCACCGTAGCAAGTTTGTGACGATCGACTACTTCAAGTAGATTGCAGTTAGGCATTTTGTTCAACGAAGATGTTTGTGACGCTAGCAGAGATTTTGTCTTCCCCACAGAATCCTATTATCAAGTCAGAAATGTTGTCGCCAGCGGAGGTGTAGCATATCTCCAGCAAAACAAAGTTTTGTCTCCCTACAAAGGCTGATTCCCAATAGGGTGGATTTGTTCTCAGCATATTCCCAGCAGAGTAAGGTTGAAGGATATTCCCTCGGCGGCAGGGTGGATTTCAATTCAGTATTATTCTCCAGCAAAGTCGACGTCCTTGACGTTCTTTCCCAACGGAGTCAACATTCTGGTGTCTTCCCAGTAATATCGGTATTCAGGATTTTCGTCCTCGAGCAGAGTTTAGCGTTGATTCCCTTGGCAGGGCAGATGGTTAAGCTGAGAGTGATTCATTCCCTAGTAGAATGAAGTTCTCAACAGAAGTCTATGATATTCCCCAGCAGGGCGGGTTGTTACCTGTACATCCCCAACAGGGTGGAAGTCCCTTCCAAGCAGAGTGGAGTTGTCAGTGTTGTTCTTGGTTCCTCACTGAGTGGAGTATTTGGTGTTTCTCCCAGCAGGGTGGAGTTGTCTGGAAGGCCGTCCAGGGCGTTTCCCCAGCCGAGTCTTTTGTTCCCTGGAAGAGTCTACTCTGGTAGGCCATTAAGGATGTTTTTCTCAGCAGAGTTTGATTTCATTCCCAGCGGAGTTGGTCTCTTCTCTCTAGCATTTATCTTGCTGGAGTGGTTCCCTTGCATTTGCATTTTGCTTAGCATCCTACCAAATGTGTAGCATTTCCATTTCGTCTGGAGCATTACACCATTTTCAACATATGCATCTGAAGCATAAGCCAGGTTTGGTGCCTTGGTTGCCGGTTGCCTTTGATGGCAAAAGTTGTTTAATTCAGGATATTTTTGAGTTATCCTCGTGGGGGTGGATCTTTGGGTTATTCATGTTGTTGGATTTTTCCCAGCATAATCGTTTGGTTAAACGTCTTCTTTCCTCAGTTGGGTCGTTTGGGTAAGCGTTTTCTTTTCCTAAGAGTTTTTTGTATAAACGTCTTTGTTTTCCCCAAGTGAGTCGCTTGTAAAGGTTTTCCCTGGTCGAGCCTGTTGTTCAGACGTCTCTTTTGCCCAACTGAGTTGTTTGGTGAACCGATTTTCTTCGGCAGATTCGTTTGTTTAAACTTCTCCTTTCCTATTGGGGATTTCGTTGCAAATTGCGAGTTGGTTGATTCTGTTGCCTGCCTATTCTGGGTGTGTTGTCCCAACTTTTGGTTGGTATTCACCCGTGTAGTCCGAATTATGGTATTCGTTATTCCAACTTTTGGTTGGTACTTCTGGGGTGTGTATTCCAACTTTTGGTTTGTAATTCCTGAGTTGTGTTATCCCAACTTTTGGTTGGTAACTGTTGGTTCCCCCTACAGAGTCCTTATTCTAACTTTTGGTTGGTAATTGTTGCTCTATTCCAACTCTTGGTTGATGACCCATTGGCGGTTGGATGTTATTCCAATTTTTGGTTGGTAGTCCTTGTTTTTCTCAACAAAGTCGGATATCCCAACTTTTGGTTGGTAACCTTTGTTGTGGTCAGCTCGCTTTCATTCAACGTTTCCGATGATCCTAACTTTTGGTTAGTAGCCTTTTATTCCAACTTTTGGTTCGTAGTTCTGGATGATTATCCCAACTTTTGGTTGGTAGTCTTCCATGGTGGAGTCAACTTCGTTTAGCGTCCCCAGCGATCCTAACTTTTGGTTAGTAGCTTGTGTTCCGACTTTTGGTCGATGATAATCTTTTCTAGCGATCCTAACTTTTGGTTAGTAGCTTGTGTTCCGACTTTTGGTCGATGATAATCTTTTCTGGCGATCCTAACTTTTGGTTAGTAGCTTGTGTTCCGGCTTTTGGTCGATGATAATCTTTTCTGGCAATCCTAACTTTTGGTTAGTAGCTTGTGTTCCGAATTTTGGCCGATGATAATCTTTTTTGGTGATCCTAACTTTTGGTTAGTAGCTTTTGTTCCGACTTTTGGACGATGATAATCTTTTCCGGGAGGTCCTAACTTTTGGTTAGTAGCATTGTTTCCCAACTTTTGGTTGGATGTTATCCTCTGCAGTGTTATCCCAACTTTTGGTTGGTAGTTTGTCGCTTGTTGGACGTCATCCCAACTTTTGGTTGGTATTCCCAGCTGGGTCTAAAGTTTTGTTGACGTTATTCCAATTCTTGGTTGGTAGTCTTCCGTTCCTAGATTTGTTATTCCAACTCTTGGTTGGTAATCCTTTAGTAGTGGTATGTTTATCCCAACTTTTGGTTTGTACTCCTCCTCCATTCCCTGGCGAAGTCGTCATTCCAACTTTTGGTTGGTAACTTTGTCTGATTCCAACGTTTGGTTGGTAAGATTTTGTTGACGCGATTCCAACTTTTGGTTGGTAGTCCTTAGCTTCGCTTGTGGAGTCTGATCCTAACTTTTGGTTGGTAATCTCCAGTTTGGTCGTCTTGTTGACATTATTCTAACTCTTGGCTGGTAGTCTTTATTTCCTTGTTGACGATTCCAACTTTCGGTTGGCAATCTTTGTGTTGGGTGGATGACTCCAAATTTTATTAGTAGTTTTCAACTATGGGGGGTTGATACTTTCTTCCCGCAGAGTCCGTCTTTGGTCGGCGCTTTGGTGATTCTAACTTTTGGTTAGTGACCTTGTCCTTCAGCTTTTGGGTTGGAGGTTGCTCCTTGCGAATTGGAAGTGATTCCAACTTTTGGTCGATAGCTTGTGGTCGGTTTTGTCTCATCCGGTGATTTCAACTTTTGGTTGATAGTTTGGGTTCAACTTTGTTCGGTGTTGCGGCGATCCCAACTCTTGGTTGGTAGCTTGTGTTTATTACCTTCTTGTGGCATTTTGACTTTTTGGTCAGTATACTCCCCTAGTTAAATAGTCTGACCATTTCACCTTCGGTCAGTGTTGTGGTGATTCCAACTTTTGGTTGGTAGCGTTCGGTTTCTTATCTTTGGAGAGTAACCCTTATCCCATATTTTGGATGATATCCTTTGATTATTATCTTTTGATGGATGTTTTATCCTGTGTAGAGTTGTCTGGTTAGTCTACTCTTTCCCCAGTGGAGTCCTTGTCGGGTCGTAAAGTCGTTAAGTTACTTCTGGCACGGTTTGGTGGGTTTTCTTTGACTTTTATCCCAACTCTTGGTTGGTACTCATTTGTTGGCCATCCCATCTTTTGGATGGTATCCTTTGTTTGTTATCTTATGGTGGACGCTTGTTCCCCACAAGATCGCTTGGTTAAGCTTCTTTTTTATCTCCTCAGCGGAGTCGTCATTCCAACTTTTGGTTGGTATCCTTTGGTTATATTCCAACTCTTGATTGGTATCTTTTGGATTGTTATCCTCAGCGTGTATGATTCCAACTTTTGGTTGGTATTCGCTGTTTTGCATCCCCGCAGGTTGCAAATTTCCGGGTTCTTTTGTATTCAATCACCTTCTACCTTGAATGTTTAAAAGCTGATGTTCTTCATCCCTTCAGGTCCAAGTTGTTTGAATAGAGGCAGTTGTAGCACCCCAAAATTTGCCCTTCCGTTTTAGCATTAACTGGCTTTTGTTTCTCTGCATTTTGCATTTCTGCATATCATAGCATTTATCTTGAGGCATGGCATCAAGGCATTTATGTGGCTCAGGTTTCTTTTTTTTAGCGCAAGAGTCTGAACAGCGAGCATCAGGAGCTCTGGCATTTATTTTGCCTGGCGATCGAACGACCGATTTTATTTTTATTTTGCAGGATATTTTTAGCTCCGGAGGCAACACTCAGGCTATCTGAAGCATTCACATAGTTATAATATTCAAGAGCAAGTTCTAGAGGATTAACAGGGCTCAAAACGGATGAAAACGGGCAAATGGGCACTTTTCCCTCCAAAAGGCGCCAAAATTCAAAGTTTCAGGGTGTTAACCGATTAACCAAAGTAAAATTAGAACAAATTTGAATTTTCAAAGGTGTTAACCGATTAAGCAAAAGGGTTAACCGGTTAACCAAGGAAAATTCCAGCTCTGCACGTGAGTTTTCAATAGGCAGCCACTTTGGGGTCCATTTTGATCATTATGAATTTGATTTTACACTAGAAGAAGGATCTAGAATCGTTCCAAATTTAGGTTAATTTTCAAATTAATTCAAGTTCCCTCCAATTTCCCATTCCTAATCCCATTCCAATTCTCATAACCACACTCCAAACCACCATTCTACTCATAACCTAGAGCATATTTAAATGATCTGCTCCAAACCTCACTCATTCAATCCTCATAATTCCGTTTCATTTTGAGAATTTACTCTCACTCTTAAATTTTGCTCTAACTTTTTTCATCTCCAAAACTCGATTAGAGCTCTCACTTGAGTTCTTTGATTCTCCATTGGAATCATTGAATTCTAGAGCTAAACCTTCATCCTTCATCCTTATTATCTTCATTCCTTTATTCAATTTTTGTGCTAGTGTGGATCTGAACTTGGAAGTTGATTTGGAAGAGCTTATTTGGATCGCTTTTGCTTAATTTTGGTGGGTCTTCACTTCTACTACAAGAAATAACTTGGATCTTGAAGAATCTCTGGGTTTCTTGCTTAGATCTGCTCATTTGAAGTTGAATCAACATTCACCAAAGCAAATCTCCGCTTTGTAGGTTGGAAATTCTAGATCTGATGCTATTTTGAGCTTATTTTGCATAATCATCATGTTGATCTTCAAGTTTTGGTGGATTTTGTTGATTTTGATTCATGTGATTTGTGATCTTGCTGTTTGAATGTGTTTACATGTTGATTGGATCACTGATTTCTGGTTTAAAATTCGTGCATAATTGATTACATGATCATTTGGATGATTGCACATTGGATTCATTGCTATAAGTGCTTTTGAGCTGCTGTTTTTCTACTTCTGGTATAGTGTTAATCGATTAACCAGTTGCAGTACAAGCTGGTTAACCGATTAACCAGTGCGAATTTTCAAAAATCTTTAATGGTTAATCGGTTAACCAATAGTGTTAACCGATTAACACTGAACCAGAATGACATTTTTGGTTGTTTCCAAGCTTGTTTTGGTTGCTTCTCACTTGGAATCTTCATGGATCAATATGATGCATTTAAGTGAGATGCTTTGGATATGTGTCACTGTTCTTGATTATTTAATCTTGATTCTTCGACACGTGTGGTTCGGTTTCCACTTGAATGCATACTTTGTGGATGTTGTTCAAGTGATGATCATTTGCTTTGCTTGAGTTTGAAGGATTGTTTGGTTGAGAGGTGCTTGTGGTGGCTGCTGTCCCACACTTTTTTCCTCCCACTCTTATTTAATGATTGATGGTAACGGTTGTAGGAGCTTGCTTCTCCCATTTCATCTCATCCTCGCATCTTTTTGTGTTTTCATTTCATGTTGCATTTCATCTTCCATTTCTTTCTACTTGTGATTGAATTGCTTTGCGTTTTCTTGGTCCTTTGCCATGATCCCTTAGGATTCTTAGTCTCTCCGTTTAGGATGGGAGTAGGGAAGACATTAGGTGTTCAATCCAAGCATGCTAACATTAGGGTAGATTTCCCTTTCAATCCCAACTTTATGACCTCTTTGTATGACAACGTTAGGGCCGAGTTTCCCTTAGACCTTTTGTGCGTCTCTCTTCTCATCTCAAAACACATTCTAACTCATCTAATAAATATGATGAACTTTATACGCTACGATCCTTAAGCACATGGGAAATCATGAGTGAGGGGTCTCCTCTCGCTTGTCTAGAGTGTTTAGTGTACGTCCCGTTTGGGGGCGATATGCGACGCATTCGTTCCAATGTCATAGTCTTTAGTGCATCGTGAATCACAACTTAACTCAATTCACTTCTTCTTAAAAAAACACAAACAAAACATCAAACCTTTTTATTCTTCGTGATTAATTAAAATCTTTTTTCAGAAAGAGTGTGTTAAGCTTTGGTTGTACCGCAAACAGGCATCGTCTCTAACTGCTAGAACGAAAGTTTAACCTTACTCAATTAAAACACTTAACCCATCTGTGGTCGTGTCAGCCCGAACTACATTTGCTCTGATTTCTCATACCAGATGAGGATATGTAGGCACAAGATGACGATGTCTTGGCGAGCAACCTTCCCCCCTTTCACCTGTGGTTTTCCGAACTACGTTGACTCTGACTTTCCCATTGCACAAGGGAATACGTAGGCATAGAGCGGTGATGCTCTATCGAGTCTCTTTTCTTTTCTTTTGTTCCTGTTAGCCAGCCTTATAGATTAATACACCCTTTGATTAGACAACAAGCGTGGATCCCGTTGAGTACAATGGACGTGAGGGGTTCTAATACCTTCCCCTTGCGTAATCGACTCCCGAACCCAAGATTTGTTTGCGAGGACCTTGTCTTTTCCCTTTTTCGTAGGTTTTCTCTTATTGTTTCCTTTCCCTCTCCTTGGGATAAATAATGAACAGTGGCGACTCTTCTGCTTTTCCGTTGGGTGTGTTCGCAATTGCGACAATGCCCCATCATAATTTTTGGATGTCTATTGACAAATTGAGGAACTGATCAGCCTTAATCTCTTGTTGATAGTAGATGGGATCATGTTGAATGGAATAGACGTATGTTGCAAGCTAAGATGGTGTGTGCAGTGAATTGTTTTGAGTTAAGCTAAGTGCTTACAGATTGTTTTGATGAGTCGGTGCAGGATGGTGCTGAGATGTTTATTTTGATAGAGACTTTGAGCATTAATAAAAGTGTGGAAGTTGGTCGTTTTCCAATTATTTGTGATTGTCCGGAAGTTTTTTATAATGAGATAAGTGATTTACCGCCGGAACGTGAAGTGGAGTTTACGATCGACTTAGTTCCTGGAACTAGTCTAGTATCGATGGCTCCATATCAAATGTTCGCATCAGAATCGAAGAAGTTGGAGAGTCAACTTGAAGATCTTCTTAAGAAGAGATTCATTTTTCCGAGTGTGTTACCGTAGGATGCACCTATTTTGTTGGTTAAGAAGAAAGAAGGTTATGTGAGGCTTTGTGTGGGTTATAGACAATTGAACAAGGTGACTATGAAGAATAGGTATCCACTTCCAAGGATTGATGATTTGATGGATCAGTTGGTTGTTGCAAGTGTGTTCAGTAAGATAGATTTGAGATCTGGGTATCATCAGATTCGTGTGAAGGCTGAAGATATTCAGAAAACTGCTTTTAGAACGAGGTATGGACATTATGAGTATTCTGTGATACCATTTGGTGTGACTAATATG
Organism: Lathyrus sativus; assembly: GCA_963859935.3. Taxonomy (NCBI): domain Eukaryota; kingdom Viridiplantae; phylum Streptophyta; class Magnoliopsida; order Fabales; family Fabaceae; genus Lathyrus; species Lathyrus sativus. The sequence continues at coordinate 157,803,977 of OZ012741.1, forward strand.
CTAGGTGTATTTTTGGAGTACACAAGCAAGATCTTTCCATCCATATTTGGATAAGTTTGTGGTTGTGTTCATTGATGATATTTGGATATATTTGAAGAGTAAAGAGGATCATGCTGAGCATCAGAAAATTGTGTTATCAGCGTTGAAAGAGAAGCAATTGTATGCAAAACTATCAAAGTGTGAGTTATGGTTGACAGAAGTGAGTTTCCTTGGTCATGTGATCTCTAGTAGAGTTATCGCGGTTGATATGTCGAAGGTTGAAGTTGTATCGCAATGGGAAGCTCTAAAACCTATTTTTGAGATTATAAGTTTTCTTGGGTTGGCAGATTATTATCGAAAATTCATTGAAGGATTTTTCCATGTTATCTTTGTCATTGACGTAGTGGACTAGGAAGGTTCAAGCTTTTGCTTGCATGAAAAGTGTGAAGAAAGTTTCAAGAGCTTTTGAGAAGGCTGATAGCAGCTCATGTTTTGATTTTGTCGAATCCGGCATAAACATTTGTTGTGTATTGTGATGCATCGTTGCTGGGGGGAGGTGTGTTAATGCAACATCAACAAGTTTTAGCTTATGCTTCAAGGCAACTTGAATTTCATAAGAGGAATTATCTGACGCATGATTTAGAGTTGGTTGTTGTTGTGTTTGTGTCGAAGCTTTGGAGGCATTATTTGTTTGGTTCGAGATTTGAGATGTTTAGTGATTATAAGAGTTTGAAGTATTTCTTTGATCAGAATTAATTGAATGTGGGGCAGAGGAGATGACTAGGACTTCTGAAGGATTATGGTTTTGTTTTGAATTATCATTCGGATAAAGAAAGCGTGGTAGCTGATGCATTGGGTAGGAAATCTTCGCATATAACGATGATGATGGTAAAAGAGTTAGAGTTGATTGAGCAATTTCGTAATATGAGTTTAGTTTGTGAAGAGACTCCTTATGGAGTTAAGCTTAGTATGTTGAATCTTACTGGTGGTATTCTTGATGAGATTCGAGAAGGTCAGAAATCTGATTTGAGTTGGTAGATCGATTGAATTTGATGAATCAAAGTCGAAGAGATGATTTTCAGATTAATAAAAATGGTATCATGAGATGTCGTGATAGAGTTTATGTTCCAGATAATGTTGATTTGAAAAAGAGTATTCTTGAGGAATGACAACGAAGTAGATTGAGTATCCATCCCGGTGCTACAAAGAGGTACCAGGATTTGAGGAAATTGTTTTGGTGGCCAGGGATGGAGAAATAAGTGGTTAAGTTTGTGTATGATGGTTAGACTTGTCAGAAGTTGAAGATTGAACATCAAAGACCGTTGGGTCAGATGCAACTGTTGAATATTCAAGAGTGGAAATTGGATAGTATTTCCATGGATTTTGTGTCAGATTTGCCGAAGACTGTGAGGGGGCATGATTCTAATTGGGTGATTGTGGATAAATTGACTAAATCAACTCATTTCTTACCAATGAGGATTAATCATTCTATGCTGAAGCTAGCTGAGATGTATATTGAGGAAATTGTGAAGTTGAATGAGATACCGTCAAGTATTGTGTAAGATGGAGATCCGAGATTTACATCGAGATTCTGGAAGAGTTTGGAAGACGCTTTAGATACCATGTTGAGATTGAGTTCTGCTTATCATCTGCAGACGGATGGACAGACAGAGAGAACTATCTAGTTTTTAGAGGATTGGCTGAGAGCTTGTGTGTTGGATCAAAGTGAATTGTGGAATAGTCATTTTCTGTTGATTGAGTTTACCTACAACAATATTTATCATTCTAGTATTGGAATGGCACCGTATGAGGCATTGTATGGTAGGAGATGTAGGACTCCTTTATGTTGGTATGAGTCAGCCGAGCGTGTTATGCTCGGACCTGAGATTGTTCACCAGACGGCTGAAAAGATCAACAAGATCCAAGAAAAGATGAAATTGTCACAGAATCGTCAGAAGAGTTACCATGACAAGAGGAGGAAAGCACTTGAGTTTCAAGATGGAGATCAAATGTTTTTAAGAGTTACGCCGGTAACTGGTGTTGGCCGAGCTTTGAAGTCTTGAAAGCTCACACCGTGTTTTGTTGGTCCGAATCAGATTTTGCAGAAGGTGGGAGGAGTAGCATACCAGATTGTTTTACCCCCGTCGCTTGCGAAATTGCATGATGTGATTTCAGATGGATGATGTACAATTGAGAGATAATTTGACTATTGAGGCATTGCCAGTATGGATTGATAAACAAGACGTGAAGCAACATTGAGGTAAAGAGATTTCCTTGGTAAAGGTAGTTTTGGGAGGACCAGCTAGAGAAAGTTGGGCTTTGTAGCGTGAGGATCAGATCAGGGAGTCGTATCCGACTCTGTTTACTTGAGATGATTTTCGAGGGCGAAAATTATTTTAAGTGGGGGACAGTTGTAACACCCCAAATTTATTGGAATATTTATTTAATTTATTTAAATAAGAATATTCATATTTTTGGCAATTTGCGGTGGTTCGTATGAAGTATTGAGAATTATGGGTTTTGGGTTATTTATTAAAATAATATTATATAATATGAATATATTGGTATTATTAATTTAAATAAATATAAGTTAATTGAGGGTGAAATGGACATTTGAGGAGGAGTTAGTGAGGGTGAAATTGGAAAGTCCGTTTTAAAGGCTTGAAGTTAGGTTTAACAAAAAGGAATTTTGAGGGAATTAGGATTTATTCTTGTTAGACCGTGAAAAGAGAAGAAATAGAGGCCAGAGATCTGAGGGAAGAGGATTGAGGAAAAGCTTCGCGAGGTTTCCAAGAATCAAAGAAGAAAGGTTTAGAGTCAGAAAATTAAAGTATGGAGAGTATTACCTTCATTGTTTTCAATATATGATTCAATGTATTTAAAGCCGATTTAAGGATTTATGAGGTTTTTGAGTTTGAGGAAATTAGGTCGTCGTGGCCAAATCTGTTTTTGAGGTTGTTTAAGTATGGCGAGTAATCTCTTCATTGTTTTCAATATATGATCCATTGTATTTAAAGTCGATTTAAGGATTTAGGAGGTTTTTGAGTTTGAGGAAATTAGGCCTTCGTGGCCAAATTTGTTTTTGAGGTTGTTTAAGTACGGGGAGTATTGCTTTTATTGTTTTCAATATGTTATTCAATGTATTTAAAGTTGATTTAAGGGTTTAGGGATTTTGAGTATTGAATTGTTGTTGCCTTTCAGGTGAGTTTAATGAGTTTGAGGGATTTGAACTGATGGTATGATAGGTTTGAGGCTGATTTGGGAGTAAGGGAAATTAGGCCTTCGTGTCCAAAATCTGTTGTTGAGGTTTTAACCGTATACGGTAATTGATTATGAGAACTCTAATGAGTGTGGGAAAATTTTAAGGATTTTATGGGAATTGTAGGCGTAAATATGATATGGGATTGGCCTTATAAGTCGTAGACTTTGTGCCTTTATTGTCGTAATACCTTAGGAATGATTTAGGGATGTTTTTGGGGCATTGGGGAAGAAAATCGTATGGACTTGTGGGCTGGTTTTGGTGCTAGTACGTAACAGCGTTTTGCTGTAATGGCGAGTTCACACGACAAATACTCGCCCCAAACTCGCACGGCGAACTGTTCAACGAACGTAGCAGAGTTTCGCGAATTGTATTCTTGTGTCGTGTTGTCTTGATGTTTTGATGCTATGATTTTCTGGAGGAATTACCTTGAGTATGACTGTGATTCGCATGCAATTAATACATGATTGTATGATGATTCCTATGAGTAATGATGATGAGTTATGGTGTTGGTTCCATGAGTTTTTGATGATTATATGATTACATGATTATTATGATTATTTTGACGAATGATGATGCACCTATTGAGTTTATTATGAGGATGATATTGACGTGTGCATCACGCATTCATATGCATTCCAGACTTCGGTCTAGTGTTTGATTCTTGTTGTGGCTTCAGTCCCATTATGTGGATGTGAGGTATTTTGTTGTGCTCCAGTTCTTGTGTAGAATCGATCCTATTGATGGGGATCTATGGAGGGTGATGGCCCAGTTTCCATCAAATTTTGATGAATTGGTACCACATGCATGAGTCTTGTTACATTTGCATTTATGTGACAATTTGGTGTAATTTATGATATTATGGCTTTTTAATGTTTCCTTGACGATTATGATGATGTTGAATACGAAAATGACACTATTTTATATATTGATTCTTATATTGAGTATTATGAGTCGTTTTACTCACCCTGCCTGTTCAAATGTTGCCTCCACGTGGGTAACGTACAGATGACCAGGTTTAATCGTGGATGTCGTCGAGGACTTTTTTTTGGAGTTTTTGACATTTTGGTTGACTTAGAGGGTCTTCCTCTGACAGTGTAACATCGGGTTGGGGTCTTTGAGTTAAACCATGTTTTATTGATTTTTGTTATTTTGATAATGTTGTTGTGCAAGGAAAACTTTGGATTTGCCCTTTTGAGTTCCGCTGCCAATTGAGCAATTTTTGAGTAATTTTAGGAAAACCCGTTGTTACGAAGCATTGACTTTGAGTTGAATTATTAAGAAATGTACGCCCTTTGAGGTGATTTTTATTGTGTTTAAAATATTACTCTGATAAATGTTATTGATTTGCCATTATATTTTTCGGGTAGAAAAGAGTGTTAAATTAATGGTATCAAAGCAGGTTGGTCCATCCAGCCAGGTTGTCTAATGTTGTTTGTTCCCTAGTATGCGACATGTGTGTGAAAACACTGTCGGTACACGTTTGTTTTTCTAACCTTTGTTTGCAGAAGTGAGATTGAAAAAAGTGGTGGAGAAGCTTGTGCTTCTCCAATATGCTTCAACTATGGAGTGGTGGCTCAGTGTGTTGTTGAATGCTATTTTAGTTTAGTAAAGATGGTTTATGCCCCATAATGATTTTCGGATGTCTATTGACAAATTGAGGAAATGGTCACCCTTAATCTCTTGTTGATAGTATATGGGATCATGTTGAATGGAATAGATGTATCTTTCCAGCTTAGATGGTGTGTGCATTGAATTGTTTTGAGTTAAGCTAAGTGCTTACAGATTGTTTTGATGAGTCGGTGCAGGATGGTGCTGAGATTTTATTTTGATGGAAACTTTGAGCGTTAATGAAAGTGGGGAAGTTGGTGGTTTTCCAATTATTTGTAATTGTCCGAAAGTTTTTCCTAATGAGATAAGTGATTTACCGTCGGAACGTGAAGTGGAGTTTACGATCGACTTAGTTCCTGGAACTAGTCCAGTATCGATGGCTCCATATCGGATGTCCGCATTAGAATTGAAGAAGTTGGAGAGTCAACTTGAAGATCTTCTTGAGAAGAGATTCATTTGTCTGAGTGTGTCACCGTGGGGTGCACCAATTTCATTGGTTAAGAAGAAAGAAGGTTATGTGAGGCTTTGTGTGGGTTATAGACAATTGAACAAGGTGACTATCAAGAATAAGTATCTACTTCCAAGGATTGATGATTTGATGGATCAGTTGGTTGTTGCAAGTGTGTTCAGTAAGATAGATTTGACATTTGGGTATCATCATATTCATGTGAAGGCTGGAGATATTCTGAAAACTGCTTTTAGAACGAGGTATGGACATTATGAGTATTCTGTTATGCCATTTGGTCTGGCTAATATGCTAGGTGTATTTAAGGAGTACACAAACAAGATTTTTTCATCCGTATTTGGACAAGTTTGTAGTTGTGTTCATTGATGATATTTTAATATATTTGAAGAGTAAAGAGGATCATGCTGAGCATCTGAAAATTGTGTTATCAACGTTGAAAGAGAAGCAGTTGTATGCAAAACTATCAAAGTGTGAGTTTTGGTTGAAGGAAGTGAGTTTCCTTGGTCATGTGATCTCGAGTAGAGTTATCATGGTTGATATGTCGAAGGTTGAAGCTGTATCGCAATAGGAAGCTCCAAAACCTATTTTTGAGATTAGAAGTTTTCTTGGGTTGGCAGATTATTATCGAAAATTCATTGAAGGATTTTTCCATTAATCTTTGTCGTTGTCGCAATGGACTAGGAAGGTTCAAGCTTTTGTTTGCATGGAAAGTGTGAAGAAAGTTTCAAGAGCTTTTCAGAAGGCTGATAGCAACTCATGTTTTGATTTTATCGAATCCGGTAGAACCATTTGTTGTGTATTGTTATGCATCGTTGCTGGGGGGTGTTAATGCAACATCAACAAGTTTTAGCTTATGCTACAAGGCAACTTGAAGTGCATGAGAGGAATTATCTAACGCATGATTTAGAGTTGGTTGTTGTTAGGTTTGTGTCGAAGCTTTGGAGGCATTATTTGTTTGGTTCGAGATTTGAGATGTTCAGTGATTATAAGAGTTTGAAGTATGTCTTTGATAAAAAAGAATTGAATGCGGACCAGAGGAGATTATTGAGACTTCTGAAGGATTATGGTTTTGTTTTGAATTATCATTCGGATAAAGCAAACGTGGTAGCAGATGCATTGAGTAGGAAATCGTCGCATATACTGATGATGATGGTAAAAGAGTTAGAGCGGATTGAGCAATTTTGTGATATGAGTTTGTTTTGTGAAGAGACTTCTTATGGAGTTAAGCTTGGTATGTTGAATCTTACTAGTGGTATTCTTGATGAGATTCGAGAAGGTCAGATATCTGATTTGAGTTCGTAGACCGATTGAATTTGATGAATCAAAGTCGAAGAGCTGATTTTCAGATTAATGAAAATGGTATCATGAGATGCCGTGATAGAGTTTGTGTTCCAGATATTGTTTAGTTGAAAAAGAGTATTCTTGAGGAATGACATCGAAGTAGATTGAGTATCCATCCCGATGCTACGAAGAGGTACCAGGATTTGAGGAAATTGTTTTGGTGGCCAGGGATGGAGAAAGAAGTGGCTGAGTTTGTGTATGCTGGTTAGACTTGTCAGAAGTCCAAGATTGAACATCAAAGACCGTTGGTTCTGATGCAACTGTTGAATATTCCAGAGTGGAAATTGGATAATATTTCCATGGATTTTGTGTCGGATTTGCCGAAGACTGTGAAGGGGCATGATTCTAATTGGGTGATTATGGATAGATTGACTAAATCAACTCATTCCTTACCAATGAGGATTAATCGTTCTATGCTGAAGCTAGCTGAGATGTATATTGAGGAAATTTTGAAGTTGCATGAGATACCGTCGAGTATTGTGTAAGATGGAGATCCGAGATTTACATCGAGATTCTGGAAGAGTTTGGAAGACGCTTTAGATACCATGTTGATATTGAGTTCTGCTTATCATCCGCAGACAGATGGACAGACAGAGAGAACTATCTAGGTTTTAGAGGATTGGCTAAGAGCTTGTGTATTGGATCAAAATGAATTATGGGATAGTCATTTGTCGTTGATTGAGTTTACCTACAACAACATTTATCATTCTAGTATTGGAATGACACTGTATGAGGCATTGTATGGTACGATATGTAGGACTCCTCTGTGTTGGTATGAGTCAGGCAAGCGTGTTATGCTCAGACCTGAGATTGTTCACCAGACGACTGAAAAGATCCACAGGATCCAAGAAAAGATGAAAGTTTCACAGAATCGTCAGAAGAGTTACCATGACAAGAGGAGGAAAACACTTGAGTTTCAAGAGGGAGATCACATGTTTTTGAGAGTTACGCCGGTAAATGGTGTTGGCCGAGCTTTAAAGTCTCGAAAGCTCACACCGCCTGTTGTTAGTCCGTATCAGATTTTGCAGAAGGTGGGAGGAGTAGCATACCAGATTGCTTTACCCCCGTCGCTTGCGAATTTGCATGATGTGTTTCATGTGTCTTAGTTGAGAAAGTATATTCCAGATCCGTCACATGTGATTTCAGATGGATGATGTACAAGTGAGAGATAATTTGACTATTGAGGCATTGCCAGTATGGGTTGATAAACGAGAAGTGAAGAAACTGCGAGGTAAAGAGATTTCCTTGGTAAAGGTAGTTTTGGGAGGACTAGCTGGAGAAAGTTGGCCTTTGGAGCGTGAGGATCAGATCGGGGAGTCGTATCCGACTCTGTTTACTTGAGGTAATTTTCGAGGGCAAAAATTCTTTTAAGTGGGGGAGAGTTGTAACACCCCAAATTTATAGGAATATTTATTTAATTTATTTAAATAAGAATATTCATATTTTTGGCAATTTGCGGTGGTTTGTATGAAGTATTGAGAATTATGGATTTTGGGTTATTTATTTAAATAATAATATATAATATGAATATATTAGTATTAATAATTTAAATAAATATAAGTTAATTAAGGGCAAAATGGACATTTGAGGAGGAGTTAGCGAGGGTGAAATTGGAAAGCCCGTTTTAAAGGCCTGAAGTTAGGTTTAACAAAAAGGAATTTTGAGGGAATTATGATTTATTCTTGTTAGACCGTGAAAAGCAAAGAAATAGAGGCCAGAGATCTGAGGGAAGAGGATTGAGGAAAAGCTTCGCGAGGTTTCCAAGAATCAAAGAAGAAAGGTTTAGAGTCGACAAATTAAAGTATGGAGAGTATTACCTTCATCGTTTTCAATATATGATTCAATGTATTTAAAGCCGATTTAAGGATTTATGAGGTTTTTGAGTTTAAGGAAATTAAGTCTTCGTGGCCAAATCTGTTTTTGAGGTTGTTTAATTATGGGTAGTAATACCTTCATTATTATCAATATATGATCCATTGTATTTAAAGTCGATTTAAGGATTTAGGAGGTTTTTGAATTTGAGGAAATTAGGCCTTCGCGGCCAAATTTGTTTTTGAGGTTGTTTAAGTATGGGGAGTATTACCTTCATTCTTTCAATATGTGATTTAATGTGTTTAAAGTTGATTTAAGGATTTAGGGATTTTGAGTATTGAATTGTTGTTGCCTGTCTGGGGAGTTTAATGAGTTTGAGGGATTTAAACTGATGTATGATAGGTTTGAGGCTGATTTGGGAGTAAGGGAAATTAGGCCTTCGTGACCAAAATCTGTTGTTAAGGTTTTTACCGTATACGGTAATTGATTATGAGAACTCTAATGACTGTGGGAAAATTGTAAGGATTTTATGGGAATTGCAGGCGTAAATATGATACAGGATTGACCTAATAAGTCGTAGATTTTGTGCCTTTATCGTCGTAATACCTTAGGAATGATTTAGGGATGTTTTGGGGCATTGGGGAAGAAAATCGTAGGGACTTTTGGGCTGATTTTGGTGCTGGTGCGTAACAGCATTTTGCTGTAATCGCGAGTTCGCACAGGAAACACTCGCCCCAGACTCGCACGGTGAACTGTCCAGCGAAGGTAGCAGAGTTTCGTGAATTGTGTTCTTGTGCAGTGTTGTCTTGATTCTTTGGTGCTATGATTTTCTGGATGAATTACCTTGAGTATGACCGTGATTCATATGCATTAGTACATGATTGTATGATGTTTCCTATGAGTAATGATGATGAGTTATGATGTTGATTCCATGATTTTTTGATGATTATACGATGACATGATTATTATGATGATTTTGATGAATAATGATGCACCTAATGAGTTTTTTATGAGGATGATATTGACGTGTGCATCACGCATTCATATGCATTCCAGACTTTGGTCTAGTGTTTGATTCTTGTGGCTTCACTCCCATTATGCGGATGTGAGGTATTTTGTTGTGCTCCGATTCTTGTGTAGAATCGATCCTATTGATGGGGATCTATGGAGGGTGATGGCCCAGTGTCCATCAAATTTTAATGAATTGGTACCACATGCATGAGTCTTGTTACATTTGCATTTGTGTGACAATTTGGTGTAATTTATGATATTGTGACTTTTTAATGTTTCCTTGATAATTATGATGATGTTGAATACGAAAATGACACTATTTTATATATTGATTCTTATATTGATTATTATGAGTCGTTTTACTCATCCTGCCTATTCGAATGTTGCCTCCACGTGGGTAACGTACAGATGACCAGGTTTAATCGTGGATGTCGTCGAGGACTTTTTTTTGGAGTTTTTGACATTTTGGTTGACTTAGAGGGTCTTCCTCTGACAGTGTAACATCGGGTTGGAGTCTTTGAGTTAAACCATGTTTTATTGATTTTTGTTATTTTGATTATGTTGCTGTGCAAGGAAAACTTTGGATTTGCCCTTTTGAGTTCCGCTGCCATTTGAGCAATTTTTGAGTAATTTTGGGAAAACTCGTTGTTACGAAGCATTGACTTTTAGTTGAATTATTGAGAAATGTACGCCCTTTGAGGTGATTTTTATTGTGTTTAAAATATTACTCTGATAAATGTGATTGATTTGCCATTATATTTTTGGGGTAGAAAAAGGTGTTACATCAGTCTCCCTTCTTTGTATTCTCTTATATAATTTTACCTTCAAATTTTTGACTCCTTCCACAATGGTGTATAATGAGTTGTTCATACGTTTTCCATGCTTGAATGCACAAGGTAACATATGTCCGCTCAATAATGACTAATAATCATGAGTTATAACAGTTTAAACATTAATTTTGTAACCTCCATGTGATCTTTAGTCTGCCTTTTAACTGTTAAGGTGGACTACTAATCCGGTCATTCCACCTCTATTAGGGTTGACCAATGTGTTCAGCCCAAGCCATGGGCGGATCCACCCTTAGGCAAAATGTGACTATAGCCACACCAAATTCTTTTTCTTTATATATATATGTGTGTGTGTGTGTGTGCGTGTGTGTGCGTGTGTGTGCGTGTGTGCGTGCGTGCGTGCGTGCGTGCGTGCGTGCGTGCGTGTGTGTGTGTGTGTGTGTGTGTGTGTGTGTTATATTAGTTTATTAGCCTAATTATTAAATCATTGATTGAACCACGTGATTAAACTAGATTAAATTGGATAATTCAGTTTAATAAATTTCAATTGAATAAATCCATCTCTATAATAAAATTATATAGTTATTAAATCGGTCGAATTAGATTAGTCAATCTCTAAAAAAAATCGACACCTACTAAATTTCAAAATATCATAATTTTACCAATTCGTTCTTTAAATTTAAATTCTAAACAAAATCATCACACACAACAAAATATTATAAAATACAAATCAAAATAAATTTTGATTAAAGTTTAATTGCAACATAAACTAAATAATAAAATAAGTGCAATGTCTAATAAATTTAATTCTAAAGAGTAAAAGTTTTTCAAATAAGTTTTGAACAAAATTTACTTATATTATCATTTATTTTATTAAAAAATTATCAAAATGACGTCGATTTTTTTAAGGGAAAAACAACAAGTCTTTAATTTGTCAGTTTATCGGTTTTTATTAATATTAGTCGATTTTGACCGATTCTCACTAGTTTAATAGCTTATTTGATCCAACAATTAAATTAGATCGATGATTCTTGTGGTTTCTAGTTCGACTGACTAATCCAATCTGATTTTTGAAACACCGTCACACTCTCTTAAGTTTCTCTCATTTTTATATTTCTAAATTCCTCATATTTGATAGACAATTATTTATAATATATTGTTTTAAATAATATTATTTTTTATTTTTAATATGATTTAATTCATAATTTCTTTTATATCTACAATAAGTTAATTTTAGGATGTACTAGTAAGTGATTATAACATAGGAAGACATGTTAGAGTAGTGATCTAATTATAACATACTAGTAATCATCATACATACTACTATAATAATAAGATTGATTCGAGCTAACCGAAGCCTAAAGTGAAGGCCGATGACTGTAGTGGAAGTGAGTTTGTTAGGGTAATATAATTCTAGGAAAATCAGATTTCACTCTTAATATGTGAAATAATTTTATATTATTGATTTTTATTTTATTTTGGCTCAATTTTTTATTACTGATTCTGATCATCATGTTAATATGACAAACAAGGGTGCAACAGAGGAAAAGAAGAGATGGCATGAAAAGGCCTCACATAAGCTGCCAAATTGTGGGACAAGTTTATCTTTTTTCATATCAAAAACCTGCTCCGTCGTCCTACTCTCCCTATGTGCTTGTGCAGTTGTGCAACCCCAAAACGAATCTCTCCATTTCTCGTCAAGATCCTGTTGTTCTTTAGCTTTTTACCAACTGCGTCCATATATAATATTCAAAAACAGCAAATATACGTTTATATTTATCAATTTAATAAACAAATATATTATTAAATTGTTGTGAGGTTACTTTGTTTCGTGAAATTGGAGCGTCAGCATACCGCATAAATCGAGAAAGATCACTGACCGCACCTTACTTTTCACATTAGGATTGCAAATATGAATTTTATTATCATTATATAAATTATTAAATAACCATTTTAAATATTCATATAAGTAGCATCAGAAACTGTTTGGAAGATTAAGTAGTTATTTGAATTGTGCAGCAAATACCGCGCGATGTGATCAAAAGTTGCCTTCGCAAACCACAAGACTCCATTGTCCTATACAATACAAACAAATCTTATACATACTACTATGAATTGAAAAATAGGCCAGGTAAAATGGAGAAGTATCTTCTTGGTGGGTGGTGTAACGCCCCCTTTCTATACCCCCAAATAATACAATTAAATCATTTAGGCACGAATTAAAAATTCCATCAGAGTATATTTATTTCATGGTATAAAAGAAGTGAGTCACACTACTCACGAAACGACCACATGAATATTAATGTTTATAAAGAAATAATTCAAAAGGGGTAAATCTCAATTAAAAAGAATAAACGCATGGTTCTTAAAATAAGCATATTCATGTTTTCTGTTAAAGCGGAAGACTAAGACATTGAATTACTTAAGACATGATAAAATACAAGTACACGTCATTAGGTTGTTCATAACATCAAACACAAATTACCAAACATCATCGACTATTACATATATATAATGTATCACGAAGATACTCTACAAGCCTAGCTACCCGACGTTACACATCAGAGCGACCGACTCAAGAGAAAAGGAGCTATACTCCAAAATATACCTCCAGCAATCCTAATCTGCAATGCCTCATAGAGCATCATAAAACAGCAGAAGGGTGAGAAATATTACCATAATAGCAATGCATATATATAATTATGTATATAAACAATCATAAAATACATATATGCCACATTTCTCAATCAATTCACACACTCACCACTCCCACATCAACATATCATATATATATATATATATATATATATATATATATATATATATATATATATATATATATATATATATATATATATATATATATATATATATATATATATATATATATATATATATATATATATATATATATATATATATATATATATATATATATATATATATATATACATATGCACACTTCTCCTAACGATCACATATACATTATGTTTCATTTACCGCAAATCATATAAGCATATACAATCATACTTCTATAATTCACATCATTTTCGCATAAATATTTACAACATGTTTATTTCACCAATGCATCATATGAAGATGACAACATGCAACTCATAGAGACCGACACACGACTCTATGCAGATGCAAATGCGGTACCGACTCATTTCAGCAGGTTCAATTGAAGAACCAAAAATAACCATCGCTCACACCCCACAAGGGCACACGAGGTTCTGCAGATTCTCCGAGGAATCAATATAACCATCGCAACATACGAGGTTCTGCAAATCCTCCGAGGGATCAATAAATAACCATCGCTCACACCCCACAAGGGTACACGAGGTTCTGCAGATTCTCTGAGTAATCAATATAACCATCGCAACATACGAGGTTCTGCAAATCCTCCGAGGGATCAATAAATAACCATCGCTCACACCCCACAAGGGCACACGAGGTTCTGCAGATTCTCCGAGGAATCAATATAACCATTGCAACATACGAGGTTTTGCAAATCCTCCGAGGGATCAATATATAACCATCGCTCACACCCCACAAGGGCACACGAGGTTCTGCAGGTTCTCTGAGGAATCAATATAACCATCGCAACATACGAGGTTCTGCAAATCCTCCGAGGGATCAATAAATAACCATCGCTCACACCGCACAAGGGCACACGAGGTCCTGCAGATTCTCCGAGGAATCAGACACACAAGAATGCATACCATGATGCTTCACATGCAACATGACTCATAACACTCTTGAAATGCACACATGTTTACAAGCATACTCTTGTATTCATTATGCACTCACAATATTTAAACATGGTTCACATTTACAATCATCATACATCATGCATTTTCAATCAATTTAAACAATGCATCACATATGCCAAAAGGCCACATATTCATAATCAATTCATAATCTAGGATTCACGCCATACGGCTACCCAAAGCACGCATAACAGCATATAGTTAATCATCTCAGACAAGGAATGATCGCAACCAAACCACACAATCAATCCACGAATGGAAAGCACAAGAAAAGAAAACATGCTGATGTGTTTGCTAACATTCGCCTGGCGAACCTTCGCTACCCGTTCGCCTGGCGAACTTGCTAGCGAAGACCACTGGGATTTATTCTGGAATTACTCGCTAGCACACTCGCCTGGCGAACCTTCGCCACACTCATTCGCCTGGCGAACTTGCCAACAAAGACAGGGTGTTTGGTTCTGACTCGATTCGCTACCGTTCGCTGAGCTTCGCTTGGCGAAACCTCGCTGCCATTCGCCTGGCGAACCTGCGAGATCAGAACTTCCATGGCTGTCCAAAAGCCCAAACCTCACAAAACCAACCGATTTAATCCAAATCAGCCCCAGTAGCACAGCCCACTCGTCACCCGACTATACTACGCCGCCTATTCCAAATTCTAACCGATAAAACTCAGTTTCTACCGATTAAATCCACTTCCGACCTAAAACAGGAAAAATGTAGGAAACCCCCAACAAATCCACGCACACGCATACATAATCATATACATTGATTAAGATAGTAAGATTTCACACCCTTACCTCGATTGATCGGAAGCTAGAAGTTGTTCTTGAGCTTTTCCGAGCTTTTCCTTCTTTTTCCTTCTACTTTCTCTTCTTCCTCCACTTTCCTTTCATGTTTTCTATTATACATTGTCGTTCCTCTTCTTCCCATATATATATATATATATATATATATATATATATATATATATATATATATATATATATATATATATATATATATATATATATATATATATATATATATATATATATATATATATATATATATATATATATATATATATATATATATATATATATATATATATATATATATATATATATATATATATATCTTGCCTTCCTATTTCTCTCCAATTATATATATATATATATATATATATATATATATATATATATATATATATATATATA
This sequence comes from Lathyrus sativus, assembly GCA_963859935.3. NCBI lineage: Eukaryota > Viridiplantae > Streptophyta > Magnoliopsida > Fabales > Fabaceae > Lathyrus > Lathyrus sativus. Next base: position 157,819,210 of record OZ012741.1, read on the forward strand.
TATATATATATATATATATATATATATATATATATATATATATATATATATATATATATATATATATATATATATATATATATATATCTTGCCTTCCTATTTCTCTCCAATTATATTTCTTCTCTTAAAATATTTGTCAATTCATTTTCTCATAAAATATCTCATCTTGACATTGGTTAGAAAACATCTGATAAACCCTCATGATTCTACCAATTAGAATAAATAAGTTAAATCTAATAATTCACTTTAAACCATACAAACCAACTAACTAGTACAATTAATCAGTTATTAAAAATCGGGCTGTTACAACTCTCCCCCACTTTGGTAATTT